>OY757928.1:35295399-35617899 GCA_963585895.1 Sepioteuthis lessoniana | reverse complement strand
TTGCATTCAGTCTTTCAGTTGACCCTAGTTGGATGCTATCTTGGTATATATATATATATATACCAAGATAGCATCCAACTAGGGTTGAGTTCTCTGGCGAAGAAGTATTCGTGTTGCCGTTAGCGATAATTGCAAGCCTCTTCGTTTGAATTGAGGTCTCGGCTACCGCTGAACGGATGTATGTAAACAATATTAATTGTGATTCATAACCGTTTAAAATTTACTTCGCAGCTAATATCTGCTCGTGGCTGAATGGTTAGAAGCTTGCGTTGACGATTGAGTCAACCGGGCTACGGGAAGATACTCTCTAACCACACTGATGAGTTCGGATAGAACGAAACAGATCTATCTGTGGATGACTATATATATATATATATATATATATATATATATATAATTGCAGCGTACAAATAACGTGGCGTATAAGTCGATCTCAAGATTCTTACCTCAAAATTCTGAATTAGACTTATATTCGCTGTATAGGTTGATATCCAAACGTACACAAGGCTACTATGACCTTCCGGTGAGTTTTCACAGATAATGCATCAGCTGTTTGAAACGTGATATGATATAGTTTTTATCTAGAACTTACGTTGTATTTGAGTTTTACTATTTTATATTATTTTGTGTTAATTTGTCAAATATATTTACCGATCACCCAGGAGTGTTTTTTGCAGTCAGCAGAAGTTAGAGTACGTGGAGTCTATCGATTGTTAGAACTATTGTTTTACTGATTAAAGTTTCTGCTGAAAAATCGGATTTCACTCCTGCTTTATCAGTAATAGTTTCGTAAAGATATCATTCGACTTGAAATGTTTATTTGAACACTACAATTTCTGATATATATATATATATATATATATATATATATATATATATATATATCTGCGTTGAATATAATTCTTGATTAAAGCTTACAAAATAGAACTTGAAGTCTTGAATATGATGTTATAATTCTTTTACTTCTTGTTAAAGTGTACGATTTCCATCGTACAAACATTTTTAAGAGAAGGATTTTCAAACATTTGAAAATGTAGTAATACTGTTGTTAGCTGCTTAAATATGGCCTATTCATATCTCTTCATGTCACAACATATTCTCATTATAGTACGACGCGTTCAGAAAAGATAAATAGGACAAAAGTATTTTTCAATATTTCAAACCTCTCAGATTGGGTTTGAATATCCTTATGGGAGGAAGCACGAAATATTGCACAGGAAATAAAACTAGGTTAATACCAATTTCAACTAATCAAGTCCAGTTTCTTACAGTATATATATATATATATAAGAATGTTGAGAGCAATATTGAACAAGTCCTGGCGACAACACCCCACGAGACACCAACTATACGGCCACTTGCCTCCCATCTCGAAAACTATACAAGTTAGACGAACCAGACACGCAGGACACTGCTGGAGAAGCAAGGACGAGCTCGTAAGTGATGTACTCCTATGTACCCCCACATATGGCCAAGCAAATGCAGGACGACCAGCTCGAACATACATACAGCAGCTATGTGAAGACACAGGATGTAACCCTGATGACCTGCCGGAGGCGATGAATGATAGGGAGAAGTGGCGAGAGATGGTCAGGAATATCCGTACTAGCGGCACGACATGATTATGATGATATATATATATATATATATATATATATATATATATATGTATATATATGTTCCATTGAATAAGACAAACGCTTCACTTCTGCTGCCCAGTCGGCTGGGGCTGTAGAATACACCGACTGCTTCTCTGCAGAAGAGTAAGGAACCCCATGTATTCCCTAATAAGACATTAAACAATCTAATGGTGCGGTTCTTGTAATGCTGAATCTTTAGGGAATGCGGAGTACCCCTTCTTTACCATCGCTCCCAGGTCCACTCTGTCCCGGAGTGGTAGCATCTGATAGGGTCCTCTCTATATGTCAAATAAAAATAAACTGTGTATTTATGCTAAACTGAATTGTTTGAAATAGAACTGTTTTTATATTGAATTTGTACTTACACTAAACTGAATTGTTTGAAATAGTGTACCATAGCCAGATACGGCTATGTGCGAAATGGACTGCGAATGTTCATAGGGTCTCGAAATACGAAAAACACGTAACGACTTCTCAGTTCAGGTACGAACCTATTATTACCTTTGAGTTTTAAGGTTCTTCGACATAAGGAGAAAGACACAATTTTTCTATACTGTCTTTTTCATCTGGGCCCCCATCCGTACGGCGCCCGTAGCGCGCAAATTCGTCTCACCTCAGCGAGCCCACGAAAACCAACCGTCCCGTTCGGTGTCTAGCTTTTCACTCTTCGAACTTTCTTCGAAATCTCCCAAAAACTTCCACGTGCTACCGGTGCGTGACATCACTCGCACTCTATCACCCTGTTCCTCATCTCGGGCTATTCTGACATCTCTGAATGACACGTCCGCTCTTCGCGCGCACGTGTTAACACCTGCATCAAGTTTACACCTAACTAACCCATCTGCTGGGCCGAAAGCTTCTCAGCCTAACTAAACCCAAAGGCATGAACCGAAATCCCTCGGCCATTATATTACAATAGAACTGTTTTGACATTTACTATGTGTAAACCAAAAAACTATACTTATACTTATCAATACAAAACAGAACAAAATTGATTCAATAGAAATAACTCAAGAGAATCATGGGACTCACTAAGCTATTTCAGGATATTTAAATTATTTTCAGTTAGCGATTTCGTCGTAGATTTTGCAATAGGCTTACAATCATCTTTTTTGACGATCCGATCAGGAGGAAGTTCAAGATTTCCAACCGAAATCATTAAATTTGCTTCCTAAATATTTTGATACGCAACGACATTCATTCTACCATCTATCACTGATATGTTGCCTGTACCTTCTGCAGAAAAACATCCCCAAACCATAATACTGCCACCTCCAATTTTCACTGTTGGAACTGTTGTTTGGTTTGAAGGCATCGCCATCTTTCTTTCGTTCATGGTTTCTTGAATTATGTCCAAAAAACTCAGTTTTTGTTTTGGCTGTCCCTAATACTCTTTCCCAACACGATTTTCCCGTATCCTTATGTCCACCAACAAATTTCAACCGTCATTTCTGAGTCTTTTCAATAGCAGTGGAGTTTTCCAAAGGAAGCGTGACTTTAGATTGTTCCTATGAATTTCATTGCTTGTCCATTTAGTGATACAAGATTCCTGATGAAAGTAAATCATCCTGCAACTCTTGACGTGTAATCATTGGATTTTGTTTAATCTAATCCATTAAACTCCTCGAAGATCCTGAAGAAGTCTTCCGTACAAAACCTGTCTTCTTGGTTTTTAATAGTTTTGCGATTATTATACCTTGCATGTTATGAAGTAATTGTAGTAAATAGAAAAATTAGATTGTCTGAAATTTTTCGGTAATTTTTACCTTCCTTTCAGAGCTTATCAGTCAATTGTATTGCAAATTTGTCAATTTATTACCTGTTGCCATGATTATAACCTTCTTGCTCGATTATCAATTACAGAATGTTGTCTTTGTATTTTATAGGTTAAAAATAACTACTAATAACATTATAAGAACATTCTTGAATATTCCCTTTTAATAATCTTGTGTATTAAAGGAATATAAAAGTTTTAAAATCTGTAATTTGCATCTATGAAATAATTTCTTCATCCATTAAGATCGATCAATGTGATTTATTTCAATTTAAACTTTTTTTCAGTTTTCTATACATATTTAGTAACTCTGTATCCGTGTACAGTTAATTATATGAAAAGTATGTTTATTCATATGTTGGAAATACAAAAGTTACAAAATTGTATGCATCGAATATTTGTTTCCCCCCACATCGTATATTATATATATATATATATATATATATATATATATATATATATATATATATATATATATATATAAATTAACTGAAATCGCGCGTCGAAATTCTCCTACTAAGGTTTCACCTCAACGGATCATCAGAGAGTTTAGCACCGACCAACGACAAAGGAGAAAACACCATTTTTATATTCACCAAAAACCTACTCAGCCTAAAATTTACATAACAAAAGAAAAAGAAGAAAAAAGGATAAATAAAATAAAATTTTAAAAAATATATAGAATGAACCAAAAACACTACTTTTAATATCTAGTATATTAGTAAAAAAAAACCCTCAGGTATAAATACGTAGAAATCTATCTCTGATTACAGAGTACCAACCCCTTTTTTTGTGTTTACAACTGTTTAAAACCTCCGACCTTTGGTTTAACATATTCCTATTTTTACAATAAGCTATAGCTAACTTCTCCTCATTGCAAAGCAAGCAGTCTATATATATATATATATATATATATATATATATATATATATATATATATATATATATGCAGTGTGGGGAACAGAATTGAAGATTTTTCGTTAAATTATATATATATATATATATAATTTGACGAAAAATATCCAATTCTGTGTTTCTATAATGAATTTATTTCTGGTCATTATGACTTTCTTCATATGATGTATGATACATTAGTGCTTTGGCTATTATGTTGACTTTCTTACCTCGTTTCCGGCAAGAAGAGATTAAAAATCTATTTATATCCTAACGAAATCTCGTTACATATTGATGCTTAGATATTCTTCTTTTTTTATTTTATTCTAAAGGTTTTTACTTATATTTTAGACTGCTGTTTATTTTATTAAAAACTGTCGAATATTGGAGGTTGTTCCTAGTGAGTTGGAGTTTAGTTTGAGAGAGAAAGTAAAATTCCTCTAATTAGATTGAACATAGCCTTTGATTTTTTATTTTCTATGCAATTAGTGTTAGTTTTCAATATTTAATAACATTTTCCATGTATTTTTGGTAATTAATATCAGTATTAAATCAACTAAATGTCTATTTAGGAGACACCTGGTAACCGACTTCTAGCTATCTTTATTAGGAAGGGTTATTTTTTCTTTCTTTTTTTATTTGTTAGGTTGACCGTGATGCGTAATGAATTGATCTTGTAATAGAATTTGGGTTCTCTCTAAGAAATTTTATTTTAGAATATATTTTGGCATAGAAATAAACACTCTACAAATTATCTCCAAATATGAAACACTTATAGAAAGCCAAAAAGTAAAATTTAAAACAACTACTCTCAAAAGTCTGTCATAACGAATAGATAGCTGCTGCAAAAAGTAAAACATGACCACATATTTATAAATATAAATCCCTTTTAGAAAAATAGGATCATAAATTTAAAAAAAAAATGCAAATCGGAAAAAAAAAGATCCAAACTTAAAACTAGGCTTAAAAATAAAGAGGAACTAACATATATACTACACCGTCCGAAGAAAAAATAAACAAACGTGGAACAACTAATAAATTTATAATTAAGTTTGCAACGTGAAATTAATACATATATTATAAAGTTTCTTAGACAGAAGAACCCAAATTCTATGACCAAATGAATCCATTACTCATCACGGTCAACGATATTTGTCTTCCGTTGCACCATCCGGACAAGTGTGGCACAAAGCCTTTTTTAAAGTGGGTCCAGGTGCAGGTCCTTAGCCAAGTCGAACCTGGTGGCTCAAAAAATGCCTCGGACCCCGTCGTCATCCCCTAAAAAAGGGCGCCTTAGGTGCCAGAGGATACACCTAATTGCTCCGAGGGGGTTAAAGCCTGGGAGGACGGCCAGGTATATCCAGTGACGACACACTCCCGACCAGATCCGTGCGGTTGATACCACTGCCGGCCAAAGTGTGTCCCATCAACTTGGTTCAGTTGATGGAAATCAATCACAGTCAACATAACTAGGAGAAAAAAAGAAAAAAAAAAAACTCTGCCTAGTAAAAATAACTAGAAGTTGGTTACGATATGTCCCCTTAAGGAATATTTAGTTGATTTAATGATGATATAGAATACCAAAAATACATGGAAAATGTTATCAAATATTGAAAACTAACATTATTTCTATAGAAAATTAAAAATCAAAGGCAATATTCAATTTAATTATTGAAATTTTGCTTTCTCTCTCAAACTAAACCACGTCTCAGTAGGGACACTTTCCGATATTCACTGCTTTTTAATAAAATAAATCACAGTTTAAAATATAAGTAAAACATTCTTTGAAAAAAAGAAAAAAGAAAAATATTTAAACATTAATATATAAAGAAATTTCGTAAGAAAATAGGGGGTTTTGTCTCTTCTAGCCGGAAACGAGGTAGGGAAGTCAACACTTAGCACGCATGTATGAAACTCCATCAGAAGAAGGTCATAATGACCAGATATGAATTTTGAATGGAAACACAGAATTGAAGATTTTTCGTCAAATTTATGAAAAAATGTTTTCGCTCAGCATGTGATTTTCGATATATTTTTAATCGAAAATTAATCATATATCCGATAAACGTCGTCGTTGAGTACTCAACGGAAATTCCAATTCACAACAAAATAAATCTAAACCGTAGACTATTTTCCTCAGATTCTACACACTTTTTCTTTAAAGAAATATTGCTCTGTAAAAAATTACATTGAGCTCTCCACCAAGAAAATTTAGATATTCAGCTCCTGAATGATTTTCTTGTCCTGAAGGAATTACTCCCAACTCTGGTTTAACTGGACCGAATAATACTATATATATATATATATATATATATATATATATATATATATATATATATATATACGAGGTTCATGAAAAATTCTAAGCTTTACCAAGATTTTGAATTCCTCTCATATTCTAAGAGCCCTACCTGCATAGAAACTAAGAGAGAAATCTGAGTTTCTCTCGTTTTATATGAACTGATATTGTGTATTGACAAAACCAAAGTATTCTTTTCCAGTAAGGCTAAGAAATCTGGGAATAACCCCCGTGTATATATATATATATATATAATATTCTTAAATCTTTTTAAATCATTCGTCGTTTATCACACGCTATTCTTCATCAGCCTGCTAATGGCTTTTGGTTTTCGTCACTATCTATGCAACTTATTGCCGTGTAATTTATGATAGAACAACAACAAAAGAAAAAAAGTTGGGAAAAAAAGACCAGAAAAGGAAACCAAATGTCAATAAGTGAAAAATCCCGCCTCAGAGAACACAGCAACAATGAAACAAATCCAAAATTATCTCACACCAAATAACTACATTAAAAAATCATTAAGTGTGAGAGAAGAAAGAGAAGATTATTTGACCTTAAAAAGGATATGTGAATATTTTCTGGCTTTATCTAATTTTTATAAAAATTAACATTTAACTATATACTGAGTTTTCATCTTACATTCTCTCTCTCTCTCTCTCTCTCTCTCTCTCTCTCTCTTCTCTCTCTCTCTCTCTCTCTGGCACTCACACACACACACGCACACGTAAACACACTTGCATACACATCCGGTAGTAGGGCTCAGGTTTTAAAGCACAGGGTAATGTGAAGTAACCCTTTCGTAACACACACACACACACACACACACACACACACACATATATATATATATATATATATATATATATATATATATATATATATATATATATATCTAAATTATCCAGTTAGTGTCCAAGGACAGTGTGTGTGGATTATTGTTTTACATAGAATATATGAGGGTAATCATATAAATCTATGAGAGTGCTCAATGTATGGCTATTGTTAGTGTACCTAGGGTATAACAAAATTCACATTCAGAGCGTATATAGTGCAATTAAATGGAGACTCAAACTCGGTTAAGCCGTCATAATAAATTTATTTCGGCGGAGAATATACCAACAATATTCTCCGCCGAAATAAATTTATTATGACGGCTTAACCGAGTTTGAGTCTCCATTTAATTGCACTATATATATATATATATATATATATATATATATATATATATATATATATATATATATATATATTTATGCTCCCCCATGGGGGTTGAGCTCTCTGGCGAAAGGAATTATCGGCCACTGTTAGCGTAATGCAAGGCTCTTCGAAAGAATTGAGCTCTCTGGTGGCCGGTAGGGTAAACAAAGGCTGCTGCTGCTGTTTGCTAAATATAAAATACCTAAAAATTCCCTTAGCCAACGTAGTCCGCTTGTAGCCGTGTGGTCTGAAGCCTTAGTCTATCGTAAAGTTGGACGGGTTTCGATTCCGGCTTCGAGCGTCCTGAAGAGTTCTGATAGAACGAAACAGTCTGTCTGTGGATGACTATATATATATTTATAAACAGAGAGATAAATATATACGTATAGAGACGAAGATAGTGAGATGTGTAAAAAAGAATGAGATATAACTACAAATAATGTGTTTAGATGTGGATATACATGAAATAAAAAAATCTCTCTCTCTCCCTCACACATGCATATATGTGCATATACGTCCAGTAGTCAGGCTTAGATTCTAAAGCACTTGGTTAAATAAAGAAACTTTTTCTCAAATATTATTCCCTGATATATATATATATATATATATATGTCAGGGTGTAATATTTGAGAAAAAGTTTATATATGTTTATTGCCATATCAACCTTTGTAGGTTATTTAATGCCAAAGGTATTCTCCTAGAAGAACTGTAGTGGTACTATTTAACCAATACCTGGGAGGATGTGAGGGTTCATAACTTTCCCAAGGGTATTTGCCCGAAAGTGAATATATATATATAGAGAGAGAGAGAAAGAATTTGATATACCTATGAATACTATGCTCAGATGTGGATATTCATAAAATTATATGAAATTAGAAAATATACGTGGTGCATTCAATAAGTTACCAGACTTTTTTGGTATAGGCATTTAAATTTGTCGTAGATTCTTAAGAATTCAGTATGTTATTACTATACATCTTATGAGATGACTGACCAATTTTTATGATTTCAGGTTCAAATCCACAGCTACAGCTGGAATTGGAATACACCCTACTAAAACCTGATTGTCACAGCTGGTGAATTTCAAAAATGCAATCTAGACCGGAGGACACTTTAGAAGAACAATATACTATAAAATTCTGTTTTAAACATAGGAAAAATGCCACAGAAATTAATGGGATGATTCAGACTGCTTTTCGACCATCTTGCATGAATCGAGCATCAGCATTTTAGTGGTAGAAGGGATTCAAGGAAGGCAGGTAGTCTGTGAGGGATGATAAGAGGCGTGGGAGGAGTAAGGACGTCAATACACCAGAGTTGATTGGCCAAAGGGTTAGGATTAGGGTTACGGTTACAATGTTGAGGTTGTAAGGGTGTTCAGGAAGAGATTCCGTCGGAAGAGGCCAGCACACTTCAAATCGGGTCAGTGGCATTTCCACCAGGACAATGCACCAGTCCACAACTCCATACTTGTCACAGATTATTTGAGCAAGATGGGCATCTACACAGTTCCTTACCCTCCCTATAGTCCAGATCTTGCTCCCTGTGACTTTTGGTTATTTCCTAAGCTCAGAGCCTGTCGTTATGAGACAACTGAGGAGATGAAAGAGACTGTGACGAAGGATATTGACACGCTCACACAAGAGGACTTCCATACGGCCTTCTAGAAGTTGTTGGAACGGTACAAGAAGTGCATTGCAGCCGGAGGAGATTACTTTGAAGGGACTAGAGTTTCATGTGTGTACTCTCAATACAAGTGCCCATAGAAAAAAAAGTCTGGAATCTTATTTAATGATCCTCGTATGTTTTCGTTAGACCTCTTGTTTGGTGTATTTCTAATGGTTTTCAATTTTCATATGTTTTATTTCAAAGCCATCTTATAGTTGGAAGAATAAGAGGCTTCATACCTATTCTAAGGGTATTCGTCGAAAAGTAAACACAATATATATATATATATATATATATATATATATATATATATATATCACCCACTGACATAATGGTTAAAGTGTAAGCCAATGGTCCGGGAGACCTCGGTTCAATTTCAGATTAAGTCATGCCAAAGACTAAAAAGTGGTACTTAATGCCTCCTTGCTAAACCTTCAGCATTCTAAGTTACTGATCTTGGTTAAGTGGAGCAATTTAGGGAAAGGAGAAGCAACCTCCCTTAGACTTTGGTGTTGTAATTATTCAAAAAGAAGCCTTCGGGTTGACCTCAACAACAGTCGGCTAACTTATATATTCATATCTGTAATATAATTGGAAGAAAAACTAAACAGGCCGTCATTTTACAACTAAAAAATTAGTTGTTGACTAACTACAAGGCAGCGGGCCTTTCCGGATAGTGTTAACAAAATGGATAGGGAGATACACTAGCATTACACTAGTATTACTCTTTTAAAATGATCAACTAATCTTTAAGAGGAGGAATATAAAAAAGAATCAGATTAGATATTGTCACCCCTCCAATATCTTTAATTCATCAAGCCCTCTATTTTATTTTTCATACTTTTACTAACGTGTTATATGGTTAGCCACTTGTATTGTTTTACCTATTAACTTTTTTCAATTTTTGGAATATATGTCGATTATTTTCCTTTCCTTTTTTATATCTGATATCCAAGTCATTGGATTGGGGCCAATGTCTAACCCGGTTCCTTTTGATCTTTCCCCTCCTCTTAAAGATTAGTTGTTTTTTGCTTTTTTAATGAGTAATGCTTGCGTATTCCCCAATCCATTTTGTTACCATTATCTGAAGAGGCCAGCTTCCTTGAAGTTAGCCGGCTGAAATAAACTTATAATAGCAAAATGATGGTCGGTTAAGTATTTCTTCCAATTATATTTCAGATATAATTCCTCCGGATGAGAAGTTTATATATTTATGAATTAATAGTCATAGATGGAGCACTCGTGGGAAATTATATGAATCCTCTGATAGATTCTCAATTAGAATAATTCCAAACTCATCGTCTCTTGATATACCTTATATATATATATATATATATATATATATATATATATATATATATATGTTTGTGTGTGTGTGTGTGTGTGTGTGTGTGTGTGTGTGTGTGTGTGCGTCTTTATTACCTATCGCTGACAATGAAAAAAATCTTTATGACATTCGTTTCAATTATGGTGACGACGATATGTGTGAAAAGAACGTTTAATAGAAATGTCCGCAGATAAAATGGCTATTGTCTCAAACGACTAAGCTGGATGGATTGGTCAGATGAAAAATAGACTACAATCATAATTCTCTGACATTAATTTCATAGCCGTCAAAAGTGACTAACTTCTAGTAATGCAGATTTTACGAGCATGATATATAATGTATTTACGGTGGAAATAAGGAACATTACTTTCCTCGCATTCCCATTATATATATATATATATATATATATATATATATATATATATATATATATATATATATATATATGAAGAAAATAGAAATAAGAAAGTATTTCAAATGGGGTGAATTCAATTATGATGGTAAATTCAACGTCAAAATGTTTCGGTTTTATTAAACGGTCTTCAGGGCTTACTAATGGAGAAAAAATTCATGCTTGAACAAAGATGGATGTTTTTTTTTAAACCGACATGTTTTAATCTTAACTATACCATCATAAATAAAATTATCACATTTGGAATGTTCTGTTTTTGTATTTTCTTCACACTGTCGGATTTATTTCCATAATTTTCTTCCATATATATATATATATATATATATATGTGTGTGTGTGTGTGTGTGTGTGTACATATATATATATATAGGTGTGTATATAATGTCAGAGAAAATGGAAAATAATCCGACGGTACGTCAAAATATATATATATATATATATATGGAGGAGAAGACAAAGTATATTCATCATTGAATATTATCATCATCATGTCATGCCGTCTGCGCGGATATCCCTGACCCTCTCTCGCCACCACTCTCTATTGTTCATCGCATCCAGCTGGTCCTCAGGATTGCACCCCGTATCCTCACAGACCTGCTGTATCTAGGTTCGAGCTGATCTCCCTGCTTTTGCTCGGCCATGTGAAGGGGTCCATAGGAGTACATCACTTATGAGCTCGTCCCTACTTCTCCAGCAATGTCTTGCATGTCTGGCACGTCTAACTTTTACGTGATGGTTTGGAGGAGGACCTACACCTGCTGCTTTTGGGGGTGTTGCCTCTAGGACTTGTTCAATATTGCTTGCAGCCTTCTTGTGTAATTGCCGTCGAGCTTTTTCTCCAGTCGTTTACTTAGCGTCCATGTAGTGCATCCATATAGCAGTATTGGCACGATCGCTGCTTGGAAGAAACTGCGTTTCATTTTATCGGTCAGGTCAGACTTCCATATGACCGATAGCTTATTGATATTCTGTTTTGTGTGCATTGACATGGAGGCCAATGCCTGCGGCACCCCTTTCCAGACTATGCAGTAGGATTTCGGCTTGGGCGGCTACATTTGCCAGAATCGCTATGTCATCGGCCTAGTCGGCGTCGGTAATTGTTTTTGCGGGGTACCTTCAGCTTATTTTCTTTGAAACCGTTTTCTTTGATTTTATAGATCGATATTCTAAGCACGTAGTCTAAACAGATGATAAAGAGGTATGAGGAAAGTGTGTCTCCTTGCAATTCTCCAGCTACAATGTCGAAGTAGTCTGTGTCTCCATCTGGAGAACGCACTTTCACTTTGGTGTTTCTATAGAAAATCATTATGGCTGCGAAGGTTTCTTTTGGTAGACCGTATGCGAGTAGAATTTGCTCCATCTTCCCTCTGTGAATGGAATCAACGGCCTTTGTAAAGTCGACAAATAATATTGTCGCTTGTAGGTTTTTTGTTTGTACGCCTTCAAGAATTCTAGAGGTAGTCAATATTTATGAGGTCGTGGATCTATTTCTCAGGAAGCCATTTTGGTTCTTCCTAAGAATGTTGTCAATCTTGGGTCCTTACCCTCGTCGAATGTTTTTTTTTTTTTTTTTATTAAACCATCATCAAGGTATTAAAATATGTGATATGACATCTAAATTATATTCAAATTTTAAAATGAATCGAAAAAACAAGAAATTTCTTAGCGTTCTTTTATCATTTTTTGCGTTCTTTTTCAAATCCATGACATCATTAGTGGCTGAAATTTTACTTTAATAATAATGTATTTTCCTGTGGATTTTTAAAATTTTGTGACATTTCATCAGATCCTTTCTTTCTTAATTGATTGTTTTTTCTTTTTTCTCAAAACTAACGTCTTTGAGTGTTTTGAAACTTTTAAATTTTTCTTCGTGTTAAAATTGTATTAATATATTTAGTTTTTTTTTTTTCAATCAATACTAAATAACTTTTTTGTTGTTTTTCTTCACTTTATCTAGTTTTGGACATTTTTTCATTTCGTTTCATATTTAGATTTGAATAGAATCCATAATGGTTTAATAAAAAAAGATGAAATATTTCTACTTTGGTATGATATTTCAAGATAAATATACTTATTCTATGAATACTTTTGTTTCGGGTGTTTTTTGTTTTTTTTCATATTCTCATAATTACACACTATCGGTTCGGCTCTATTTTCTTATATATATACATATATATATATATATATATATATATATATATATATATATATATATATATATATATATAGTGACACGCATAAGTATTGGATACATATTATTTTCTGTTATAACTCTAGATTATGTTCGCTATTTTGCCTAATGTTTGGTAAGTAAAATCTCGTAAAGTTGTTTTAGTTGTATGTGGAAAGAAATTTAAAACCTCAAGGTTGAATTCATTTTTTCATCAAAGTTCAAAATTACCCTATGCAAAAGTATTTGATACATCAATTTAATTTTGATGTGTAGCCTCTGTTCTGTTTCACTACTTCCAGTCTCTCTCCATAGCTGGCCACAAGGTTTCTATGCTGATCCAGCGTTGCTTTACCCTATTCTTCCTTACATAAATCCTCTCATTGCTGGATATTTTGTGGATTCTGCTTATGAAATTTAACCTTCAAAGTATTCCACGAATTCTTAATTGGATTCAAGTCAGGAGACTGACTTGGCCAATTGATAGTTCTAATGCCATTATTTTCAAACTATTCCTTTGTAAGTTTTGCGGGATGTTTGGAATCATTGTCATGGTGAAGCACAAAATTCCGACCAAGTCCTAAAGAAGTTGCAGTTTTCTGAAGGTTCTTCTCTAGAATCTCGCTGTACATACTACCACTCATTCTACCAAGGATAACTTGTAACTCACCAGTGACCTTGAATGAAAAGCATCCACATATCATAATGGATCCCCCCTCAATTTAACTGTGGGGATGGTATTGTGCTTCTTGAAGGCAGTGCCATTTTTTTCACCAAACGCTTGTCGCTGTGTTCTTTTCGAATAGTTCAACTTTCGCTTCATCCGACCAGATTACCTTTTCCCGAAACTACATACCTTCCTTCCATAAGTTTCGACAAACCTTAATCGGTCTTTGACATGTTTTGTTTTCAGTAAAGACACTTTTCTAGGTGATCTTGAATGAAAGCCTATACGATATAGAGCTCTGCTAATGGTATCCTTTCTTACATTAATTCCAGTACCCTCAAGATCAGTTTTAATTTCAGAACGAGTAATGAAGGGCGTTATTTGCACATTTCTGCTGATCCACCTTGAAGTACGCTCATTTTTTTCTCGGTCTTCCATTTCTTGGAAGGTTTGCTGTACTGACGCCATACTCCTTATACTTTCTGATGATGTTTCCTACTGTACTTAGTGCTAGATTCATTTCTTTGCAAATTTTTCGGTAAACTTGTCCTCCTGGGTGACGTTCAATGATTCTATCTTGCATATCTCTGGATAATTCTTTAGCTTTTGCCATTTTTAATCCTTGAATTGCAAAATGCATATCAAAGAGTCAGATGATTAGTAGCACTATCTTGTAAAAGATTTTGTGGTTCTCTTATTGGTCAAAGATAACATTCCAATGCTATCGAAAATTTAAATATTCAAAGACTTGAAATATAAATTTTCGATTGGAAATTTGAAAAAAAGTGTCATGTATCCAATATTTTTGCATAGGGTGATTTTGAACTTTAATTAGAAAAAAAGGATTCAACCATAAGTTTTTAATTTTCCTTTCACATACAACAAAAACAACTTTACGAGATATTACTTACCAAATATCAGGCAAAATGGCGAACATGAACTAGAGTTATAAAAGAAAATAACATGTAACCAATACTTATGCGAGTCACTGTATATATTGATACTGATATCGATATTTTGAAATAGAATCTGTATTCTCATGGCGATTCAATGACTCCTGTACAAGCCATGATGGGTTCATTATCAGTTGTTACGGTTAGTTAGAAAACGACATTTACTATCATGTCATTACTGGATATTCATTTTTATCTTTACATCTACTTGGAATTTTTATTTTTAGAAGGGTAACTCCGGGGAGATCTATTTTTACAGTAATTTTTATCGTTTCTTTTATTAAATGTAGCATATTTTTTGTCAAAATGTTACTTAATTTGACCAAATTTCTGCTAAATATTTTATTCAATACATTGATTAAGGGGAAATGCTTGTCAATTTTATCAATACTCCTCTTAAGTTTGTAAAGTATTTATTAAAAAAATTGCAGGTTTTTTTCGGGCATCACATTTTGCAAGCGCTATATTTAACTGTCATGACTGTAGATTTATTAATAGGGCGGTTTGTCAATGTTGGCACTTGCAGGATCTTAATAAAAAGAGAATTCAACTTTCGAAAAGAAAATGAGGATTTAGAACACCTCATGAAACTGACATTTATTCGAATAAAATGCTTGTATATGAAATATTTAATCTCTTTCATGGATAGTTTTAACAAGACATAAATATTGTGACACACACACACACACACACACACACACACACACACACACGCACGCATATACATCCATATACACGCGTATATATATATATATATATATATATATATATATATTCATATAGATATACCTATGCATGTATTTACATTTACATAGAGGGATATATAGACATAAACATACACATAAACTCAAACTATAGGCAAAAAGATTACGATTCAGCAAAGGATTTATACAAGGATTACTCGTTGCGACCATTTATGTTAACACAGATGATCTCACTTTAGCGAGGAGACACATAGCTACATGATGTCCGGGAACAACAGCATTATCATCACACCTTCTGATAAAAGTGGTGGTGGTGGTGGTGGTGGTTTTGTCATTATGGTTTTCACTCATTATAGCAGCAAATTAATATAATTATTAGATGACAAACACGCAAACACATAAATTTCTCTAAAACCCATTAATATAGATATACACATTTTTGGTAAGTCGTATACACAAACGAAGACCAATTCTGGCTTTCATTCGTAGATTATCACCCAAAACTTCCAAGATTTAATGAGCTTACTAAAACCCATAAACCTAGAATTTTTCCTCGAACACTTATTTCTGGGATTAGATCTGCCCCGAATGAAATTGCAAGATCATCAGCCACACACACACACACACACACACATATATATATATATATATATATATATATATATATATATATATATATATATATATGACGGATACAAGTGTAAATGATTGAATATAACCTGGATCTACAAATTCATACATTTTTATTTCTATAAATGGACATTAAAAAGTCTCCTACGGTAAGAGAATATCGATCAGAGTACAAATGTTCTAAAAGATAAATAAAAGATTCGTACATGGAATGTAGCAGTTTTTATTACTTTACACCAATAGGAAGATATATTGTAGGTAAAATGGCTGGTCAGGATAGGTCAACGAAGTGGGTTTTCAATTGCGGACATGTTAGCACTAGAATTCCATAAACCATTCACTCAAAGCTGACCTTTCACCTTATAAGATGCAGGGTGATTTTCTGCGACATTTTCTCGACTAAAAGGACGTCTAATAACCCGATAGATAATGTATTAATTCGACTTTGATTTGATTCAGGCAGAGTGAAAAACAAGGGAAATCATTGTCGTCTCTCTAAGATCTGAATGTTGTTTTTACGAATTAGGATACCCTAAAATTACCCGTATCCCACCTCTTCGTAATTAATTTCATTTTCATCGCCGTGACAATTGAGGCGTGCAAGCTTTGTTTAAAAAATTCTGAAAGCAACACCCCACGAAACAACAGCTCTACGGCCACTCGGCTCCCATCTATAAAACCTTCCACATAAGACGAACAAATCTTGCGGGAGACGCTGCTGGAAGAAGCAAGAACGAACGTTTCACATGTACGTTTCACATGTACGTGCTAGTGTTGGCCGACCAACAAGAACATATCTACAACAGGTCTGTGCAGATACAGGATGTAATCTGGAAAACCTTCCGGAAGCGATGGATGATAGGGACTGATAAACAAAAAATTCAGCGAAACATGTGGTAGCAGCATGACATGATGATATATATATATATATATATATAAACAAAAGAAGAGGAAGGTGGTAAGATAAATTAGATTATCTATTTCGTGTTATTTATGTTTTATTGTTTTGGCTATGTTAAGCCAGAGAGGAGTGTGTGTCAAATAATCCATGAGCTTCTTTCCTGTTCATTCGATAATATAGGTGCTCATGAGTCACCCCAAATCTGCCAGGCCTATTTCAAGGCAGGTAAATGCAATTTCGTGTAAAATCCATTTGGTGCAGTGTTTGTACGCATTTAATCCGTTTATATTTGTGTGTTTCTTTTATTTTTGGAACGGTGTCTGTATTTCTTACATATATATGTATAAATAATTTGGAAGAGTTTGTTTGTCTTTTCTTTTACAGATGGTTTAATGTAGAAATAACAAATTCTGTCTGCATACTAATAAAAGCTAGTTTATGATTGTAAAACAAAAAAAAAAATGGATGAAAGTTGAAGGCTGCCATTAACAGAGCTTTTGAAACAATGAACATTAATCAGCCAAAAGCCAAACGTTACAGGTCGAACTGCTTTTAAATTTCCAATAGTCAAAAGAGGAAATTAACGTCTAACTGAAATATTCACATTTAATGAAACACTAATAATTACTGTAGTCCTTCAAGTTTGATACTAAAATAAACGTAGAATTGCTTCATTAAGAGTGTTCAAAAAGTTTATCGGATAAATCTAATCTAATTAAGTAAATTACATTAAAAATACTTGTTTTCTTAAAATGTCTCTGGATTTGTTTTCTGGAGAAAAATATAATATTAACTATGAACACAGACGTTTAACAAAATAATTAAAACCCTTACGATATGACTACAAATATCTTGCTGTTTTGGAGAGCTATTCTTAGATTACAAGAATACTTACTAACTAACCAACATGAAATTCCCTTATATATATATATATATATATATATATATATATATATATATATATATATATATATATATATATCGGGTGGGATAGGTACATTGTAGGCATTTAAAATTATTGATTTTGTACATGCGGTTTGTTTGTTTTGTTTTGTTTTGTTTTTTTGTTGGTTTTTTTTTTTTTTTTTGCTTTTTTTCAGATTCTGTCTCCTCTACAGCAAACTAGACTAAGTTAGGTACTATTTGTAAAAAAAAACGTAGCACTTTGACGCAATTCATTCTTCCTGGAGTTTTGAAAGGGCATAGCAATCATACCGGAAGCGACAATATTTCAGTGTTTTAGTGTCACTCTAACCAGAATATTCGAAAAGAGATGAGTTCAATGCATATTACGAAGGTACACCAACACCCAAGCCTCACACCAATTAATCTGACACGAAATAAGTATATATATATATATATATATATATATATATATATATATATATATATATTTGATTAAACAATAAAGACATACTTTGTCTAGAGATTTTTTTTTTCTTTTCGCGTCGCTGAATCGATTTTATGGTATCCGGCAGAATTGTGTAATAAACCCATCATAAAACCGACGTTGTGACTCGAAAGGATAAATACAAAAATGTGTAGAAAAAGGAGGCCTATATTTTTAATCAAACATGTATTAAAAAAAGATACGCAACCAAGTGAGGCCCCCTTACGCAACTCCTTGGCTACCATATTACTGTTAGTTTCATGCAGTTTTCCTGAGAGAAAAAAAATTAAAATCCATATTGTCTGAAAAAAAAGGAGAATAAAGGAAAAGGCCAATGATCACTTTGGACTGCCTCAGAAATGCAAAATATTCCTCCGTGCTATAAAAAATACAGAAGTAGAATGAGGGAGGATGAAGAAAAAGAAAAAAAAAAAAATTTAACCCTACGTTACCTTTTCTGAGAGTTACATTACAATTTCTTTATTGCTTTTTAGAGCAGTGCGTTTCTGAGACACACTCTCGCCAGCTGTGTTACTTTGTGCCGGGTTTGGCCTGTGGGGTCTTGCTGGACACGTCCATACGTGATGGAGAGTCTAACATTCGTGTTTGGCGACGAAGACCGCAACTCCCTTGGTCTCATAGGTGCATCCCCTAGGCTTATAACAGCTTCGGCAAGGTTAGGTTTATTTCCTAGCACCTTAGGCGTCTCTTTTTTGGGAAATCGCCATCCGGACGAAGGTATTTTTGGTTTGGCTGTGTGTTTGAATTTCGGCTTGTGCACGGCCCACCGACCAAATTAAAAGAGCCTTGTATTATATTATAATATTGTGTGGCGTCGAATAAATACCACCCAACCATACGGAGACCTTTACGTGAATCATCGATGGAATACCATTTCTTAGCATTCTGCTACGAACTAAGAATTCTTACGTACTAGTATTCAGAACATTTTAGGTTTCAGTATACTGTTGTATTTTGACCTTCGACCCGGCCAAAAATGCCATTCAAAGTGATGCACCGGAAGGAAGTGACACATTCCAATGACAGTTATGAGAGGAAATTGCGCAGGTGAGCTCGGCTGATAATATGGGACAAGGTGAAGGTCCCACTTCAGAGTGATGCACCGGAAGAGAGTGACCTGTGAACTGCATGACAGTTATTTCCGCTTGATGACGACCAAACATTCCATTCCAAAGATTGAGTGGGCGTTGAAATATTATATAACTCAGTCAAGACAGAAGAGAGATCAGTTGGAGACGGAGTTATAGACGAGATGTGGTAGGGAAAGCCACATCAAGCCGAAGGGGCCCCTGGGGCCCCTGATGAGTTGGGATCAAGAGAAGTTGCTGACAAGATGTGGTAGAGAAAGCCAGCACTCAGCAGAAAGCTGCGCCCCTGGGCCTCCGGTTGAGCAGCCCTGGAGAACGAGAAAGACACAACGCTGACGGCCATAAGAGTGAGGGTCAATATATTGCAGTTATGTTCGGTCTCTAACTCCCTCTCACCACAAAACCTTGAATAACCTTTTTTCGAATTCTTACAATAAAATAAGAGGTATATATTCTATCTAAAGAAGTATTTTCTCGTCTTTTATCATTGTGTCATTGTGATTCATTCTGCATGTATGTAGATGACAATACAACAATACAAAAAACCCTCAACAATGCGACAACCTATTCTCTAGTTGTATAATAAATCCAAAGTTATGTTCGAAATACATAATATAATATAATATAATATCTCACTACACTTATTTTCACGAGACCAATTCTTAGGTGAGCTGGTATCGACCTACTGAGACCCACATATATATATATGAAAATAAAGTTTACCGTAAAAATCGTTTTATACCACTGCATAATCAAATATTAGATAAAACAAAACTGGGTAAAAACTCACAATCCTGGGTTTAACTTGGCTGATGTTCAAACAATTGTTTATGGGCAAGTGTTTATGTATATATTTTACCAAGCCCTCCGTACGGACAGGATGTGACACACGGTCAATTTTTTAGCGGAGTTTAACAGGTTTTGATTTAATGTTTTCCTTCTGCTACAATAGTTGCCTAACCAAGGCTGAAGAATCTAGTCTGCCCTACTATTAGGGTGAATAAAATGGATTCATACCTTTCCCAAGGTTACTAGGGCTTTGAGAAATGCAACCAGCCTCGTCCAGGATTCGAACTCGTGTTGCCGTATCCATTTCTTACGACGATAACCATTACACCACGGGCACCTCCTATTAAAGTAGGCTTATATTTGTAAAACAAAAAATATTACTTTCCTTTATATTTTTTGGCAAAAAATATACAAATCATACTTAAAGAAACTTATATATATATATATACTTAAATACCTCTCACAATACAAATCTAGTTTTAAACATAGTCTCCGTCCGTCACAAACATAGCTTTCTACCTTTAAATAGCAACATATATACCTGCCCGGTGGAAGCTTTTTGACAGTATTCTCATCAATATAATTGTCTTTTTCACGAGATCATAACAGGAGATCCATAATTCTCTGATGTCCCCCTTCATTGACCCAAAACAGATGAAAAACCCGTGGATGTTAGTTAAGGCTCGTAGGATTAATCGGGACAGGTTGTTCAGCTATGAACATGTCTTAATCCATTCGCTAGAGTTGTTCTTTCTAAACCGGTTGCCATGACAACGTTAAAGAGCCTAATCTGCCCTACTATTTATTCATAGTTGAGTGGATTCATATTTTTTCAAAGGGTATTTGTGCTACGTGAAATGCACTGTAATTGCTTGTTTTCGTTGCTGCAGCGTCTTCTATTGTTATATTTCATAAGTCCATCAGTCATCTTCAAATGTGGCCTCGTTCGAAGAAACATTTCCCTGAAGAAGAGTTTTCCCAAGGTTGTGTTTGAAGACAAAGAGCATGAATATATTTTTATTTATAAATGGGTGTGTATTTAGGGAGTAGTGGGTTCATGACTTTTTCTAGTGAATTAGCGCTTATTTATCATGAAAAGTCACAGCTAAAGTAGAATCAGGCGTAATTTTTTGGGCGGGGTCTTTGCTTTGTTTTTGTTTCGTTTTTTTTATAAAGTAATTGACAAAGAATTTTTTTTTTAATTCAAACTGTCAATATAACTCATTTTTGTATATCTTTAGTGAAAATGTGTTGTATCATTATCCATCTCATATTTCGTATCATTATCTATTGTTTTATACCATTATCTATCTATTCTTTCGTAACATTATCTAAAATTTATTTGGTGTCTAAAATTATTTTTACGGATAACTAACTTCGTTGCAAATAAATAATTTAATACATATGTGTAACTGGATTTGATTGGTTTTAATATTCTGAATATTTTTTTTCAGTTTATGATTTCGTAACAGGCATTTTTTTTTCAATTGAATAAACTGCTGGCTTTCGAAATGTTTTTAACAAGCGTTCTTTTTTTCTTTCAGTCATCTCTCTTCCTTTTCTATCTATCTATCTATCTATCTATCTATCTATCTTCGTCAACATCTCTTACGTACCTTTGTCTCTATTTCATTCTTTCTTTCTTTCTTTCTTTTCAATGAAGTAGACCATGAACATCTCTTCTATGGTGATATCGTTTCCCTTCTCTCTCTCTCACTCTCTCTCTCTCTATTTCACCCCCCTCTCTCTCTCTCTCTCTCTCTCTCTCTCCATGTCTCTCTCAAACACATACACACATTTTCTTTCTTTCTTTCTTTCTTTTATTTTCCTTTCTCTGGTTTATAGTAATAGTCGATTATTCATTGGCCCAGTCAGCTGGGCCCATGGAATACACCGACTGTATCTCTGCTGAGGGGTAAGACTTCCCCAACGATATGACACTAAGCAATCTGATGGTGAGTTCTGGGGAATGTGGAGTACCCCTTTATTGCCATAGCTATTCTAGTCCGGAGCGGTAGCATCTGATAGAGTCCTATCAATGGGTCAAATAGGACTAAACTGTGTACTTTTGCTAAGCTGAATTGTTTGAAATAGAACTGTTGTCGACATTTAGCTGTGTGTAAATAAATGATTGATGTTTAATTGAATTGTTAGTCATACATAACAACACTTGGAACCACTTAACTCTGTTGACTAAATTGAATAGCTTGAAATAGAAATGTTTTTGACATTTAAACTGTGTACATGGGCTAAACTGAATTGATTGATATCGAACTGTTTTGAAATCTAAACTGTCTACTTATACTAAACTGAATTGTTTGAAATAGAAGTGTTTTTGTGAATAAAAGTATTTGGCATTAAACTACCTACAATGGTTGATATGCCTTAAAACCAAACCAAACCAAACCAACCCATTATTTATTTGAGGTGATTACAGACCATAACATTCGATCATACGTGTTAATGTCTTAGTCTATTAATATTATAATTATTTTTTCATTTTTTTTTTACTGGTAATAATTTAGCTGTTTTCTCGAAAAGAATTTAATTGTTTTCCCGAAAATAATTACACTTCATTCATAAACTGTAAGAAAACATTCTTATGTATTTTTCATTTGTTTTGATTCGTTTTTTTTTTTTTTGTAATTGCTTTTTGTTGTTTTCTTTATCTTTCATTTTTTTTTTCCAATTTTATGATTTCCCGCTCTTCTTTTCTTTTCTTTATTTTTCTTTCTAATTTTCCACAATCTTTTTTATTTTGTTCACGCATTTACCTATATTGTTATTCTGTGTTTTTTTTCCTGTTTTTTGTTGAATTTGATATATCTATCTGCTCACTCATTAGCTCCAAGCCAGCCTAGTTATAATTTAAAAGTAGATATTACAAGAAAAAGAGTAGAATTAAAATAATAGGGCACGGTAATGTATACTGAACAATACTAGATAAGGAGGTACAGCTGAATGGCTTACATGGTATGCCTATAAGATTCAATTAGCAAATCCAGCGTTAAATGAGAACGCATTCAGGCGCCTATTCACGTGGCTTGTTAGTGATACCATCTCACCGAGGATTCGGCTTATGTAGTAATGTTTGAAACTCGTTACAATCTCATTCAACAGCTTGCATTTAGCCACTGACGAGATGCAACATAAGGTAAGTTTGTAAGCTGAGTACAGCTGGATGAAGCAGCTTACGTTTCACTTCGAGAAAGACGTGAATCCAGTTGTTCTTCACTCAACTATGAATACATAGTAGATCAGTCTGTATGCTTTAGCCTAAATAAGGTAACCAGACTAGGAGAAGGAAACATTTGAATTTAAACCAGCTTTCATCATCGCTATCATCAAGGCGTGACGACAGAATGTATTGCTTTGATTCTGTCTCACTCTTTGAAGGTTCTCTAGACGACACCCAGTGTTCACAGAAAGCTAATGAATCAAAGTTCTTGCTAGTCACTTAGCAATGTTGTGTCTGTAAGTAGAAGTCGACGCAAGAACGTTGCTCATATCTTTATCTTTCCTTTCTATGCAGGTCTTGTGCATCATACTTGGAAGGTTTTTACTATCGGGTTAAGTGGCTGTATAGCTGTGGTTTGTAGAGTGTTGCTTCCAGGATTTCTTCAAAATAGCACGCAAGAATCTTGCACTTATATTTTTCTCCAATCATTTCATTAAAGTCTAGTGCAGCAATTATACAGTAATCCACGACTTCACATTGAAGAATCCACGTTTTATTCCAACCAGATTAATATATTGTCACATAAATTACAGGTTAGAAATCAAATTGTTTTTTTCTCCTAGATTAGTTGCTGTGATCTGGCTAAAGATGCCAAATTGCCCTGCTACTTATCCATAACTTAGTTGAAAGAGAAATATACAGACCACTCTGATCTGAAGTGAAATAACTTGATAGGGTCCTATTTATGGGTAAAGTAGAACTGTTTGATATTTAAACTGAGTATAAACAAAATATTTATGCTAATTGAATTGTTTGAAACAGAATTGTGTGTAAACAAATGACTGATGTTTAATTGAATTGTTACTAATACTTGAAATTATTTAACTACGTTGACTTATGTTAACAAATAATATATATATATATATATATATTGTCATCCACAGAGAAACAGTTTCGTTGTATCACAACTCTTCGGTGTGGCTTGAAGCTGGGATCGAAACCCGGCCAACTTTACGTTAGACTTAGAATCAGATCGCTCGGCCAACAAGCGTACCAGGTCGGCTTAAGGAATTATAAGGTATTATGTAGCATCAGCATCGGCAGCGTTTGTTTGTTTACATTTTATACCCTACACGCACACACACACACACACACACACACATATATATATAGAGAGAGAAATTAGAAGGAAACTCAAACCTGGTTAAATCGTCATTATAAATTTATTTCGGCGAAGAATATCACTATACTCTCCGTCTCATCGGATTGGATATTACTATATATATATATATAAACCTGATTTCGCATAGAATAACCTACAATGGTAGGTGAGCCATAAAATCAAACCAAACCAAACCCTACGCAGAATTCAACACAGCGGAGTTTAACGAGTTTGAATTCAGAATTTTCCGCCTTCGAAACTGGTTTCCATACTAAGGTTAAAGCTCTCAGTCTACCCTTCTATTTATCCATACCTGGAGGGAGAATGCTTAGATGTATACCTTTCGCAAGTGTATTTGAATTCATGTCGCTATGTCCATTTCTTACGACAATAACCCTGACACCACGACCGTTTCTACCTCTTTTCTGTATGGAAAACCTCAGACACAAGATAATTTTGTAAGTGGTGTGCAGCTGGTTTGAATTCAGCGTTTTTTCTTTTGCCAAGCCAAGACTAAAGAACCCAAGCTATTTATCCCCTGCATGTAAAACAGTTGCACTCGTACCTCTTCTCTGGACACAAACTTGGGTTGCGACTTCTGTTCCTACAACGATGACCCTTACGCTATTATGTAGCCTTTGCTAGGGGGTCAAGTAGGTAGTTACACACCAGGTATTTGTTCAGCAGAGTACAGCTGGAGTTACTTTAGTTGGATTTTTCCTTCTCCTTAACAGGTTGCCGTACCAAGAAGAAAGAGTTGAAGCTGACTTACTATATGCCGTTAGCTAAAGGTTTAAAAGATAAATGGACGTATATCTTTCCCTGGGGCATTTATTCGAAGTAAAAAGCAAAGGAAGTTGTTAAGGATTTGAACTCGACTCCCCGAGTCCATTTTCAACAATTAACGGCATGCCTCTTACGCATAAATACTCTTGTAAAAGCAAAGGTCTAATATATATATATATATATATATATATCAGCCTCCAAATCAATGCACACAAGACGGAATATATGTGCTTTAATCAAACGGGACCCACACTAAACGGTAGCACTCTAAAACTAGTTGACAAGTTCACCTACCTAGGAAGTAGTGTCTCATCCACCGAGACGGTCATCAACACGTGACTAGCAAAGGCATGGACAGCTAACGATAGTCTTTCGGTCATATGGATGTCAGACCTGACCGATAAAATGAAGCACATTTTTGCAAGCAGTGATCGTGTCGATACTGCTATATGGATACACCAAATGGACGCTGACTAAACAGATGGAGAAAAAGCTTGACGGTAATTACACAAGAATGCCGCGAGCAATAGTGAACAAGTCCAGGAGACAGCACCCAACAAAGCAGCAGCTATACGGCCAGGTACCACCCATCACGAAAACTATCAAAATTAGACGAACCAGACACACAGGACACTGCTAGAGAAGTAGGGACGAACTCGTGAGTGATGTACTGATGTGGACCCCTTCACATGGACGAGCAAAGGCAGAACGTCCAGTTAGAACCTACATGCAGCTGCTCTGTGCCGATACGGGATGTAGCCCTGAGGATCTACCAAAAGCAATGGACGATAGGGAGGTGTGGCGAGAAAGGCTCAGGAATATCCGTGCTGCAAGCGTGACATGTTGATGATATATATATATATATATATCTGTGTGTGTGTGTGTGTCTGTGTCTGTGTAAAGCAATTCAATAACTTTAAATTCAATGCCGTAATAGCCGTTGCCAGAAAAATATAACGACGTAGCAGCAACCATCTATATCTTTTCGAAAGAGTTTCTCTCTCTGTCTCTGTCTCTGTCATTTCTTTTTGTTTTTATAAATTCTTCATCCGGTCTTTCTCGTTATCATATAGTGGCCTTATATTTTTGCGCCTACTTCACTGCGATCGACATTCGCCATATTTATCTTCCCCCACCCTGTTTTTTGTGATGTCATTCAAATTCTGGCTATAGACATAAAACAAAAAAATAAAATGAAAACAAATGAAAAAAGCACGATGCTAGAGGCGGCACCAACAATTAAAATAGGATGTCACAGGTGCAGGGAATTGAAATCGGCAGATAACAATATTCAAGTGTGCAGCTGAGGTTGACGAGAATCCCTTCTAAGAAATTCAATATTCTTCTTGCTTATTTGCTTCTGCGTTTGATCAGTAAATATGGTGTGTTGTTTGTTTGTTAAATTGTTATTTTTTTGTTTTAATGGCATGTCAACCTTTGTAGGTTATTTAATGCCAAATTCATTTTCATACCAATAAACAGTTCTGTTTCTAACAATTTAGTCTAGCATAAGTAAACAATTTAATTGTAAAAACCATTTCTATTTAAAACAAAACAGTTTAGTCAGACAGATCTAATTAATACAATTCAGTTTACTATAAGTATAGTCTTTGTTTACTCACAGCTAAATGTCAAAACATACCTATTTCAAACAATTCAGTTTAGCAAAAGTACAGTTTTAATGTCAAAAACAGTTCCATTTAAAACGATCCAGTTTAGCATAAGTATGCAGTTTAGTTCTATTTAACCAATTGATAGGGCATAATCAGTTGATATCACTCCGAGCCAGAGTGGACCTGGCAATGAAGGGGTACTCTGCATCCCCCAAAGCTCATGCATTACTGGAACCCCACCATCATATGTGCTTAGTGTCATATCTAGGACACTCGTTAGTGGGGTCTTACCCCTCCGCAGAGAAGCAGTCGGTGTATTCTACTGCTCCAGCCGACTGGAAAATATATTGTTTTTGCATTTTCTTTGGACTAAATTTTTAAAACGATAAATACCGAAAACAGTATCTTATTAAAAACACAGTCCAGCACACACACACACACACACACACACACACACACACACACACACACACACACACACACACACACACGAACAAACACAAATATATATATATATATATATATATATATATACATATATATACATATATATATATATATATATATATATACATATATATATATATATATATATATATATATATCACTCACTAATTCTGTAAATACACGTTCGGGCTTTTATAATATTTTTCCTTACTTAAGCAAATTCATTTTAAATAGCAACTATATATTCCACATTTATCATCATTTCATACTTTCCCTTTTTCTTTTTGCCTTTCTTCTTTTTCTTTTCTTTTCTTTTTCTTCCTCCCTTTGATTAAAAATCTTTCTTTCAAACCGAATATAAATTCTATTCAATATTTCTGATAAGTCAAATGACGTAATTCAAAAAATAAACAAACACTGATTCACTAATTAAACGGCTAACTTTTTCTTGTTATACAAATTTTCCCTAAGTTTTTCTATTTTGTACTTTTAAACATCCATCATTGATTTAACAACACTAATATCATCCCTCACAGTCCTGACGTTGGTTCAATAGAACCGAAACGCTATAGTGTCGACTTTGCTTCTCAATAAATTTCTACTTTTACTTGGAATACGTTCTTATCAATTTTTCTCTATATAAACACACGCACACACACACACAGACACACGGAACCACCTTTCTCGTGTAATTACGCAAAATCAAGAAACGGTTGCTATATCATCTAACAGCCGTAAGTAAACGCATTTTTAAATCACAAACTGCACTAAAATGAAGATGAACGAACGTCAATTGTAATGTCTGTTTTTAGTTAATCTTGTGTATACATAGATATATATATTTCTTTTAAATACCCTATCCGGGGGCAAAAGCTGCTCGGTAGCGCCAAGAGTGGCAGTACCGCCTTGAGCTACCGAAACTGTGTTATCACCCTGGTTGGTGGCTGATGAGGCTAGGGTATCGCACATGCTTTCACACGTTGTATGATGAAAAAAATATATATATATAGATAAATAGATTGCATATCGAGTGCATTATAGTTTACTAAAAAGTCTTGTTCTGATGATTGTCAAACCTTTAAACTGAGAGATACAAAGCGCAATTGATTATGAGTCTAAGGTGTTTTCATTTTCTTTTTTTTTTTCGCTTTGCTTTTTGATGTTAACTAACATTTTGATGAAAGTAACATTACGACTGCAAATGAAAATTATTCTTCTTCAATGTTCAGAAAATATATGCTCCTCCGCACGAGCAGAATGCGACTGAATGTCAATTTTTCAGTGGAGCTAAACGGGTGTAAATTCTGAAATTTCCTTCTCCTTGACTAGTTGCTATTCCAAGGTTAATTTGAACAGTCTTCCCTACTATTTACCAATAACTAGGAAGATAATAATCGGATTTATGTCTTTCACGAGTGTATTAGCGCTATGTAAAAAGCAAATGGCCTCTCCCAGAATTTAATCTACGACACTAATCATTACTCCGCAAACGCCTCCACTACAATCTTAACACGTTTTATATATATATATATATATATATATTTATATATATATATATATATATATATATATAATCCTGAAGAGCCATTTGGTGAAACCTAGGTAGACTCGCTCTTGACCATGAAGGAATTATTTTCATAATATTAGCTCTATCTCAAGTATTGAGCACTTTATTATGTTTTAGCTAAGGTAATTCCGTCGGTGTTTTTTTTTTTTTTTTTTTTTGACTAAACATATGTGCCGTGTGATTATTTGTAAGTAGCACGTGTGTTCTTTGTCTTTTCTTTTTTTACGAATTTTTTCCCCAGATATCAGTTTATAGAATTTGCAAATTATAGAATCTGGGTTTTTTCAAACCAACAGAATTATAGATTAGATATAAAGATTAATATATATATATATATATAATTTTTTTTTTTAAGAAAAAACCCCGAAAGACCGGTTAATTCGTGATTATAAATTTATTTCGGTCCCGTATTTTCAGTTTCTGGGGTGAACCAAAAAACATGAAGAAAAAAAATTAATACAGGACTTCTTCAGACCCAATGGATAATTAATTAAATTCAAATTTAAATTTAAAACCAGAATAAACACGTGGGGTGTAGGAGGACGAGATTAAGGAGTTACCTCCTCGTTTTATTGAATTTCCGTTTTTATTTTAATTTTTCAAATTTCTTCTATCAGTTATAATTACGGTAATTTAACTTTTTTATTTATTCGTTTAGTTTATTTTCTTTTCATGTTAAGTTCGATGATTAACTTTTAAGAGAAATATTAATGCTTATATTAATTTCGATACCATTTAATTAGCTACCTATTTTTTATGTGCATATGTTGGATAGGTTTTTTTTCCTGGTTTCACTATTTATTTCTATGTTTTTGATATTTTATAGTTTGAATTTAGTCTTATGTCTACATCTAGCTATCAATTCGCTTCTCTTATTTAATAACTTATCGGGGTAATTATATTTTAAAATATAAATTTTCTCTTCAAGGCTTAAATGGCATCTACCGTTAAAACTATTTGGAGTATTTGATTTTCTCAAAATAGACCATTCAATCTCAGGGGTTAAACCTTTGTCTTTTAAAAACCAGAAATGTTTTGATAGTGCCGTATGGTTTTTTAGGTGTTCGTGGGAGAAGGTAAATTTATCATTTAAAAATCTCTGCTTCCATTTAGTAGAGGCCAGGCCTATATAAGTTTTCTTATCTGTGATATCCTCTTTAGGGTAAAAACGGAAATTCAATAAAACGAGGAGGTAACTCCTTAATCTCATCCCCCTACACCCCACGTGTTTATTCTGGTTTCAAATTTAAATTTAAATTTAAATTTAATTAATTATCCATTGGGTCTGAAGAAGTCCTGTATTAATTTTTTTTCTTCATGTTTTTTGGTTCACACCAGAAACTGAAAATACGGGACCGAAATAAATTTATAATCATGAATTAACCGGTCTTTTTTTTTTTTTTCTTCTTAAGAAATATTGCTCTGTAATAAATTACATTGAGCTCTCTACCAGGAAAATATAAATGTTCAGCTCTTGAATGATTTTCTTGTCCTGAGGGAATTACTCCAAACTTTTTAACCTGACCGAATATTACCTATATATATATATATATATATAAGAGGAAAAACATATATATATATATATATATTTGTGTGTGTGTGTGTGTGTGTGTGTGTGTGTGTGTGTGTGTGTGTGTGTGTGTGTGTGTGTGTGTGTGCGTCTGTGGGTATGTGTGTTTGTGTGTTTTCTTTTTTCTTGTGCGAAGGGGGCTAAAAATACGAAGGATATAGCTCCTAAAATTATCAATTTTTATAGAAATAACAAAAGACGTTTTAATCTTTTCTTTTTTTTTTTTTTTTTTTTTTTGTTATAGCGTTTCCTACTGATTGTAGTTTTGCTTTTGTATTAAGAAAAATATGTGGCAAAGTTGATAAACTGAAACACTGACAACGGATTCAAAAATGATATTTCGTCTTTATTTAAAAAATACTTCATCAGAATGTCGAGTTTTTCTAAATTTCAACATGGAAGAAATAGATGAATAAAAAATAAAAAAAGTGAATGGTTATAAGGAGAGAAAGAAAAGAAAGAAAGGCAAAATATATATATATATATATATATAAATAATGGCGGCAAGGGTTATTGAATGTGCCATTTGATATGTTATTTATTTTTTTTAAAGCCATCAAGTAGAAGAAAGATTAACTGACAACGTTAAATATCCAACTAGAAGGCTAAACGCGATGACATTTTCGATAACAACCAATACACTCTATTGGGCTCCCAAACATAGAAGCCATAATTGACGTAGTACCTGCCGAAAATATGAAAACTACATCAGCCTCCAAAGTGGTTTCGTGAGCGGGTCAAGTATATTACCTACACAGAGGAAATTTGGTTTACTCAGTTTTCAGAATCTACAAAAAAGAGAGACAGTTTACAAATCGGGAATTTGGGTCAGGGTGTGGACAGACTCGAGCAATAGAAGCCATTGAAAGGACTGAGACAGAAAGAAGCCAAAAGATACAAGACGTGTTGGTTCTTTCCGAAAAAATGCGTTTCAACGAGAAAAACGCTTGAAAGTCCGCCCCAACCTTTTTCCCCGTATTTCTATGGCATCGGTATTTGAGGAGTAAACAAAGGAAAGTCTTCTATCTAAAGTGAGTCGATTTTTTTATGCTTGTATTGGCGCAACCACAAAACAATCAGTCATCATCATCTCCAACATAAAAAACGCAACTTCCCTTAGATACCAGTTGCTAACACATGCAGGTAGCAGGCATCAGGGAAAATACTGAAATATCTGTTAAGGCTATGATGCACTGAAACGGTCTCAAAGGTATCAAACTTTATGGTAGGAGCATTGTTAAACTAATCATGTCTGCGAGTGAGAAACTAACTTTTTTAGAAATCGCTGTTTGAAATTATTCTTTTAGCTCAGAATTTAATAATGTAACTTGAACAACAGAAGAAAATCCTAGCCTCACAGCATATCTTAGGAGTTTGAACGAAAAAAAGGCTATAGTGGTTAATAATGACCGAAGGTCTTAGTATTGATTGATATAAACAAAAGATAGTATACATGTGGAATATGTAACTCTTATATCTTCAGATAACTTACCTTGATCTCTCCCACACTTTTCAAAATGCTTCATTCAGTTTTAACATTTTTGGCCCATTTTTTACAAATGGTCTTCGACTATCCAATTTTCAATTTTTCTTTTCTCATCAACAACGTCCCGACAACAATTCTAGCTTGGGAAAACTCTACAAGTCGCAGGGAGTCGAAACTACATTGCAGTTGGGGTTTTTTTTTCTTATTTTTTTAATTAAATACGTATCAACCTTCAAAAGCTTTTGTTGTTTTTTACTTATTTTTTTATTAAATACGTATCAACCTTTAAAAGCTTTTGTTGTTTTTTACTTATTTTTTTATTAAATACGTATCAACCTTCAAAAGCTTTTGTTGTTTTTTACTTATTTTTTTATTAAATACGTATCAACCTTCAAAAGCTTTTGTTGTTTTTTACTTATTTTTTTATTAAATACGTATCAACCTTCAAAAGCTTTTGTTGTTTTTTACTTATTTTTTTATTAAATACGTATCAACCTTCAAAAGCTTTTGTTGTTTTTTACTTATCTTTTTATTAAATACGTATCAACCTTCAAAAGCTTTTGTTGTTTTTTACTTATTTTTTTATTAAATACGTATCAACCTTCAAAAGCTTTTGTTGTTTTTTACTTATTTTTTTATTAAATACGTATCAACCTTCAAAAGCTTTTGTTGTTTTTTACTTATTTTTTTATTAAATACGTATCAACCTTCAAAAGCTTTTGTTGTTTTTTACTTATTTTTTTATTAAATACGTATCAACCTTCAAAAGCTTTTGTTGTTTTTTACTTATTTTTTTATTAAATACGTATCAACCTTCAAAAGCTTTTGTTGTTTTTTACTTATTTTTTTTATTAAATACGTATCAACCTTCAAAAGCTTTTGTTGTTTTTTACTTATTTTTTTATTAAATACGTATCAACCTTCAAAAGCTTTTGTTGTTTTTTACTTATTTTTTTATTAAATACGTATCAACCTTCAAAAGCTTTTGTTGTTTTTTACTTATTTTTTTATTAAATACGTATCAACCTTCAAAAGCTTTTGTTGTTTTTTACTTATTTTTTTATTAAATACGTATCAACCTTCAAAAGCTTTTGTTGTTTTTTACTTATTTTTTTATTAAATACGTATCAACCTTCAAAAGCTTTTGTTGTTTTTTACTTATTTTTTTATTAAATACGTATCAACCTTCAAAAGCTTTTGTTGTTTTTTCTTATTTTTTTATTAAATACGTATCAACCTTCAAAAGCTTTTGTTGTTTTTTACTTATTTCTTTATTAAATACGTATCAACCTTCAAAAGCTTTTGTTGTTTTTTACTTATTTTTTTATTAAAGCTTTCCTAATGGAATAGTAGTGATACTACTAAAGCTACGGCTGGGGGATAAGGATGTCCATAACTTTATAAAGGGAATTAATCTAAAAGTGAGCCTAATAGCACGAGTGGAATTCGAACTTGCTTACTATGATGTCACAGTTCCACACGTTAACCACTACACCATGAAGACTTCCCTAAGATTTTACGTGTGCGAGATCAACTACCGATACGTTGTTTTGTAAAAAGGAGAAAAATAAAATAATTGTCATCATTATCACTACATTGCAGATTCTATCGATTCCCTCTCTTTTCTCTACGTCCCAATCATCTAGTCGTCACCCAATATTCGCACAGTATTATTCTTAACTTCGACTAGTTGTTAAAACAATAACTTGTCCATAAAGAGACCCTTTTGAGTCATTGACTAACAAGTAAAAGATTATTATCATTATTATTTTTACTCCTTGGGAGTTTTTCACATCAGCGTCAGTATTTTGGCCGATCTCACCAATGCTGTAGATTGGATTGTCTCTTATTTCCAAGTCCTTTGGTTATTTTACCAAACCGTTGGGGACTGTACCAAGAACACCAACGACGATTGGTATAATCGTTATCGTGGTGTAATCGTTATCGTCGTAGGAAATGGACATGGCGATTCGAGTTCAAATCCTGGACGAGACTGATTGCATTTCACATAGCACTAATACCCTTGGGAAAGGTATGAATCCAATTATTCTCCCTCCAGCTATGGGTAAATAGTAGGACAGACTAGGTTCTTCAGCCTTGGTGAGGCAACTAGTCTAGAAGGAAAACTCTGAATTCAAATCTGTTAAACTCCGCTTAAAAATTGACCTTGTGTCATATCCTGCCCGAGCGGAGGGGTTGGGTAAATAGGATAACCGTTATTTTCATGTTCCGCAGACGGAGAAAAGTGGACATAATACGTTACTTGAAATCACATTATATCAGACTATCAAGGAGCCAAAAGATGCTAATAGCCAAAGATTAATAAAGGCTAACATAACCGCCCCTTGAGATTGTTTTATACCAAACTATAGAAATCGGGAAGAGAAAAGCCTAAAACTTTTTGGATAATTTGAGAGGCCTTGCACTTTTCTTTGAATGCATAAAAAATTGACAGTAAATTCGAGAATCAGGTCTCCGTCTATTACAACCATGTACTGATCTCTTTGAGCGTTGACGTATTTATTTTCCTAATTGTGCAGTCTCATCCGTCCACTCATCGACGGGCACCTCTGATGAGTGACTGGTCAGTTGGCTGGATCAAAACCCCAACGTGAGCAGATAAGCAGATCAATTGTGCCATCTGATGACATAACAATCGAGGTGGAACAGTCAGCGAATTGAGGGCGGAATCCCTCCAGGGTTTGGGGAAGATGGCTGTTATGACACATTATAAATGTTATTATTATTATTATTATTACATCAAATTTAGTATTTGAATGATCTTTTCTGTATCATTGGAAATCTAATTAATGCGATTACAACGAAATAAGTAAAATTAAAATAAATTTAAAAGATTGAAATATCAACTGAGCACCCAACATCTTTAATTTTAAAGGTATGTCATCTCTTTTGGGTATATTTTATGCCTAGACATTAGGGGTAACATTTATGTTTATATTCTATGCTGTTTATATGGAGTTTCTCTTTAACGATATGTCAACATCAAATAAAATGCTATCAAAGAAATCAAGCCAAACCTGATGCGTGTACATTTTTATTTGTTAGCCAGCACTAGTGTCAATGTGTAGGAGTCTATTGAAGAAAATCGTTTAAGAGTTCGTCCTAACTTTATCAGCCATGCCCTATCTTGAAAATCTTTTTGGCTGGTTTGTGAGATGGGAGGTAAGTAGCCGTAAAAAAGTGTTTCGTCGTGTGCTACTATACATGTGTAAAAGACGACTTTTATACTTTTAGATTACGCTACTTGATAGAGTTGCTCAGTCGGCTGGAGGTGTATAATACACCGACTCCACCTCTGCAGTGGGGTAAGAACCACCCAATGAGTGTCCTATTTATGACACTAAACAATCTGATGGTGAGGTTCCAGTGAGGCTGGGCCTTTGAGTAATGCAGAGTACCCCTTCATTGCTGTTACTTCCAGGTCAACTCATGCCCAGAATGGTAGCTCTTGAGAAGACCCTATCAATGGGTTTAAATAGAACTAAATGCATACTTATGCTAAACTGAATTGTTTGAATTAGATTTTTTTGACTAGGCTGAATGGTTTGAGGTAGAAATGTTTTTTTTACCATTAAACTGTGTACTTACATTTAAACTGCATACTATGCTAAACTGAATGGTTTAAAATTGAAGTGTTTTTGACATGGAAACTATATATACACTCAACTGAATTATTTAAAAAAAGAACTGTTTTGACATTTAACTGTGTGTACACAAAATTTGTACTTATGCTAAACTGAATTAGCTGAATTAGAACTGTTTGAATAAACTGAATAGCTTGGAACCTAAATGTTTTTGACAATTAAACTGTATACCCATGCTAAACTGAATTGTTTGAAAAATAACTATTTGCATATAATGTATTTGGCCTAAAATAACCTACAAATGTTGATATGCTATAGAACCCAACCAACCAACCATTTACTTGATAGTGCTCACAATTTTCTCAGAGATTTTTTGTTGTTATTCCTCTATTTCGAAAACGCCATCGTCTACAATCTCGTCTTCATTAATTTTTCTCATTTATGTTATCTCAAAGGCGATTTTAGTTTTGAGGAAACGCTAGCAGTCACAGAGAGTCAACCCTATGCAGCACAGAAATGGGCTCTACATCTAGCTGACATGATGTTTTATTTAAAAGCAGACAAATTAAATGAATATATAGATACGAAGGCAGGGGACGTGAAATATCAACTCACAAAGACATTGTCAATGAAACGGTCATACACTATACAATCTTATTCAGTAATCTTATTGGATAGCAACTTAAATTAATGTCACGCAACCGGCAGTGAAATATGCTTCCTTCCTGAATGTTCTCGTTCATATGCGTATCGCTAATACAATGCAACAATATGAACTTCATAAATATAAAATTATATATATATATATACACATACACACACACACACACACACACACACACACACACACACACACACACACCTATATATATATAGATATATAAACACACACGCACATATATATATATAGATATAATTATAATTCAAATTCAACTCTAGATATTGTCAAAATGGAGTGCGATATGCAAAGTAATGTTGTGATAGAATATCTGAAGACCTGTGAATATTTAAAGATCGTGTTCCTGAAACCCCGAATCCTAAATGCTTGGAAATTGCTTTGTGATATTCTATGATATATATATATATATATATATATATATATATATATATATATATATGTGTGTGTGTGTGTGTGTGTGTGTGTGTGAGTGAGTGTGTGTGTGCAGGATTTTTCTAAAACAAACAAACACACACACACACACACACACACACACACACACACACACTCAAAAACACATACACACTCACACACACATATATATATATATATATATATATATATATATATTACATGGTAGTGTATGTAAACCGGGATTTCATGGTTTACGCATTCTTAAGATATATATATATATATATATATATATATATATATATATATATATATATATATAAAGGATTCTTGAGTAAATATAGTCGTATAAGAGCAATTAATTTTAAGTTGTGAATCGCTTGATCACCAACCTTCTGTTAGTGTTCGTGTGATTAATATCTTTAATTTAACTGCTCTCATATGTCCATATCGTCACGAAAATCCTTTATATATATATATATATATATATATATATATATTTATATAATTCATGGAATTTAGACTGCAACCTCTGGGATTCATGGAGTTTTTCGAACAACAACAATCATCTGGCAGTTAAGAAAATTTCCTAATTGCCTGATGATTGTTGTTTTACAAAAAACTCCAGGAAACCCAGAGGTCGCAGTCTAAATTCCATGAATTAAATATATAAATATCTAATATATATTTTACTATTATTATTATTATTATTATTATTATTATTATATAATAGCTCCATCCTAGATATTGAGCACTCTCCATAATCTATTGCACTTCGTTCGACACAAACCCTCAAAGTGATTTAACCAACACTGTTATAATATATATATATATATATATATATATATATATATATATATATATATATATATATGATTCTCGCGTCAGTTAACGATGTGAACCACTGAATCACAAACACAGAAGATTTGTCTATTGTAACGAAGGCTTGTGTAGAACTAATCAACTTCTGGGGATAATGGTGCATCGATGTGCCACAGATTTTCAGAAACAATAATCATCTGGTATTGAAATCATTTTTTTCCTTCAACTAACCTAGTAACCTTAATAGTCAGCCCTTTTATTTATCCATAGCTGCAATGAGCTGGGGCTATAGAATACACCGATTGTTTCTCTGCAGAAGAGTAAGTCCCCCACTAAGGGGTGTCCTGGACATGACACTAAACAATCTGATGATGAGGTTCCAGTAATGGTGGAACTTTGGGGAATGCGGTGTACCCCTTCATTGCCATTGCTCACAGGCCCACTCTGGCCCAGCGTGTTATCACTTGATAGTGTCCTATCTATGGGTAAAAAAGAAACTGTACTTACGCTCAACTGAATTGCTTGACATAGAACTATTGTGATATTTAATTCTGTGTAAACAAAAACTATACTCATTATAAATTGACTTGTTTGAATTAAAATTGTTTGATTAAACCGAATAGCATGAAATAGAACTTTTCTTTGACAATTAAACTGCGTACTTATGCTAAACTGAATTGTTTGAAATAGAACTCTTTATTTGTATAAAATGGATCTAGCATTGAATAACCCTCAAAGGCTGTTATGCCATAAAACCAAACCAAACAAACACAGAAACAAATGAAAAGAAAAAAATTTCATACTTTTCCCATTAATATTAGCATGAAGTGAAATGCAAACAGCCACGTCCAATATTCGAACTCTGGTCGTCTGTTTAATTTCCTTATGATGCTTTCTTGTATTTATACATATGCAAAATACAATTGCTTACAAACTCTACACTTATATCGATAGATCTTATTGTTCTGATCATTAAAATAAAGAGACTCGGTTAACGACTATAAAACCCGATTGTCTAAGTGAACTTTCCTGTCAGCACCTATTAAAATCGCCATTATTATTCTATTGCCTTTGAAGAAGGACTTGCGCATGCGCTAATCGAATAAAGGCACAAAGATGCCTACAGCCACGAACTTCCATTTTCACGTCTATAATTGAAGGCAGAATGTAGAGAGCGGGAGAGAAATGGCCAAGTATGTAGTGTTTTAGGTTGATTTTTTTCCATTTGTTTTCAATTTCTAAATCTAAAAAGTAAAAATAAAAAACGAAATAATAGGAATTTTTGCTCTTTTTAATTCAAGAGAATGGAATTGGATTCATTCAACCAGACTGTGAATTTGCCAGAAACAAAACAAAAAAGTCTTTATATTCGAGATATTTACATAGAACACCTTATATTGACCTGTCAGTGAACCACTTGAAATGAAAGAAAATAATGTTGCACAAATTTCCCAAGTGGAGAAGTAGTTGCCTAATTTGGTAATGTGCATTTAAGCTTATGATATTTAATTCGGTTACAAGACCAAGCATAGGTGTATTAAGATAAGTGGTAACCTCAACCAATAAGAAGCTTGTAGGTTTTATATGACTTCGATGGTATTAATATTTAAGAAATAAAAGTAAAGAAAATTACAATTGTTTGGCTTAAATAAGTTGGAATATAATCTCTAATATTCCTCCCTCATGTTGATTCTTTATATAGATAAGAAGATAAAGGATTTATTTTTACACTATATTATATATTTGTACTTGCAGAAACACCTGGTGTGGTCAGGTAAAAATAACTTTAGATATTACTACACAAAATCTATACTTTGATATATTTCTTCTGATATAAGATACACTTTAGTGAGTGGGAGGAAACCAAGGATTTCTGATTCCCCTTTCACTCTCAAATCGCAATTTATTTTTGTTTAATCAGTGATGTTGATTTTGCACTGAAGTTATTTAGATTAACAGGTACAGTGTTACGCTTATCGTCTTAGGAAATGGTCGACCCGAGTACAAATCTTAGACGTGGCTGTTCACATCGAACTAATTACTTTCGGGAAGGTATGAATCCAACTATTACTCCTCCAACCATGGGTTAAAAGTAGGGAAGATTTTGCTCTTTAATAATGATAAGGCAACCCGTCTTGGAGAAGGAAAACTGAATTCAAATCAAAGAGGCTGCTCCTCCTACATTATTGCGTAAAACATCCATAATAATAAAAACAAAGGTTGTTTCCGATTTTGCAATTTAAATGTTAGTATCAGATGTCGTCTTTTATTAAATACATATACGACAATGGCATAAGTATAAATTTAAGAGAAAAGGGAAATAAACTTTTTTGTGTGGGTACGTGTGTATATTTGTGTATAAGTATGTGTGTGTGTGTGTGTGTGTGAATATATTTACATTGTGCGCTCATGTATGCTTATCCAGCCCCTCTGCCACGAGCAGCGTGCAATCCATAGGCAATTTTGATCCCAATTATGCTCATTATGTCATTCTTTGAGATTCGTTACCAAACCAAAACCAAAGATCCAAAACTGTTTTTCTATATAATCATAAATAGGGAGGAGAACAGTGGGATTTGTACTATTTCTAAAGGAATTAGAGATAAGAGAAACAATAATATCCTTGTCCAAGATTTGCGGTTGGGCCACCGATTACATTTCCAGAAGTGGGGATAAGGGATACACGTCAAGAAACGAGAAAAGATGCAATAAACAAGAAAAAAGTATCAGAATATTTTAAGAACATTTTCAATAAATCAGTGTGTCATTAGTATGAAGAAGGAATAGAAAAATTCCAATAAAAACAAGAACTATTTAGTTTTAATATTTAGAGCCAGATTTTTTTTTTTTCTTTTTTTGTTATTTGACCTCTACAGACTGTGAATGATCTCAGATATCAGCCAAAAATAGTCGGTGTCACGAGGAGAGGTCTTTAAAAAATTAAAATCAAACATTATATGACTCGACCCTTTGGCTTTCGCATAAAAGTGGAACGGACAAATCCCCAGATAGAATGATCTTGTATTTGTCTAGATTACATTAAACCTTCAGTTAAATGGACATCGATATAATGGATATTCAACATGGATCATTATTTTTTTAATATTATTCCTTAATAGCCTTTATGTTTGAAATTGGTTTCTTCATCGTATGACATATCAATTTGGGGGAATTTTTAATGTCAAACCAAATCCTTGTATCGGCCCAGTCGGGTGGGGCTGTAGAATACACCGACTGCAGTTCCTCAGAAGCGTAACAACATCCCAAAGATTTTTCTGAATATACCACTAAAGCATCTGATGGCGCGGCTTCAGTTCTGGAACATTGGAGAATGTTCGATACCTCTTCATTGCTATTTATTCTCTTGTCTATTTTGACATAAAATGGTGTTACCTGATAGGGTGACATGTATGGATCAAATAGATGTTTAACTATTTAACTGTCTGAAAACAAATTACCGATGTTAAGTTTAATTGTTAGAATTATATAGCAGGACTTGAAACAGTTAAACTGTGTGCAAATAAAACTATCAGTGTAAGATAGCAATACTTGAAATCCTTTAACTGTGTGCAAACAATAGAAATACTTGAGACCATTTTATTGTGTGCAACTCATTTTAAAATAATTTTACCAACAAACTTTTCACTTACAAATCGTATATAAACAATTTAGGGATTAAATAACCATCGAAATTTAAAATGCCATTAAACCAAATAACCAAACAAAAAAGCCAAATCGTTGTAGAAGAATATTACTGGTTCTATTTTATCCATAGCTTGGGGATTTGGTGGTAACCTATGGCTGTTAGTCTGTAAGGAAGCAGGATAGTGGTCTGGAAGTTTAATAATGAATTTGATTGTCTGTAAGCGAGCAGGATAGTGGGCTGGAAGTCGAAACTCGCTCACAGAATAAATAATGTGAAAGAGAAGATGACTTGGTTATTTATCACGCTAAAGAACATCAGAAAGCGTAGAGTGGTTAAGAACGCAAGAGCGACAACCGGCCAAAAGAGAGAGGTAATTTACTAAGCTTTTTTGCTTAGATGTAGCACAAGGCCGCATGAATTGGGCACCCAATGAGAATCGAACTCACTCGTGTAGGTTTGCTAGTCTACCTTGCTAACCATTACACCACCCGAGGTGCCCAACCGGCCAAAGAGAGAGGAAGAATAACGTGGCGATATAAGGGAAGGAAAAGAAAAAAAAGAAAAGAAAAAGAATGACGAGAAAAAAGAAACAAAAAACGAAAGAAAAGGAGAAGGAAAGGAAGTAAAAAAAAAGAAAAGGAATAGAAAAAAGAAAAGAAAAATAATGACGAAGAAAAAAGAACGAAAGAAAAGAAGAAGTAAAGAAAATAAAAAAAAGAAAAGGAAGAGAAAAAAGACCCCCCCACCGAAAATAACAATTGATAATCTTTATCTTTCTTAATGCAAAACGTCTTTACTCTTTTTTTTTTTTCTTTATTTTAATTGTTTTTTTTTTCTTTTTTCTTTCTTTCTTTTTGTTTTTCTTTCAATATCAATTCTTGATTACTTTGCAGAGAACATTGCTAATTATTTTGGGTGTATATAACCATTTTTCGGTCTCCGGATTCTTAAATGAATAAATTTTATTCGGGGTAAAAGTTACAATTTGTTTTAACTCCTGCCAATCATTTTGTTATTTGCGACTCGGTGATTAATGTCCTTCTCTTATTGCGCTTAATCATCTACATATAGCTCGACAATTTCACACACACACACACACACACACACACACACACACACACACACACACACACACACACACACACACACTTGTATATATATATATATATGTATATATATATATATATATATATATATATGTGTGTATATTTGGGCAGCATTTCTTCGTTAATGCAAATTTCATTAAACATAATAGATATTTTATGCCTACATATTTTTATCTGGATCCGTTCAAATTCCCGTATTACTTTTATCGTATTCGGGGGAATTGATTTAGGCATTGTCCATTGTTGTATGTATCCCTAGTACTTTCTGCCCGACTTTGGGCCATCATCAGGGGAGAATCTATTACAAAAGTGATGTAACTTTTGTTTTAGCAAATTACTAATGTGTAAGGACGTCTTTGCCGTTGAAGATTATGGCGTTTGCTTTTAAATATAATTCTGTAAATGTAATTCTCCCCTGATGATAGCCCAAAGTCGGGCAGAAAGTACTAGGGATACATACAACTATGGACAATACCTAAATCAATTCCCCCCGAATACGATAAAAGTAATACGGGAATTCGAACGGACCCAGAAGAAAATATGTAGGCATAAAATGTCTATTATGTTTAATGAAATTTGCATATGTATATATATATATATATATATATATGTTTGATTAAATAATATAGACACATTTTGTCAATATAATTTTATTAGGATCCTTTCAAGTTTTCTGATAAGTATAATACATTTAGGCGGGAATTGGTAGATGATTTTGTCCAAAATTATCCCAATTTTTTCATAGGCCCTCAGCAGGGGTTATCTGCATGTGTAAAGAAAGTTTTTTTTTTCTTTTTCTAAGTTTTTAGGTTTTTTATAACATTACAAAATTACGTAAGTGCAAAGTTGGATAAAACTTAGATGTCAATGACATCGAACGAATTTAAAACAGAACGCTATCAAAGGAAATAGAATACTAAAAATCATGATGATCATCATCATGTCACGCGATCAGCACGGATCTCCCTGGCTTTCTCTCGCCACCATTCTCTATCGTCCATCACCTCCGGTAAGTCTTCAACGCTACTTCCTGCATCGGCACAGAGCTGTTGTATGTAGGTTCTAGTAGATCGTCCTGCCTTTGCTCGTCCATGCAAACAACCCCTGATGATGGCTTATGAATGTTCTAAAGCGCTTAAATCAATATGGATAAATTCATCTACCACTTCCAACCTCAAACTATGAACCTTGGCAGGAAACATTAAAGGACAAATGTGTCTTTATTATTTAATCAAACTTGCTCAAATGAAAGACTGCTACACAGACACGCACCCATATATATATATATATATATATATATATATATTGTCTTCCACAGACAGACTGTTTCGTTCTATCAAAACTCTTCTATATAGCTAGACACGTAGGACGCTCGAAGCCGAGATCGAAACCCATCCACCTTCACGTTAGACTAAGTCTCAGACCACTCGGCGAACAAGCGTACCACGTTTGGCTAAGGGAATTGTTAAGGTATTTATGTAGCAACAGCAGCAGCCGTTTGTTTATATATATATATATATATATATATATATATATATATGTATATATATATATATGTTGCCATGCATATTTATACAGAGTAAGAACTCCCTTATATTTCATGCTATGGGTTAAATCACACCACTACAGTGGTCATACAAGAACGTCCCGGGAAGCAAATGATTCCCGAAGGTTAATAGCCCAAAGAAAATCGAACAGATATACATAGAATTCAGCTTATCTTTATCATATCTGATGATTGTGTATTTGTCGAGCGAAACTTTTTGTATAAATAACAGTAACAGTGACATTATTATGAGTAATATTCTTAGTCCACACACACACACACATATATATATATACATATATATATATATATATATATATATATATATATATATACTAGCTCTGGTAGTTGCACTTCTCTGCAATATGGTTTCAAATTGTAAATATGCAATAGAAAAATACCCAACAGAGAGCTATATGAAAATCGTTCCTATATATCTAAGTCTTTTCTTTGTTTAGTGGGATATCAAATTTCGTGGATTAGTTAATGCTAAAGTCATCCATCTAAAATAGCAGTGATACTATTTATCTCATAGCGGAGGTGGATATAGGTGTTATTAGTTTTCTAAATGTCATTAGTCAGAAAGTGAAAGTAATAGTACTACGGGAATTCGAAATCGTTTAATTTGAGGCCCAACCTCAGCATTTTAGCAATGATGCTCGTATATTTATATGTGTCTGTTTTTCGTTTTGTGTACTTTAATTTTTTCTTTTAATTTCTATTTATTATTTTCATTAGAGTTGTCACAAATAATTTTGTTCTCAATTTCTCATTTAGTGTTTGTTTACTCGTTAAACATCAACGACAATTACAGATTGTACCTCTTCATTAAAACTTAATACAATCAAAATGATTTTTAACCTTTAAAAAACACTTGCAAAAAACTATTGCTCATATATGTGAAAATAAAACAATAGAATTACAAATGAATAACATATGACAGTTATTTCTGAAAACATATTTTTGTTTATTTATCATATATATAAGATATCTCAAGACTGTGCAAAATATTATTTCTTGTAAATATGATGCATAATGCAGACTGGCATACAGATTGAACGTTATATTGGCCGTTTTGATTTAAACATGGGTAATAAAAAAACGCACACAATATATATATATATATATATATATATATATATATATTACCAGGGAATGAAGTAGTGACCTCCCCTACACCTCAGTGTAGTAGCTACTGAAGAGAAAAACTTCAGGTCACCCTCGACTCATGTCACCAACTTCACTTACTCTGTGTACATATAAATGGACACAGCGTTTCGTGATCAGATTATGGGCGAGGCGGCTGGTATTTCACATAGCGCTAATACGTTTGTGAAACGTAAGAATTAAAGTATTCGCCCTCCAGCTTTGGATAAAATAATAAAAAAAGACTGGATCTTTAGCCTTGGTATAGCAACAAGTGTAGAAGTAACAATTTTATTTCAAGCCTGTTAAATGCCACTGAAAATTGACCTCGTTTCGCATCCATTTCGTATCGTAGAGTTGCTAAAAACGTACACACACACACATATATATATATATATAAACAAACGAAAGCTACTACTTAATGCCTTATAATTTCCGGGCTGACGGGAATATATATATATATATATATATATATATATATATATATATATATATATATATATATATCCCTCAATGAAAATAAAACCATTATAATCATTCAGTCAACTTGGTTTGCTTTGTCCTAGTATATCAGATTTAGGTGAAGCAAAGCGTGTTATGCATGTCGTACAAGGGTGTAACATGACCATCAGGACGTAAATATATCTATTTTGTGTCATTTCTTTAACAAATCATGTTGATTTTCAGAATGTCATAGAAACCCTATGAGAAAGTACTTTCTTAAGATCAACACCAAAAGCAGGTATTTTTCTTGTTATGTATAGGGGGGCTGCAAAGGTGAATTTGGCCCGTGGACGCACATGCATTCCTTATTCTCAACCAGTGATACATTTCCTTTAGTGGGACCCAAACATGTTTGTATTCACCCAATCCCTCCTCGTCGGTCGAGATGTGTCACAACATCCTTTTTTAGGCATTGTACAGCTCGTATGTTCGGAGATTTATTTTTCCTTGACTGATAGCAGTATTAAGACTAAGAAGCCTAGACTACGCTATGAACTACAAATAGGAGTTGACTTGGGAGAGAAGAGATGTATTCATGCCTTTTCCGAGGGCATTAGTAGGAACAGCATCGTCCCGATATGAACTCAGGTCACCGAATCTGTTAACTACGACGATAAGCTCTCTCACCACTTGTAATTCCTTGAAAGCCTAAAAAAAACAATTCGGGTCATAGTCGACATAAGGGGTAATGGAAGTAAGCAGGTACTCCAAATACCCAAGCCCTCCAGGAAAAGAGCCTCACCTCAGATATATTTTATGTCATTCCCTGGACGCTTATCGATTGTTATTAATATCAACAAGTCCTTTCCTATATCTTCTAAATTTTGCTTACGTTTTTGTTTCTTAGTTTAATTAGCATATCACACTTCATGGGTAATGCCGAAACTATTTGTGTAAAAGTACAGTAGTGGTACTATTTAATTCTTACCTGGGTTGATAAAGAGGTTCCTATAGGTATTAGTCTAAAATTAAACGTAATTCCATGATTGAAGTTCGAACTCGCTTACTTCGGGGTTTGCAATCTACTACGTTAACCACTACGCCAGAATATACCGACTGCATCTCTGATATAAAACTAAACAATCTGATGGTGAGATTCCAGTAATGCTGGAACTTTCGGGAATGCAGGAACCCCCTTCATTGCCATCGTTCCCAGATCTACTCTGGTCCGGCGTGGTAGCACCTGATAGGGTCCTATTTATAGGTCAAAAAGAATTTAACTGTGTACTTATGTTAAGCTGAATTGTAAGAAATAGAACTAATTTGACGTTAAAACAGCGTACTTATTGAATTGTTTGAAATGGAACTGTTTTTTGACACTGTAACTGTGTAGTTATGCGAAACAGAATTACTTGAAATAAAACTGTTTTGGACTTTGGAACTGTATTATACTAAATAGAATTTGTTGAAATAGAACGGTTTATATGTTTAAAAATGGATTTGGCATTAATAACCAACAATGGTTGATGCACCATGAAACCAAACCAAGCAAAATAAAACCAAATCCAACCGAATACACAGCGAGCCCGAAGTACAAGAATACACAGCCCATTTGGAAGAATGTAGTGCAAGTGTCAGTTCCCATGTTCATTGAAACTAATGCCCAGCTGGTTAATTGACAACAAAACATCGATAACAAAAACTCTGCGATAAATGTGAGAAACGGTCAGACATACGAATCAGAGAATTTTTGATATTTGAAAGATATAATTTTGACACCTTTACTTCTTTGACTAAAATCGCTAATGCAAACTGAACTTTAAATAAAAATGGTACTTGTTTCTTTTTATTTTGCTTTTGTTTTTTCAAAGACTTGGAACCAATGTCTGTATCTATAACTTCATCTATGTCTATTTATTTTCTATCTATCTATCTATCTATCGTAGTCAACTCATGTCGATCTTCTGTGCTAATAGATAATTATATTACTCCGTTCATATCCTTACATTCAATATATATATATATATATATTAAATGAAAGGATGGTTTGTTGGTTGGTTGGTTGGTTGGGTTTAGGCATGCCAACCCATCGGGTTATTTTATGCCGAAAACGTTTTTATTTATTATTTTTATTTGGTATAATTTTTATGCGTATAGTTATTTGAACGCTATACTAAATGAAAGGATATAAATATATATGTATTTATATATATATATATATATATGTGTGTGTGTGTGTGTGTGTGTGTGTGAGAGAGAGAGAGAGAGAGAGAGAGGGAGAGAGAGAGTTCACATTTATCATCGCAAAGAAATAGATTCGACGAACTTCGTTCCAAACCTTGATAAGGCTGTTACGTTTTCACTTTGAAAAAGCATGAATCATTCACTTCTCTTCTAGCTATAGGTAAATACTGGACTACACACATATATATATATATATATATATATATATATATAGTGTGTGTGTGTGTGTGTGTGTGTGTGTGTGTGTGAGAGAGAGAGTTTGGCGGTAAACTTACAAAATTGTGTCATGAATTTGTTACAAAATGTTGCTTGATATTAAATCAGGGAGTTTTCTCTGTACTCGGATAAACAGGTTTAGACTGATACGAATAATAAATAGATAAATAAAATATGACAAACAAATTACTTGTCGCTTAATTGAACAAACATCATCTTTTTATATTGGCAATCATCAATAAGTAAGTTAGCGACCATAGTCGATCGAGTCCCGAAGGCTACCCTTTCAATAGCTACTACACCAAGGTGTAGGGGAGGGAGCTACTCCATTCCCTGGATTTCTCCGCTTTACCCTTGATCCATACCTTATTATACTGAGTGTTAAGCAAGGAAGCATCAAGTACCATTTTTAAAGTCTTTGGTATGACTCGACCTGGGATTGAACACAGGTCTCCCGGGCCATTGGCGAACACTCTAACCATTATGCCAATGTCCGGTAAATAATTTATCAAATTTTTTGCTATGTAAGTATTATTTTTTGTATATGTACATTTTGTACAATGTTTTAGTATTCTTTGTTCTTAATTTGCTGAATATCGTGTCAGTCTCGATTTACTTTGAAATTAAATCTTGATTATCGTCATGAGATATGGGACAGGTATTTTTGATTCAACGTCTGGAGAATCCAATGTCTATGTGTGTCCTCTTTGACTGCTGCACTGCTACTAAATAAGTATAGGATTGCTGATATTAAAACCCCCTAGATTTGGACGAGAAATGTTTTTACATTATGTCACACTTTAGACTTTTACTAATTTTAGATTTAAGGAAAAATTAGGTTAGGGATTTTACATACACACACACACAGACACTTACACACACACTTACACACACACTCGCTCACATGAATGAAATATTTGTTTTCCTTACAGGAAGACACGAAAAACTTAAAGATGAAAAAAAAAGATATTGTTAAAACAAATAATCGTAGAGTAAAATAAGAAAAGATTGAGAACATACAAAGGAAAATCAGGAATGTTGTGTCGTTGCCTGAAGTCACTTTTCTTCTTTAACCTACTTGTGTGATTACGTCTTCAAGGAACAAAGACATTTGCTTTCATTTTCACTTTCACTTTCATTTATTGTTTTGCCGAAAGATTATTTACGTACATTATATGGTAGCACATGCGAATACACACACACACACACACACACACACACACACACAAGCTCGTATGCACGCGCGTGCGCATATATATATATATATATATATATATATATATATATATATATATATATATATATATATATATATATATTTCTGATTACAAGTTTATAGCACAGTGCTAAGATCCCAACGAAGACAAATTCTTGCAAGCATAACTATATTCAATGAAATTTGTGGACATTATCCTACAATATGCACTGGTGATAAATGTTAGTAAAAAAACGCATAAAAGCACAGTCAGCTGGGGCTGCAGAATACACTGACTGCGTCTCTGTAGAGGGGTAAGGCTCCTCCAATAAGAGTCTGGTAAATGACACTAAATGATCTGATGGTGAGGCTTCAGTGCTGCAGGAACTTTAGTGAATGTGGAGTGCTTTTTCATTGCCATCGCTCCCAGGTCCATCCTTGCCCGGAGTGGTACCACCTGATAGGGTCAAATAAAACGAAATTGTATAATTACGCTAAACTAAATTGTTTGAAATGAACTGTCTTTACATTTAACTGTGTAAACAGAAAATGTATACTCATGCAAAGTTGAATTGTATGAAATAGAACTGTTTTTACTTTTAACCATGGAAACAAAAGATGTGTACTTATGCTAAACTGAATAATCTGATGGTGAGGGTCCAGTAATGATGGAGCTTTGGGGAATGTCGAGTACCCCTTCATTGCCATCGTTCCTAGGTTCACTCTGACCGGAATCCTATTTATTGGTCAAATAGAACAAAACTTTGTACTTATACTGAACTGAATTGTTTGAAAAAAATGTCTTTTCTGCTAAATGGAACTTTTTGAAATAGAACTGCCAGAACTTTTACTAAACTTAATTGCTTGAAATAGGACTTCTTTTTTTTTTTTTTACATTGAACCTGTATCCTCATGCTAAACTCGATTATTTGGAATATCACTGTTTTGTCATTTCACTGTTTGTAAACAAAAACTAAACTTATCCTAAAATGAATTATTTGAAATTTAATCCGGCATTAAATAACCCGGAAAGGCTTGATACGTCGTTAAACAAACCAACCAACTAACCAACCGAGAGCCTCGAAGAGATTTAGGGAATCTCTATCAAAGCTGCAAGGTAAGAGAAATATGCTTGGCGAAGTTGTATATTTAGTTCAAGTCTCTCATGAAAGGTTATTTCTATTAAGTAAAATATATTCATTGTTCGCTGTTTTATTCGAAATACACCAGTGATAATATCTTGGCATAATTTTAAGTAAAAAGTTATTGATACAATTTCAAGCATAAAAATGATCTTATTGGTACGAAAACCATGCCAGTACTGTGAAATAATTAATATTATCATCTGACTTCATATACATTGATGAAAATGAATCAAATATACTGAATGATTCTGACCTGATTACAGAACTTGTTCATGGGTCGTCGATATTCAGGGAAAAATCAGTAGGTATTGCAGGATAATATTTATCTTCTAAAGGATCGCATTGATTGAATTTAATGGCATGTCAAGTTACCAAGAGATGTTTGTGAGTTTTAGAGAACGTTTATAAAAACATTTTGTGTTTTTGTTTCTAAAGTTTTTCCCTTGTTTCTTTTGTAAAAGTCCCTATCCAATACACCTCGTGGTGTAATGGTTAAAGCGATGGACTGCGAATTACGTTCACTTTCGGGCAAATACCCTTGGGAAAGTTATGAACCCCCTTATGCTCCCAACTATAGGTTAAATAGTACCACTACTGTTCTTCTAAGAGAATGACTTTGGCATCAAATAACCTACAAAGGTTGATATGCTATTAAAACAAAGAAACCAAACCAAACCAATCAAAACTGTGGGAAATATTTGTCTAACATTTTATTTTCTTTAATTTTTCCCCTGAAGTTTCGTGTAATATCCGTGAGATGAAATTTATATTTTGTGGGTTATTTGACTTTACTCATGGTCGGGATTTAGCTGTCCTTTACTGTTTCTAAGTCCTCTTTCTCTGAAGTCTGAGTGACTGCAAATCTTCTCAAATCTCCAAGACTCTTTTAAGTATTATAGCCGATTTTAGTAAAGCTGTGGTTTAAAGGATTTCATTTCTTCCTCTATTTCTAGTTCATCAATCTCTTGAGCACTGTTAGGAGGGTACCCACAAAAAATATATAAGCATCACGATCAAGTTCCAAAGCCTTTTCAGTTCTCTGGCAAAATCCAGTTTTTCGCTTTTTTTCGGGTAGGTAGGTTGGTAGGTTTATTTGGTTTTATGGCATATCAACCTTTGTAGGTTATTTAACGTCAAATCCATTTTTATGTAAATAATCTGTTCTATCTGAAACAATTCAGTTTAGCATAAGTACACAGTTTAATGGTTAAAAACATTTCTATTTAAAAGTATTCAAGCAGTTATATGTAACAATTAAGTTAAGTGTAAATACAGTCTTAATGCCGAAAAACAGTTCTATTTGAAATAATTCAGTTAAGCATAAGCACGCAGTTTAAATGTAAGTACGTTTTAATGGTCAAAAACATTTCTATTTCAAGCTATTCAGTTTATTCAAGCAACTCAGTTTAGCATTAGTATACTGTAAGTTCTATTTAGCCCATACATAGGACCCTATCAGGTGCTACCACTCCGGGCCAGGGTGGACCTCAGAGCGATGGCAATAAAGGGGTACTCCGCATTCCACAAAGCCCCAGCACTGCTGGAACCTCACCATCAGATTGTTTAGTGTCGTATCCAGGACACTCGTTAGGGGGGGGGGTCTTACCCCTCTGCAGAGGTGCAGTCAGTGTATTCTACAGCCCCAACTGACTGGGCAAGCTTTTTTTGATTCGTCAGCGGAAATGGCAAAATTCATAAGTTGACAATTGCTTTTCTCCTTGTTAATAAATAAAAGGTCTGCTCTTTTAGTACGGATTTTATGATCTGTGTGTCAGTCTCTTGAACACTTGGATCTTTTTTTTTTTTTAAATTTGCATTCATTTGGTGCTAGTTTCCATCATTCGTTTATTACGTGATTAACATTTTCGTCTCTCTTATCACACAACTTATGTTGTATATTGACCTTCGACCCGGCCAAAAATACCATTCTAAAGACGGCGAAAGTGACACATTCCGATGGTAGTTATGGGAAGAAATCGCGTAGGCGGACTTGGCTGATAATATGGGACAACTTAAAATCCAGCGGTACAGTCACCTGACTGATGAACCGGAAGAGAGTGACATGTGGACTGCATGACAGTTATTTTCTCTCGATGACAATCAAACATGCGATTCCAAAGACAGCGGAAGTGACACATTCTGATGGCCAGTTATGGGGAGATATTGAGTGGGCGATTGAAGTATTATATAATTAGGTGAAGACAGAAAGTCAGTTAGTTTGGAGACCAGACCCGTCAGTGACAAGATATGGTAGAGAAAGCCAGCATTCAGCGGAATGGGCCCCCGGGCCTCCGGTTGAGCAGCCCTGGAGAACGAGAAAGACACAACGCTGATGGCCACAAGAGTGGGGGTCAATATATTGCAGTTCTGTCGGTCTCCAACTCCCTCTCACACACACAACCCTTTCAAATAAAGTGAGAGGTATACTTTTTTTTTAAAGAAGTCTTCGCTCGTCTTTATTATTGTGTCAATATGTATTCTGCATGTACATGTGTATATATGCATATTTATTATGTGGCTCTACAACACTTACACTTGCTTTTCTTCTGCCTATTATCAAATTTTGCTTTGATATAATTACTACTAATAGCATTCTTTTGTACTGCTTTTAAAAGTGATTTGGTTCTTCTCTTTATGTTTCCCCATCGTAGTTAAATCCAAATCATCTCGTGTGCAATTTCCTTAGTTTATCGATTTAAGTATATTATTACTGAACATCCAATATCAAAATTAGCAAGCAAATCTATACCCAACGTTTAATCTTAATTAGTATAGTGATTGGGCCATTGGCCTAACGGGTTAAGTGTTCACAAATGGTCCGGGGAAACTGAGGTTCAATTCCAGGTCGAGTTATACCAAAGTCTCAAAAATGGAACTTGGTGCCGCCTTGTTTAACACTCAGCATTATATGGTACGGATCAAAGGTAAAGTGGATCAATTGAAGGAATGGATTCGTGCCTTTCTCCACCTCGGTGTAGTAGCTTTTGAAAAGGGAATCTTTGGATCGCCTTTGACAACGGTCACCACCTTTGCTTACTGAATATAGTTTTAATATCATTTGATATAGTTTATTATGGCTTTAATATAATTTTGATATATTCTAATATAGTTTTAATATAGTTTGGTATAGTTTTAATATAGTTTCAGTGCTACCAATACCTGAGGGGAGTTACCGTAGCGTAGTGGATAACGTGCTTGATCGCGAAATTGTAATACTTTGGGAGAGTTATGAACAACTTGTCTTCAATAAGTATGATTTTGACGTTACATAAACCACAAAGTTTTATATGCTTTTAACAATGAAACCAAACTGATTCACGTCTATATAAAGGCGTTTTTTTTTAATTCATGTTGTAATTTATTTTCATTATTCAATTGTTACCTGAATGCACAAGACGAGAAAATGAACTGAAGTCAATTGATCCAATTTTTAGATAATTGCCATATTTGTATATATACAAGAATAGGCTATTATAGTTTATGAAGTTGAAATTAAGATAAATTAGCATGTTATATTGAGATATAAATGTATTGTCGCAAGATTTTATTAGTTCATCAAGAGAAGGAATTCTGTTATTGTCGAAACGAGAGATGGACTTTGTTACAAATAAATCGTTCATATATCTTGATAAGTATTTTAGGTATATATATATATATACACATATATATATATATATATATATATATATATATATATATATATATATATATATATATATATATATATATATATATATATATATATATATATATATATATATATGTATATATATAGCTTGCAGAAGGCCTGGACCAAAAATCATCTCATCTTAAAAGTTGCTTTAAATAATTCGGTGATTACGATCTTATGTAGGCAGGGAGAACTTACCAAGAAGTGGGATCTATAGAATGATTGATCATTATAATTTCATAGAATTTTTTGTATTTTACCTTTTTTCTCCAGTCTTTTGATACCACACACCTTGCCTTTATTGCCTATATCTTAGTAATGAACAATTATTTTACATTAAAAACTGTCGGTCCAAAGGCTCTAAAGGAATAATTTAAGGATATAATCAAGGATTTATTTTAGTCAGTTTTAAATCCATTAGAATCATGTCGACATTTCTTTTTAACATGTTAGAATGTAATTAGAGCTGAACTACCAACCTGTTTATATATATACGAGGCACTGTTTATGTAATGGTTAAAGACGTAGGAAATGGACGCGGAAACTCGAGTTCAAATGCAGGTCGAGGTTGTTAGTATTTAACAAGCATCAAATACCATTGGGAGAGGTATGTATAGAACTCTTCTCCTTTTAACTATAGGGAAAATGTCGTGGTGACTGGGTCTTTTGATTTTAGTAAGGCAGCTGTTCAAGGTGAAGGAAAACTTTTAATTCAAACCTGTTAAACCTTCCATGAAATCTGATCATGTCTCACATCCTCATTATGCAAAACATCAGCAGTTTAGACAAAAGAATTTCTACCATTTTGATCACATTTTACTTGAAGAAATGCTTTTTTATAAAAACTTTTATAGTTTTAACAGGAGTTTTAAAAGTGTTGATATGCTACAAAAGGAGCAACGAAAAATGAAACTTGCCCAGACGGCTGGGGCTGTAGAATACACCGACTGCTTCTCTGCAGAGGGGTAAGACCCCCCCTAACGAGTGTCCTGGATATGACACTAAACAATCTGATGGTGAGGTTCCAGCAGTGCTGGAACTTTGGGGAATGCGGAGTACCACTTCATTGTCATCGCTCCCAGGTCCACTCTAGCCCGGAGTGGTAGCACCTGATAGGGCCCTATCTATGGGTTAAATAGAACTAACAGCATACTTATGTTAAAATGAATTGTTTGAGTAAACTGAATAGCTTGAAATAGAAACGTTTTTAACAATTAAACCGTACTTACACTTAAACTGCGTGCTTATGCTTAACTGAATTATTTCAAATAGAACTGTTTTTCGACATTAAAACTGTATTTACACTTAACTGAATTATTACATATAACTGCTTAAATAGTTTGAAATGGAAATGTTTTTGACAATTAAACTGTGTACTCATGCTAAACTGAACTGTTTTCAATAGAACAGATTATTTACATAAAAATGGATTTGGCGTTAAATAACCTATATAGGTTGATATGCCATAAAACCAAACCAACCCAAACCAAACCAAACCGAAAAATGAAACGGTAAAGTAGCATACCCATTCGTTAAGTGATATGTTTTTGTAGAGGAATATTTTGAATTGACCATTTTATGGTACCTAATCATGGCGTTGAGAGTCACACGACTTTCTGAGAGTCTTCATTAAGTGTGGTTTCAAAATAGTTATTCTAATTGATACTTTGACTCAGAAGTTTTTTATCTAAATCTTTCTGTTTTATTTATTTATTTATTTATTTATTTTTGCTTTTCGTTATTTTTTTGTTTTTTTTTAGTTATTCTATTTCGAACCAGTGTTTTGAAAATGATTTATACCAATGTTAAAGACATTTTGTTTAAGTTTTTGGAGACATTTATTTTATATATATAGTGGATTATTTGGTCAACCTGGATGTGTGAAGATCCAGCAATTTTATAAAAGATATGGACTGTTCCACTATCTACACAAGGAATCTGTTTTTAGCGGTGACGTTTTGAAGATAAACAGCCATGCTTGTTGGATTAGCTGATAGCAGAATAATGGCAAACTAATGTACCTGAAGATCCTCCAGAACACCCTTCAGTTTTTACATTCGGTGCTTGTCCTTCTCCTTCACTAGTTTCCCTACACTGCTTGGAAGCTCTAATCATTCTTCTTTTTTCCCATAGCTGAATATATAAATATATATATATATATATATATAGTGGACTCTCCCATCGAGATTGATGAATGAGGGTTCAGTAACTTCACCTGTCAATTGCTTTTGCAAGAGTTTTCTTTCATCCAAGTTCGGTAGCATAATTGGATGCCAAGCTATTTGCACCAACTGCCAAGGAGGCCGAAGAATAAGTTCTTTTTTTGTTACTTTTTCGAGATCCCTCCAAACGTGGAGAAATTTGTGCAAGCCGTAAAAAGAACATTTTTTGTGAAAAAAGGACATGGGAATGAGAATTACTTGCAATTATTCTGTCACGAGCCATCTATCTCATTCCACTCAGGTATGAAGTTTGAAGTGAAACGTCCCAGTTATAAATAGTTAAGGGTATGTAGAAAATGTGTTTATGATATAAGGAGAAAATCAGCACCTACAATTATCTATTTCTTTCTACTGTTACCGTCTAAGGACACTTTTTCAACTCGTCCTTGGGAGCAGACTTCATGTCTGCTCAGTGAACTAGGAATAGAATATTTGGTACATCTTTTCTCTGGGTCATTTTGCTTACCATTATGCATGGCCCTCCTTATTGTATTGTCTCCAAAGCCTTCGGCCTTACTGCCAGGGTTTTAAACTGCATCCTGTTGATCTTGAGATCCGGCGCTTTATTTTTTTTTGTGTCAAATTTTTGTGTTATGATTACTGGGGACCAGATTAACTGCTAGACACACTCCTTAAATGTCACTGTAGCTATAACACTACTCATGTACGATGTTGGAAGTATATAGTTAAGGGTATATCTAATAGTTTGTTTATTCTATAAATATGAGAAATTCAACATAGTGTTGTTCTCGTGGGGTAGTGGTAAATATACTTGACAGTGACCTCGTAGTAGGCAATTTCTATCCATATTCGCGCGATTATATTTACTTTCGGACTAATACTTTTGAGCAATGTATTAAATCCTTTATCTCTGTCAGCTATGGGTTAAATCGTAACTTTCCTGTTTTTTTCTACAGGGAAGGTTTTGTTATTAAATAACCCAAGATGGTTGAATTGCCACTAAACAAAGAAACCAAGAAACAGACATAAATAGCCAGTTATAGATGTGTGTCTTCCTGTGTTTCTAAATAGGAATTTTTATGAGACAATCATGAAGTAAAGATAAATATTTCTAACCCTCTGCGACGCTCTTAATGAATTATCCAGTATTCTCTCTTTCCTTTAAGCTATAAACTTGGATGTTTGTGTCATTAAATATTATTTCCTGTATCTTATCAACAATGAACCAACAATTATTGACTTCAAGTTTTATTTACGTCAATTTTGACTATTTCACCAAGACAGCAATTTCTCGTAAGATAATTTAAAAAAAAAAAGAAAAGAAGGAACAGGGAACTATGATTGAAGCAATCTGAATCTTATTAAAATATGAAAAAGAAAAAAAAAAGAAAAGTAAAAAAAGGATAATGACCAAAGATTTAGTGGAGACAAAGTAATAACTTTGAAACTAAGCCAGGCTGTTCTAAGTATACAGACCATTTTTTTCTTTTCTTTTCAAAAACATTTATTTATTTATTTATGGAAACACTGTCTGTATAAATTTATCTGGAGCTTCAACCGTTTACTTAAAATCCCATATATATATATATATATATATATATATATATATATATATATATATATATATTATCCGACCTCTCCGCATGATTATGATGACACAAGGTCTAGTTCTAAGTGGGGTTGGAATTCAGTTTTCTTTCTCCTAAACTGGTTGCTGTAACGAGGTTGAAGAACACAGTTTACCCTACTATTTACCCAGACCTGGTAGGAGAACAGCTGGATTCATACCTTTGCCAAAAGTAGTAACCCAATGAGAAACGTAAACAGTATCGTCCAGGATTTTAATTCACCTACCTGACCAACACCGTCAGGTCAAATGACAAGATTGGCAATTAAATCGGCCTCAAGTGCCAAAGGCAGACTGTATAAACGTGTATCGTAATACAGACCACCAACAGACAGGCGCAAAATTCAATGAATATGAACCCATAGTTCTTGGCGTTTCCTCATGGTATAATGGTTAAGGTGATGGATTTTGGAATCGTTGTAATCGTGCTCCAACTCCATTTTTACTATTACGTTCACTTTCGGACAAATACCCTTGGGAAAGGTATGTACCCCCTTATCCTCCAAATTATGGAGTAAATAGTACCACTACTGGTTTCCCAGGTTTCCCTGTTCAACGGCATATCAACCTTTGTAGGTTATTTAATGCCAAAGCTATTCTTCAAGAAGAACAGCAGTGGTACTATTTAACCCGTAGCTGAGAAGATAAGGGGGTTCAAACTTTTCCCAAGGCTATTTGCCCGAAAGTGAACGTAATAGCGCGACTGGATTACGAACTCGCGTACTACGATTCCGAAGTCCATTGCTTTAACCATTACACCACGAGGACACCCCCAGTACCACTACTGTTCTTCTAGATGGATGGATTTGGCATTAAATAACCTACCAAGATTGATATGCCATTAAACTAATAAATAAATGAAGTCATAATTTTTACACCATTCTATATAGCTCAGAATCGTGGGTCACTTATCTTCCCCATCATCGACTTCTGTAGTGGTTTCAACGACGCCGACTCCTCAACATCCCCTCGTGTAACTTTATCATCAGTATTGAGGTCCTTGAAAATGCAAAGATTATCAGCACTGCCACCATGATACTGAAGTCTAAGTGAAGCAGTGCAGCACATGTCTCCAGGATTGTGAATCACCGTCTGCCTATGACCATAATAAGTGTTGAGCTCTCTTGTGCTCATTGCGATAGAGGGGCCCCAAAGAAATGATACATAACCGCTTTAAAAAATCCCTGGCTGCCTGTCTCATCGATCATCGCCAATGATTTTCCTTAGTTTTGTAACGTGACACCCGGCGTAACACCAATGATGTCATCTCTTCCTTTTCAGATACCTGAATAGCCATTCTCTAGGACTAAAGAGGCTGGAGGAAAAATCCTAACAGTATTCCATCAAGCGTTGACCTGGCATTTTGCTGTGACTGCCAGTTTGTATCGTATCGGCTTTCTCAGCGAAAAGTGTGCTTGCAGTCGGCGTTGATCGCCCTCTTTTTTGATCTTCGTACACGAACCCGAGACATTACTGACTGAATGATGTTATATATATATATATATATATATATATATATATGGTTAGTTGGTTGGTTTGTTGGTTTTTATGTCATATCAACCTTTCTAGGTTATTTAACGCCAAATCCATTTTTATGTAAATAATCTGTTCTTTTATAAAAGAAATTCACTTTAGCATTAGTACACAGTTTAATGGTCAAAAACATTTCCATTTCAAACTATTCAAGCAGTTATATGTAACAATTCAGTTAAGTGTAAATACTGTATTAATGTCAAAAAACAGTTCTATTTCAAATAATTAAGTTAAGCATAAACACGCAGTTTAAATTTAAGTACGGTTTAATTGTCAAAAACATTATGATGCTAACAGATACCCTACCAAATAAATTGTACAGCATTATATAATTTTCATCAATTGTTTATGGAAACTGCAGTGTTTTGATTCATATTTGCTCTATTCTTCTTCTACAAGATGATTTTGGGGTTAAATAAGCAAAGAGAGTTGATAGCTCACTAAATAAAGAAGCCAAACCAAAAACCTCAGTTAGAATAAAACAGTTACACAAATGACCTCGTGACTAAAGTGTTTGACGTGACATTGTAGTAAGCGAGTTCGAACTCCAGTCGCGCTATTATGTTCACTTTTGAACTAATACCCTTGAGAAAGGTGTAAAGTCTCATCTCCCCAGCCAAAGGAACAATTTTGCTACTGCTGTTCTTGCCAGGGAACTAAAAACACTTTGAAACATAAGGGTGGTGGTAATACCAATTAAAATTGGTGCTCTTGGAACAATCTCCAAAGGCTTGGAAGAAAGCCTGGAGAAATCGGAAATTAGATGGTTTGGTTTGGTTTCTTTGTTTAATTGTATATCAACCTTTGTAGGTTATTTAATGCCAAGGCCATTCTCCTAGAAGAACATTAGTGGTACTATTTAACCCGTACCTGGGAGGATAATGGGGTTCATACTTTCCGAAGGGTATTCGCCCGAAAGTGAACGTAATAGCGCGACTGGAGTACGAACTCACTTACTACGATTCCGCAGTCCATTGCTTTAACCATTACACCACGAGGACACCCCCTCGGAAATTAAGGGAGAATTGATACTATCCAAATTGCAACATTGTTGAGATCGGTAAGAATACAGAGAAGAGTACTGGAGACCTGAGGAAACTTGCTGTCACTCAGACTATAATGATGGACTAGCAGCTAACCCTGGTGTGCAAATATAATGATAATACATGGAAATCTAAGACTTGTCTATATACTCTTGTTTGCACCAATTATTTATAATGTAAATGGCTCAGAAAGAGTATCGGTAGATATCTTTACAGCTATTAGCGTTTCATATAATCTAAATTGCTGAGTTTATATGCCAGAAAATAAAAAAATGTATCTGAATTTATCGGCATGATCATATTATGTTTATCATAACTTATATAAATATATATATATATATATATATATATATATGTGTGTGTGTGTGTGTGTGTGTGTTTTAATATATGTGTGTATATGTGTGTGTAAATGGTTTGGTGTTATTTTGGAAATTTTTCAAGGATTGTTTGAAGATGAAAGCTAACAAGAATCTCTCAAGTTGGCTGTGCATAAAAACCATTGGAGCATGCATTGTCGACGAACTTGGAACGTAAATATCCTTCCGTTGTGAAAAAGAGTTCCGTGTTCAGTGAGGCAAGCGATGTTGACATAGAGCACGCCTGCCTGACTACCTAGCTTGGTTTTGCTTGGACTGCGGATCCACACTTCCGCTTCCCACGCCAAAGAAAATCGCCCGCCACAGATAGCGGTGCGGACAAGCGGAAAATTCAGAAGACTAGAAAATGACGTATGTCTATCGGTCATTTTCTCCCCGATTGGATATTGGATAGTACACTGCACTGTGATTAGACACATTCAAGTGTCTCGTAAACTCCGTTTGTCAAAATTTCTACTGTAGGTGCCATTCTTTTAAATAGCACATATGTTTTATCCTTTTTTTTTAAATTTCTCTCTTTACTATTTTATTAGATGGATTGGTAATTTCCCGATAAAGCCAAGCTTTTTTAAACATGGTTCTAAAAAGTTCAGATATAAATGTAAATCTTATGGCTATATGCTGCAGTACTTCTTAAGGTATGTTCTTAGAAAATCCATGAATGACAAGTGATGATATATTATATATGAATCCAAACCCTCTGTAAGGAGCTAGGTGTAACACAAAAGCAATTTTAACAGGTTTCAATTCAATTTTTTTCTCTTTATTACACCAAGGTCTGCCCTACTATGTACACATAGTTGAAAGAAGAATAATTCATACCGTTCCCAAGGGTATTAGTTTTCCTTCTCCAAGACTAGTTGTCATATCAAGGTTAAAGAGACCAGCCTGCCCTACTATTTACCCATAGCTGGAGGGAGAATAGTTAAATGCATATCGTAAAAGTAATAGAGTTATGTGAAATGCATGCAGTATCGTCCCGGATTTGAACACGGGTCCCCGATTTCATTGTCTTTGAGAATAACGATTATACCTCGGGCGTCTCCTTCATATATATTTGGTATGTCAAAATATTTTGCTGGAAAACTGACACTCCATTTTAAATGGGAATTAAAATTCCTAAAAACTTTAATTTTATTTTCTCCTGAGTTTGAAAGAGAAAACGCATTCTCTTAGTCTACAAAAAGGGAATAAAGAAAATTTTCATTATTTATATTCCACTTAGCTGTCACAGAAGAATCTCGAAGACATGGAATAATCCTTAAACAAGATAGTAGGAGATTATACAGGGGAAATCTATACTATTTGTTTGTTTTTATTTTCAAACAATACAACAACGTATATGCGTACCCAAAAATGTGAAAAAGTATGATGGAAAATTGGTTTGGATGGGTTTGATGGCATATCAACCATTGTAGGTTATTTAATGCCAAATCCTATTTTATATATATATATATATTAAATATATAGGATTTGGTTTGGTTGGGTTTTATGGCATATCAACCATTGTAGGTTATTTAATGCCAAATCCTTTTTACTCATATATATATATTAAATATATAGGATTTGGTTTGGTTGGGTTTTATGGCATATCAACCATTGTAGGTTATTTAATGCCAAATCCTTTTTACTCATATATATATTAAATATATAGGATTTGGTTTGGTTGGGTTTTATGGCATATCAACCATTGCAGGTTATTTAATCAAATCCTTTATATATATATATATATATATATATATATATATATATATATATTAAATATATAAGATTTGACTTGGTTGGGTTTGATGGCATATCAACCAATATAGGTTATTTAATGCTAAATCCTGTTTGTACATAAATATATATGATTTGTAAACACACTTTGTCGTTAACTTTTTAAAGGACACAAGCCTCGTTATTTTGCACACTATTAAATTGTTCCAAGTATTCCTATGTATCACAAACAATTCAATAAAGCAAAAGTCATTTATTACACACAGAAAAATGATCTAACAGTTCAATTTAGCGTACGTCATTTATTTGCACTCAGTTTAAATGTCAAACAGTTCTATTTGACCTATAGATAGGAGCTTATCAGGTGCGACCACTCCGAGGCAGAGTGGGCCTGGGAGTGATGCCAAGTACTCAACATTCCCCAAAGCTCAAGCATTAATGGAGCCTCCCCATCAAATTGTTTTGTGTCATACTCGCTTGGGTGAGTCTTTTCCCTTTTCAGAGATGAAGTCAGTTTATTCTGCAGCCTTAGTTGACTGGGTTCAAGTTGGAACATGTAACACACCAAAGTGGAATACAGAAAATAGATTTGTGAAATATTTTTAGTCCCCGTTAACGCAAAAATTATAGGTTCGATGTGCAAACGATAAGTTTCTGGACTTTTTTGTATGGGCACTTTTATTGATAGTACACACATGAAACTCTAGTACCATTCGAAGTAATCTCCTCCGGCTGCAATGTACTTGTTGTACCGTTCCAACAACTTCTGGAAGGCCCCGTGGAAGTTCTCTTGTGTGAGCGTGTCAATGACTTTCGTCATAGCCTCTTTCATCTCCTCAATTGTCTCATAACGATAGCCTCTGAGCTTAAGGAATAACCAAAAGTCACAGGGAGCAAGGTCTTGACTTATAGGGAGGGTGGGGAACTGTCTTGATGCCCATCTTGGTCAAATAGTCTGTGACAAGGATGGAATTGTGGACTGCTGTATTGTCCTGGTGGAAATACCACTGACCCGATTTGAAGAGTGCTGGCCTCTTCCGACGGAATCTCTCCTTGAACTCCCTTAAAACCTCAACATAGTAACCCTAGCCCTAACTCTTTGGCAAATCAATCCTGATGTATTGACTTTTTTACTCCTCCCACACCTCTCATCATCCGCCACAGACTCTCTGCCTTCCTTGAATATTTTATTCCACTCAAACACTGATGCTCGATTCATGCAAGATGCTCCGAAATCAGTCGAAAGCATTCCATACGTTCCTGTGGCATTTTTCCAAGTTTAAAACAGAATTCTATTGCATATCCTTCTTCTAAAGTGTCAGATTTCATTTTTGAAATTCACCAGCTGTAACAATCAGGGTTAAGTAGGGTGTATTCCAATTCCTGCTGTAGCTATTCATTTGAACCTGAAATCTTAAAAATTGGTCTGTCATCTATAAGATATTGAATTTTCTAGTGTCTACAACAAATTTAAATGCCTATTCTGAAAAAGTAAGGAAACTTATCGTATTCACCTCGTATCAAGTCTTGAGCCAATAAAGATAACACATTCCATTTCAGCATTAAATCCAGAAAGGGCAAAAATCCAAATAGTAAATCCAGCAATGCCAAGATGTCCACTTCCTCTTTTTATTTAGGGTTTGTGCGGGAGAAGAGACACCAACTCAATTTTTTCAAAATGTCAATGGTTATTTTTTTTCAGACAGGAAGTTACTTATAGCTTTTACTAAGATGACAACAAAACAATGTTGCACTCCCAAAACAAGTGGCGTCGTTATGTCAATTTATATCTAGTTACGGAGGTGTCACATTTCGTCATCACTGCATCTCAGCCGCAGAGATTGTGGGTTGCATTTTGTCTTCAATTTTCGTGACAGTCTGAGTGACTTTAGAAAAATTTCAATTCACAACACAGAAGAGAACAAAAGGTGTTGACTTTGGAAAGAGAGGCAAAACTAAGTGCCATCTTCAGTTCTTGTCGATATATTGAAGATCATGACTGCAAAGGATCGACCCCCATAGAGCACCTATTTCCTTTAATAAAAGAGATAGGGTAAGGTTCGTTGACTTATGCCAGGGGCGCCTCTTAAGTCGTTAATATTGGAGACCAATCGATCTTTAGAACTAGTCTTATCAGTGCCTTCGCGTACATGGGGGAATACACCTAAATAATTGTCCATGTGTCACGCGCAGTGAAGAGTAAGGTAAATACTAAAACGAAGCAGTCATCTACATAATAAGCGAAAAAAGCAAACAAGCGTAGAATGTATACAGGAGCAACTTGACTGGGTGAAGAAGCTGATTCACTGGGAATAACGCAAGTAATGCACAAGTAAAGCATATTTCCTAGAAAAAATAAGACTCGGAAAATACTTTTTGGCTTTGATGTAAAAATAGATTACGCACCTTTGTCCGAACGACCAAACCTAACAGTCATAAACGATAATGGATGAATGTGTCTGCTAGTCTATTTAACCATTCCAACAGAGTTAGAATAAAGGAAAGCGAAAAAATCGGGAAATATCTGCACCTTACCAGAAATTTTCAAACGATATTGGAATGTGAAGGTAAGGGTAATGCCAATCATAGTCGAAGTGCTGGTGATAATATCCCCAGAACCTAAAAATAAATTCAAATTCAAAGAGGAATTGACAATGTTTACTCAACAGAACTACAAACATCAACCAAAAAGATTTAAATCTTATGACAACATTCTCAGCTGAAGCGTAAGACCACACCTCTACAGCAGAATTGTTCTTGGTATGCCATAAGTTTGCATCCGGTGATGGGGTTCTAGTTCTGGGACTCTGGGAAGTGAGGAGTATCCCTTAATTGTTATTACTCTCAGCTTTATTCTAACCTATATCAGTTGTAACAATTACCGGTCAATTCAAATAGATTTGTTTGAAGATTATAATGATAGGAGAGGAATGTGTAAAACCATATAATTGTGTGTAAACAAATGATCATTATTGAACAGATTTATTAATATTTGACGGGTATACTTGAAAGCATATAGCTGTAAAACAAATATTAAACAGTATAGTTATTTTAAATCACATTAGTGGGTATAATTTATTTTTATTAAATAGCAGTGCTTGACATAGGTGGTATTGTATAATGCAACTAACGGCTCCCTGGGTTAGTGGTAAAGATGGTTTGGCCTTGGAACCAATCCTGACCCTACAGTTTTTATCAAGTGAAGATTGTCTTGTGGGCATATTTTATTGAAACTAAAAGACAAGAATATAATGGTGAAGCGTTTTATTCGCTTTCTTTGTTGGCGATAGTAATGTGGCAAATGTGGCTGTAGGTAGTTTTAAAATTTTCCAAAGATTCTTTTGGCGTAGTCCCAAATCGAGTAATTTTGACCATATTTTGATCCTTATCGTTACCCAAGTACACTCTGTCCCGGAATGGTAGCACCTAATAGAGTCCTATCTATGAATCACATAGAATAAAACTCTGCATTTATACTAAACTTATTGTAAGAAATAGAAGTGTGTTTGACGTTGTGTACTTACGCTAAACTAAATTGTTTGAAATGTAACTGTTTTTTTTTTATTATCAAAACTGTGTACTTATGCTGAATTGAATTTTTTGAAATAGAACTGTTTTTGTATGTTAAACTGAATTGTTCTGAATAGAACTGATTCAGACATTGAAACTGTGTCCTTATGCTAAACAGAATTGTTTGAAATAGAACTGTTTATATGTATAAAAATGGATTTGGCATTTGTAACCTACAATGGTTAATGTGCCATAAAACCAAAGCAAACCAAAATTCATCATTATTGAAATAGTGTATAATCCTGTGCTGTCGAGTGCTGAATTTCTTCTATGCACAAGGAACTTTTTTTGGATGCATATTTGTCATGTGCAGGTGATGTCATGTGTGAACGCACAGAAAATTGGTTCTGATTTGTAAGGATCATGTGACTGTGCATCCACCAAGGTTGTAGGACTCTGCAACTATGTCAGATTTATTTCAAAACCCTCCAATTCCAAGCTAAATGAGATTTAGTTCAGTGTGAGGTGTCTATTCTTTAAATGTATCGTTTTTAATACTTGAAAACATTTTGGCAATTCTTTTTATATTCTTACCCAGGGTTTTCTTAATATTCGTAAGTGCGTTTTGATCCTCAATGATCTGTTTGTTGATATTTGACAATAATCAAAATATTTTAAAGTACCCGTATTGAGACTGCATTAACGGAGATTCTAGGCAGTATTTTTTTTTAAATTGCTGTGACTAGAATTGCAACATCTTGTTCGCCGAGAAGAAAATTTGAATAAAAAACAAAGCGCCAAATCCCTTTCTGTTATTTTCAATAGAATATACATTACAGAAAAATCTGCTGCCTAAATACACATTATACATATATATATATATTTATTTATACATAAGAGGTTGGTATACAAATATATGTGTGTTGTGTGTTGGTGGGTATGTGTGTTGTGTATGTGCGTTGGTGTGTTTGTAAGTATGTGTGTGTGTGTGAGATATACATAGAATCTCATATACATTCATATGTGTGTGCGCATGCGCGCGTGTGTGCATGCGCGCGTGTGTGCATGCGCACGTGCCTGTGTGCCTGTGTCAAGTATTCGTTAAGGTTCGTCCTGTGATTCAACCTTTCGTGTTGTGTTTCGTATATTTCACTTTTCAAATGCTGACTGCGTGTTGAGTTATCAAAGTCTGTCATCGACTTGTTCCCGTGTGTCAGAAAGCCTAATACCAAATATCAAGAATAATAGAATCAAGCGCACTGCACGAATTATGAAGGGGAAACGAAAATAAGGTCGACATTTCAAAGAAACAAAAAATAAATGTCCGTCAATACCACATTGTTTATGAATGGCGAATAAAGATGCAAATGTCTAAACAAATGGGAAATGATAAGATTAAAAAAAAAAAATGAGGCGTATGTCAAGAAGAAAATAAGAAAATTTAAAAGAAATGAAATTATCTGGAAAAATGGTAAATGGAAAAAGGATTTCGTAAAACGAACAAAAGTTGAAAATATGAAAAGAATTACAATACAGAAAGAGAAGATAATAAGTAACATAACACAAGGTTGAACTATTACAGAGTGAAACTATGAGTAAAATGTTTTATCAACTGATGAACTTTAACGTTTTCAAAATATTTACTTTTGGAAACAGTACAAAATATTTACTTTTGGAAACAGTACAAAATATTTACTTTCGGAAACAGTACAAAATATTTACTTTTGGAAACAGTACAAAATATTTACTTTCGGAAACAGTACAAAATATTTACTTTTGGAAACAGTACAAAATATTTACTTTCGGAAACAGTACAAAATATTTACTTTTGGAAACAGTACAAAATATTTACTTTCGGAAACAGTACAAAATATTTACTTTCGGAAACAGTACAAAATATTTACTTTCGGAAACAGTACAAAATATTTACTTTCGGAAACAGTACAAAATATTTACTTTTGGAAACAGTACAAAATATTTACTTTTGGAAACAGTACAAAATATTTACTTTCGGAAACAGTACAAAATATTTACTTTTGGAAACAGTGCAAAATATTTACTTTTGGAAACAGTACAAAATATTTACTTTTGGAAACAGTACAAAATATTTACTTTCGGAAACAGTACAAAATATTTACTTTCGGAAACAGTACAAAATATTTACTTTCGGAAACAGTACAAAATATTTACTTTCGGAAACAGTACAAAATATTTACTTTTGGAAACAGTACAAAATATTTACTTTCGGAAACAGTACAAAATATTTACTTTCGGAAACAGTACAAAATATTTACTTTCGGAAACAATACAAAATATTTACTTTCGGAAACAGTACAAAATATTTACTTTCGGAAACAGTACAAAATATTTACTTTTGGAAACCATACGACGGCGAAATGTTGCTCTCGCTCCAAGAACCATGAATTTTGGGGACAACAAATACACAAGGATTCAGACGTTGGTTGACAATGGACAATGGCTTTACTAGAAAAATATTTTAAATCCAAAATACATAGAATATTTCTATCGTGAAATGGGACTAATAGCTTTGTAGCCAAAAAAATAATTTTTTTTCCTCGTTACCAATCTCGATTGAAAAACAACGTATTAAAGCTTTGTATCTATCAATCTATTTAACCCTATATGCTAAGTAAATAATGACCGTGAGTATACAAAGAAAGGGTGCTCAATACATGGCTGCTTAATATAAAAAAAACACCGCAGAGCAAAATATATATTTTTGTTTAAAAAACAAGAAAATTTAGAAATAGTATTTCTAAATTTCTTCTTTTGTAAATATCAAGCAAAGTTGGCAACTTGTATATATATATATATATATATATATATATATATATATATATATAACATTTTACATCTATTCGTGTCTATATCTATCTCTAAATTTCTCAATTTATCTTATATGCTGTTAAATAAACAAATCAAATGACTATACCGATAAATTTCTCCCCTTCATATGGTTTGATTTAATCCTATCAATGCTGATAGTTTTAAAAATATATATTTGACCAATAGATGTTATCTTAACAGGCACTATGTTGTAAATTGTAGGCATATATGTTGTGGATTTGAAAACAAGATGGTGCACCTTTGTCTTTGTATAAACAAGTGACGGCGGAAATGAATCACGTGAATTGAACGAGAAGGAAAAATGTGGGGACGTCCAGAAAATATATAATACGGAATTTTTTGGACTTCAGAGAAGTAGTTTGTCAGTCGATCGGAAGGCCGCCCGAATGGGGACAAGGTGGACTCAATGCTGAGTACTGTTTATGTATCAATCATAACAGCCCTCCGTTTCTCTGTCTCTGTGTCTCTCTTACTCTTTCTCTCTCTCTCTCTCCCATGCACACAACCATCACAGAGCATTTGAAGTTAAGCCTCACCACTGGATACCGTCTATTCGATCGAGGGTCTAACCCAGTGGTTCCTCAAAATTTTGGGTCGTGTCTCACTTTGGTATTCTAACATTCTGATGCCACCCTGAAATATCTAATTCTAACATATTCATTAACTTAGTCTCAAAATAAGCCCCGCCAAAATGTTACTATGTTCCACCGGCGGTGCTGGCACCCCACATTGGGAATTACTGTTCTAATCGATCTGCACAGGTACAGTCGATATATTCTAAGTTTATTAAAATTAAAGAAGAAGAAGAAGAAGAAGAAGAAGAAGAAGAAGAAGAAGAAGAAGAAGAAGAAGAAGAAGAAGAAGAAGAAGAAATGATCATCCTGATTAAATTGAAAAAATGCACCTCATGAAATTAAAAAAAAAACAGGAAATACCAGAAACAAAGCGTAATTTTTCGCGGGGGGAAATGGTACGAAAGGCGAAATAAATTGTTGGTGCTCGATCAAGAACTAAGCGAACTTCAAATGGGAGAATGTGATCTGCAAGGCAAATGAATGTTTCGTTGGAAATAGAAAAAAAGTGACTTTAAAAAAGAGATAGGTAAAATATTATATATATTCAGCTTCATCAGTATGTCCATACTCTAATGATTAAAAAAGCTGACCAAACCTTATATATATATATATATATAGAGAGAGAGAGAGAGAGAAGAACAGTTAAATTACAGAATAAATTTAACATAATTATTTCCCATGTCATTTCATCTTTTTTCCTTCATAAGATCAATCATATTCAACGAATTATGTACAAGAAAGATTTTAAATCAAAATGCACTGTGTGTCTGACTCAAACCTTATTAATATAACTTCAATATCAACACCCGCACACACTCATGTATATATATATATATATATATATATATATATGGGTGTGTGTGTGTGTGTGTGTGTGTAAAAGAACAGTTACATTACTGAACAAATTCAACCTAACTATTTCCCATATCACAATACTAAATATACTACCAAAAATATATAATAGTCAACGAATATTGTTGATTTAAAAAAAAAACAAAAAAAACTTCGATTTAACTGATGTTCTCACTCTGGGGGAATAATAACCGCAACAAAAATAATGTGTGCTTGATATGACACTAAAATGTCATTGATAGTGACGCTCCAGAATAGGGAATGTTGAGAATGTAGAGTACCCCATTCGTTGCCATTACTCCCATGTCTACTTTCCGATGGATTTGGAAAACCTTTTAGGGTCCCATCTATGTATCATATCTACATGTATATATGAGTTTATGTGTACATATGTGTATGAGTGAATGGCGGGGCTGTACCGTGTTTTTCATCTAGAAATACAATAAAAAGAAAAAAATAAAACTCATGGCCCAAAGTATCTCATTGTCGATCTTCATTTGGACTTGTACACATCAATTCGGAATGTGTTAGATTTAACTGGGTAAATATGAACTGATTTTTGAGTCACGTAACTATTACACGGTTGTTGTACCAAGTCACGTTCAGTTGTATCTGACAAATGAAGACATCTTGAACGTTAGCCCATATACATAATGACAACGACAACGTAAATCTGTGTGCCCTCAGTTTTTATACGTTTTTCTTTTTTAAATCTTATTTTATACTGTAGAAATATAGTGATATTGCGCAAAATGTTTAACCATGTATTCACCCTGTTGAAAGAGCTTAATATAATCTGACTGTATCCCAAGCAGAAAAGATAAGTTCACAAAAAAAAATGGTTTGACTGTACCCCCAAAAATGAACAATTTAAGAAGTCCTACATTTTTTTTCAGTTTAATTGGCCTCGCAATTACCATGACTAGTTGATTTTGCGTCAGTTATGTGGGATATGAACTTATGGCTCAGTTTTAAAGTATTGGCTCAGCAATCTGTGGTCGTTGGTTCGATCTCCAAAGGTAGAGATCACGGTATACACTGCTGACGAGACCTAATGAGATCGAAATAGCTGTCCAGTATTTCCGTATGTCATGTGTAAGTATTCATCGGATTTTCTGGCCAGAGTAATTCTATTCTTTTGAGAAGTAACAAAAAATGTGTAAATATACATATTTACCAACTCCCTCCGCACAGGCTGGATATGACACGAGGCCAATCTTTAAGCAGAGTTTAACAGGTTTAAATTCAGTGTTTTCCATTTCTTGACTAGTTGCCTCATCGAGGCTGAAGAACTCAGTCTGCCCTACTATTTACCCATAGCTGGAGAGAGAATAATTGGATTCATACCTTTCCCAAGGGTATTAGTGTTATGTAAAATGCAATCAGCCTTGTCCAGGATTCGAACTCGTGTCACCGTGTCCAATTCCTACGAAGATAACCATAACACCACGGGCACCTCCATAAAAATGTGTAAATATGGATGCCCAAAGAATGTAATATCTTGATATCTCGGCAAAAGATAACTCTAGCCAAGTTAAACTGCCGTTAGAATCAGTCTATTATACATTTATTAGAAACCTGAAAAGTTCATTCCCAGGATTCTTCATTTTAAAACACTTACTAAGCGCTTCTTTCGAAAGTGTCTTTGACACATAAAAATCAACACAATTTTGAGGCGTACAATGAAGTTCATCTTCAGTTTTCTCGGCTAAATTTTGTTTTAGGCTTTCCAAAACACAAAAAGGAAAAATTCGGCTTACATAACTCTTTATAATAAAAAAAAAAAAATCTGCTAACGCCGCTGGAGCTTGCATGTTCATGATAATTTGAAGCTTTCAATTCTTGTATTGTCGTCATTTTTCTTTGGTTTTATGGGGAGTTCTTTTTGTTGTTCTTGTTTTAGTAAATCTCTTTTTCCCCTTGAAGTTTGGCCTGCCAATGGAACATAATGTAAGCATTTCCTTTCATCCAACATTCATTAATTCACATGATGTGAATGGATGTTTGCGTCAATTATTTGGATTTTATAAGCACAAAAGAATTGTTGTTGGATTTTCGTTCTTTTCTGTCGAGTTGGCCGCAAGTCCGTTTTCTAAAACCATGCGAAAACAATAACATTATATATGAAAATTGTAAAGCCTATTTCTTATGGTTAAGTATTAGATATGAACAATGAACACACACTTTTTCTACAGGATTTTTGTAAGCCTAAATTTATAACATCAATGAAAAATTTGAAAACCTCCTTATCATGGCTTTTTTGACAAGAAAGAATCAATAATAACTTTCTCTCTTAAAAAGGGACAAAAGAACCACTCTTATCTATCATAACGTACACAGTTCCCGTTAATTTATAAGTTTGGGGGGTTGTTTAATCCAGGAATATTGGTTTGATTTCTTAGCAGAATGACACGTCAAACTTCGTAGTTTATTTAATGTCAAGCCGCCTTTTTTCTTTGCAGCACAAATGTGTAAATATTTTCGTCTTTACTTTTGTTCTTAAAAAGTATTTCTTTTCTGAACTGTTTATTATATATATATATATATATATATATATATATATATATATATATATATATATATATATATATATATATAACAAAACGTATGGAGAAAAAACGTGACGGCAATTACACAAGAATTCTGCGAGCAATATTGAACAAGTCCTGGAGACAGCACTCCACAAAACAGCAACTGTACGGCCACCTGCGCCCCGTCACGAAAACTATCAAAATTAGACGAACCACACATGTGGGACACTGCTGAAGAAGTAAGGTCGAGCTCGTAAGTGATGTACTCCAGTGGACCCCTTCACAGCACCCAGCAAAGGCAGGACGTCCAGCTCGAACATACATACATACAGCAGCTCTGTGCAGATACTGTATGTAGCCCGGAAGACCTGCCAAAAGCAATGTATGATAGGGAGGGGTGGCGAGAGAGGGTCAGAAATATCCGTGCTGATAGCGCGCCATAATGATGATGATGATGATGATGATGATGATGATGATATATAAAATGGAGAAATATATTGTTGTAAAAGATAGAAACTGAAGATCGAGCAGAAAAAAAATGAAAATAAATAAACAGGTGGGGTAACAATTCAGAGTTTTCTGTTTGGTTTAAAAGAAGTTAAGAAGACGGAATATATATGAGACAATAGAGGATTGAGAAAAATAAACTTAAGGATTATTTGTTAAGGATTATTTGTTAATCAAAATTAAAAACTTGAATCCGATTCAATGATTTGGTTTAACTTCGGTTTCTTTGCTTAATGGAACACCAACATTCATGGGTTATTTAATGCCAAAATAATTCTTGTTGAAGAACAGTAGTGGTACTATATAACCCACTGCGGAGGAAATAAGGATGTCCATATTTTTCCCAAAAGTATTTGTCCAAAAGTGAAAGTAATCGCACGACTGGAGATCGAACTCTTTTACTTCTTTATCACATTACAACACGTTAACCACCACGCACGTGATCTTTCTCAGTGTTTGTATCTACTTTTTTTTTTATGTTAGAATGGGATAGCTATTTAGTCACATTACTATTGCAAAGAAGGACACGCAAAAAAGCATTGAACTTCTGTCTTGAAATAGAATACTGTAAATATTTATGTAAAACGCACTTTAATGTCCAGCATTCACCACTAACATTTGATTACCAAATTCTGCGGGAAATTATCCGTATATAATACGCGCTGAATTTTGAGGGAAGTCACTCGAAAAAAATTTAATTATATAGTTCTCGTATATAACAGGACCTCTAATATTTGTACTGAAAAAATCGGGAAAAATGGTGCGTCTTATACATAAATAAATACGGTAATTTACTCAATAAAAAGGAGGAATGAAGGCGATGAAAAACGAAGAAAAACAAAGTAATAAAGAAATCGAAGAGAATCCAAAAGAAAGAATGAAAGAACAAAAGAAAGGAAGCAAAAGAAAGAAAGAAAGAAAGAAAGAAAGAAAGAAAGAAAGAAATACGGTGAAGAAAAATCCGAAAAAGAAAGAAAGAAAGAAAAAAACAATCGCAACAAATGAATAAATGAATAAATAGAGAATTAAAGAAAGAAACTAAAAAGAAATAAAGAAATAAAGAATAATATAAAGTGAAATAAACAAAGAAATATAAAGAATGAAAAGAAATCTGAAAGAGAATCTCTAAAAAATACAGAAAAAAAAATTGAGAAAGAAAGAAAGAAAAAAAACAACAAAATGTTTTCTAAAATATTAGAAGAAATATACTCAATGAAAAAAAATAAAAGAAGAAAGAATGAAAGAGACCCCACGAAAGAAAGAAAGAAACTGACAAGAAAAATAAAGAAATGAAAAATAGATTCCACAAAATAAAGAAATATCGAAAGAAACCTCACAAAACAATAAAGAAAATATGACTAAAGAAAGAAAGAAAGAAAGAAAGAAAGAAAGAAAGAAAGAAAGAAATTTCACAAAAAGAAAGATTTGGTTTGGTTGTTTAATGGCATATCAACGTTTGTAGGTTATTTGATGCCAAAGCCATTCTCCTAGAAGAACAATAGTGTTGCTATTTAACCCATAGCTAGGAGGATAAGGGGATTCATAGCTTTTCCAAGGTTATTTGTTTGAAAGTAAACGTAATAGCGCGACTGGAGTACGAACTCGCGTACTAGGACACCGCAATCAATTGTTTTAACCATTACACCACCCAAAAAGAAAGAAATAAACTAATAAAAAAGAACAAATGTCAAAGTAAGAAAATGAGATTGACAGATGCCATAAATATCTTTTTAAAGTACGTATTCAAAAGACAAAAATGAACTTTGAATCGCTTACTTTATCGTTCAGTTGGTTTTAGAGCCACGGTGACATGCAAAATATACGATTGTAACTAACGTGGAATTAACCTAAAAAACATTCACGACATATCTTTTTGAACAAGTTGATACCTACCGTTGTTCATTCCACAGAGTAATTGATAAAATAACTCCTTTCTGTGGCTAAAATTTAGGAGTTATAAATTACTCCTGTCCATACGTTCATTTATATTATGCTCGCTACTTATCCGAAATAAACAGCAAACACTATAACTACTGGTGAGATCGAGTCGAAAAACCCTAAATGCAAAGTACCTTCCTGATATCGAATTTCCTCCTGCAGTCAGTTTTTTTAGATAAATAAAACCTGCATGCACCCTGTGGCCTCATTGCACGTCAAAGTGATCGCAACGGATGTGAAGATTCCAACAAAATCTTCGTTCGCAAAGATAATCCATGATAATAGAAAGTGTGTATGTGTGTACGTATGTGTGTGTATGTGTGTGTGTGTGTGTAGAAATATCTACTTATGTGCAACTATCTATAAACAAAAATAAAACCTTCTTTTGACAGATAGATAGATAGATAGATAGATTTGGATATGAGACTGCTTGTCGCTATTTTCTGTTGTCTCTCGGCGTACTTGCTTGTCAATGACTTCAAATATAATTTTCTAAAATAGAAAACCACGCTTGATTTCAGCTACTCCTTTAGAATCAATGAGGCTTGCTATTGCTTGTAAATGTTAAATTTCACGCTAAGTAGCATTCCCGAATTTCTTCTTCTTCATCTTCTACTTCTCCAAATTCTTCTTCTTCATCTTCTTTGTAACCTTATTCATTACTTTTCCCACTTTCCTATTGGCCTTTTCTTCACTTGTCTCTCTCTTTAGTCTCTTCTTCCTTTCATAGTTTCTTTGCTTTTTTTTTGCTTTTTTCCTGTTTCCATCTTTCATGTATTCTGATTCCTCCCTCTGCTATTCACCTCATCGATATATTCTTCTTCTTCTTCTTCTTCTTTGATCCTAATTATAATATTTTTCTTCTTTTTTCTTTTCTTCTCCTAGTGCTCTGACGATTCTTGCTTTTTGCTTGACATTTTAAAACATATTAGTGGATATCAAAATACACTATTTGTGTCCCTTACATAGGGATAAGACTCACAAACAAACATAAAAGAAATATCTAGGGAACGACACTCAACTGTATCTGGGAATGAGGCTTCAATTCTGTGTCTATTGGGAAACATTTCCGTTACTCCTGCTTCCACTCAGACCCAGAGTGGTATTATCTGTGATGGTCTTAACTATGGCTTATATAAAACTGTTTGAAAAGCATTGCTAAATGAAGGCTTGGAATCGTATAATGCCTTGTAGATAAATTCTAATTACTAAATGTCTTTTAATTGTAAGTATTAAATAGGAATACTTGAAACCATATAAATGCGTTGATAATAATTATTATAATTATTATTATTTTAGTCCTTTGAGTGTTTGTCTCACAAGTGCTAACTGATGGTTTTCACAGGGTATTGATTGACAGCAAGTTTTCTCAAGTCTCCAGGACTCTTCTCAGTATTCTGGCCAATCTTAGTAATGCTGCAGTCTCAATAGTCTCTGCTTGTCCTCTGACTTCTAAGTCTTCTAGTAATTTTATCAATCCTTTGATGATTGTTCTAACAGCACCAATTACAATTACTACGCTCCTAAAAGAGTTTTTCACAGCTGCGTCAATTAGGAGGACTCTTTCAGTAGTGTCTGAATGGCCAGAAGTCTGCTCAGGTCTCCGGCACACTTTTCAGTATTCAACCGATCAAAATCAACTAGATTGAAAGTTTTTTTTTCTTTTTAGATAATCACTCTGACTAGTCTACCTATCAGGGTTATGTGATCGTTTTTGAATTTACAATATGATGATATGGTAAAATCTCAACCTCTTGCGCACTCCCCAGTGGATTTCCTTTCCCACCCAATCATGTCTAGTTTTTGACTTTCTTTTTATTAGTTTGCTGTATTCACTTATGTGAATGACCGTTTCATGTCTGTCCCAACGTAACCTAAAGTTGCTGTCGTACTGGTATCATCGATTTTTGCTTTCATATAAGTGATATTTATGGTGTTGTTTTGTGCAACTTTTGAAAGATACGTATTCTGTTTCTCTTTCTATTTTCTTAGTCGGGTCCATGTCTTTTTGAATTAAATCTTGCCGGTTTATCTCTTGAAGTATCCATACAGTTGTTTTTCTTCCAATTTCTGTTTTCTTGCATTCATAGTTTTTTTTGTTTGACTTAATGCCTAGTTAGTCCTTATGGCGTTGTTTTGTGCTCTTATCAGAAGAGATTCAGTTTTTCTCTTAGGGTTTCCCTTTCTTAGCCATTTCCAAGTCATCTTTTTTTTATGCTGCCTTGCAGCATTATAAGGTAAGGGTAAAGTGGAGCAATCCAGGGAATGGAGTAGCGCCCTCTCCTACACCTTGGCGTATTAGCTATAGAAAAGGGAGCCTTCAGATCACCCTCGACTAAAGGGAGACAACTTTACTTACTTACTATCCCTATATATTGGTTGTATATCCGTACTGTTTACATTTGGATTTGGATTTCCAATCCTTTTTCTTTTTTGGTGAACAGTTTAATGTCTACAATGTACATTAGGTGGTTGATTTATTTTTTGCGATTTACGAAGTTTGTATTTCCTAAGTATGAGATTAACTGACATCATCGCTATTAGGAATAGTAATGGTAATAGTTCATCTCCTTAGGGGGGTGTCCTCGTGGTGTAATGGTTAAAGCGATGAACTGTTGAATCGTAGTTCGTACTCCAGTCGCGCTATTACGTTCACTTTCGGGCAAATACCCTTGGGAAAGGTATGAACCCCCTTATTCTCCCTCCAGCTATGGGTAAATAGTAGGACGGACTAGGTTCTTCAGCCTTGGTGAGGCAACTAGTCTAGGAGAAGGAAAACTCTGAATTAAAACCTGTTTAACTCCGCTTAAAAATTGACCTTGTGTCATATCCTGCCCGAGTGGAGGGGTTGGGTAAATAGTATCTCCTTAGATGATCACTCTCTCGATTTTCCCCTCAGCTAACCCTTTTCCTGCTGCTGTCTGTTCGACTATCCAGTTTTTCATGGTATTTTCAATAAATATATGACAGGATATCTTGTGATTTTGAAATAGTCAATTATCGAACTTTGTGGGGCCATATCATATGCCTTTTTGTAATCAGTCTACGACATAGCAACATTTTTCCGTTTCGTTTTGCTGGCCTTGAGGATATGTTGGTCAATGTAGAGTGGCTCTCTTGTTCCTCTACTTCTCTTGCGGCATCCTTTCCGTTTTTCTGGGAACAGTTTGCTGCTCATTAGTGAATCATAAATCTCCGCCCTAATTTGTGCCGTTAGTATTTTCCATATTATAGGCAGGCATGTTATTGGTCTGTAGTTGTTAAAGAAGGTTCTTTTTTTTGGGAGATGGTCAGGATGGCCTTTCCCATGCCATCCATTCTGGTATGTCGATTTCTTGAAAATATCTTATTATTTTTCCCTTTGGAGAGTTTTTTATACCAGCGTTAGCTGGCAGTTTTTCACTGGAGTTTGAGTGACAGCAAGTCTCCTCAAGTCTCCAGGACTCTTTTCAGTATTGTGGACGATCTTAATATTGCTGTAGTCTAGATGATGTCCACTTGTCATCTTATTTCCAAGTCTTCCAGTCCATTTACCAAGCCTTTGGGATTGTTCCGAGTACTCCAACCACAACTGGTATTACCATTACCTTCATGTTCCAGAGTATTTTTAGGGCTTTAAAAAGGGATAAGTATTTATTTCAATTTTCGCTTTCTTTTATTTTTGCTCTGTGGATCGGCGGTACTGCAAAGTCCTCAATTCAGCAGGTTCTCTAACCTTTTTTTTTTTTCAAAATCAGGTCTGGTTGTACAACCGATGACCTACTTGAATCTCAAAATCCCTAAGAAATTTGAGCGTCTCATTCTCCTAGATGGGTTCTGGTTTTGTATATACCACTTGTTCGTATGGTCAAATTTAAATTTTTTTGCACAATTCCCAGTGAATCTCTTTCCCCATCCAATAGTGTCATGTACAAACAGTGACTACGTGGTCGGAATTCATGCTGCCCTGGTATACGTACTTAGGAGAGGGGTACAAATACCATGCGTTCAGGATTATAAATCATTTTTAGCTAAAGAATTTTCTTACGTGAAACTCTATGATGTAATAACTAATTACGAATAGATTTTAATTTCGTCTTCATCTTCACTTAGCAAATAAACTACATTATCGTTGCTTGAATTTTTTTAACTGGGTATTTATCATAAAAAAAATAGCGTTGTCATTTAATATCCGGAAAATGTAGTTTATAATGACACTATATGACTATTGTTGAATACTGATTGTATGGAGTCCCTTGTCGTTCTCTGTTTCTATTTGCCTCTATCCAACCCTATTATTCATCCCTTCCGGCAGGTTCTATTGACAGCATTTGTTTTCTGTCCTCTGTGTGTGTGTGTGTATGTGTGTGTGCATTCATGCGTGTGTGCATGTGTATCTATGCGTAATTGTACCTTACTTAGATGTCCTCTCATTATCAGTCTCTGTTAAGTAGTTTGACGAATCTGCCTCTGTAGTATACTACTGCTGGATCTTGACCGGCAACGAGGAAAACGTATATATAAAACTGTAATCTTATATTTTCATTCTTTGAAAGCGATGCTTAAGTAGAGCCAGCGAGCAGTCGGAAGGATTTCGCCGAGAAGAAGACATCGGAAGTATAACGCCTAACAGAAACAGAACTTCAGCCAGAATTTTAGACCTTATACAGAAACACACGACTTGAGACACTTATAGCAACTCTTCTTCATCCATGCAATGCTTGTTCTCAATTAGTCATTGTTTTCACCAACGTACTGTCTATTTTCTATTGGTCACAGCTTACATCCATGCATTTTTATAACTTTGGTACAACGCCTCCCCACTTCAACTTTTCCAATTGTGACTTTGTTGATTCTATCTACGGCCGGATGTAGTTGAACGATACATCTACCGGGTTCATCGCCGGTCGGGGTAATATATTACACATCGAGCCCCATTTTGTCACGCTATCTGGTAATGTCGCAAATGTCATTAATATCATATCAAAACACTTTAAACGGGAATTCTCATTGTCCTCGATAACTGTGTTTTCTACTGTTGTCAGTGGTTAGAGTCCGATTCGAGGGAAAAGTAAATATTTCGATTGATGATTATAAGGAATTTTGATTCTTTTCATTAGTTCGATGTGAGTTTCACAATATTCTTACTCGCATTTATTAATTGCATTTTTGTTGAACTAAATCCTGATTTCAATTTCAGATTTATGAATGTTTTTGTTGAAAAAATCTTTACAGGGTAGATGAGGCAAAGTCGAAAAAACCATGAATGAAGTGTAAAAAAAACCCAAAGAATCACAGTAATTGGCGATAGATGAGAATAGGATGACAGGTAAAAATGGAAGAAATGAACAAAACTAAGAAAGATGCACTGAGCAAAGAAGAAAGAAAGAAAGAAAGAAGTGTGGGAAAAAATAAAAAGATCCAGAAATAAATAAATAAGATAGGAAGGAATAGAAAAAGGGAGAATAGGAAATGACGCACAGAAAGAAAGAAAGAAAGAAAGAAAGAAAGAAAGAAAGAAAACCAGAGAAGAAAAATGTGTGGGAAGAAATAAAAATTATCCAGAACTCAATGAATAAATAAATAATTGAGAAAGACAGGAAAAAAAAGGGAGGATAGGAAGTGACGCACAGAAAGAAAGAAAGAAAGATGGTAAGGGAGAGATGAAGAGATGCGTGGGGAGAAATAAAAAGACCCAGGAATTAATGAATGAATAAATAAGGAAGGATAGAAAGGAGGGCGGATAGGAAGGCACTGGATGAAAGAAAGAAAGACAGAAAGAAAGAAAGAAAGAAAGAAAGAAAGAAAGAATTTATGGATAATGAAAATGATAGTGAAAGTAGAAAAAAGCATGAGGGTAAGTTACAAAAAAACCTAGCTTAAAACAAATTTTAAAGGAAAATAAGAGATATTGGGCAAAAGCGTAAAATGTGAGACAAAAAGATCATAAGAAATAAGAATCAATGCCGAAGAAAAGTTTTAAAAAGAGTAGATTAATAGGAAGAAACAACTATAAGAATAAAATACGAATAACCAAGCGCGAGAAGAATCTATAATTAAATATGTCTGAAAATAAAATAACAAAACTCATACAATAGCAACGCAGCGAAAATAAAACACCCATCCAGCAAAAAAAGAAAAAACCTCTTAAAGTGAGAACACACAACAATGGCGCCTAATTGGTGCCTTGGCGGCGGTACCAATGGCGGCAGTGACCACAGATTTAGGTGTTTGACTGATATTTGAATGCGCATGCGTCTCATAATGCTGCATTCAACCCCTCTACTGTTACACACAGAAGGATATCTAGAATGCTATAATAATAAACTAGACCATAGATGAACTCAGGATTAGGCTCGTATCATTGGTTCAAAAACAGAGATAAAAAGAAGACGTATTTTGTGCAACAGAAGAATAGCTTAACAATAAAGGAAAGAAAGAAAAATGAATGTCGTAATGAGTAAAGAAGTTACCACCACAACAAAAACAGGATATACAGTGACGATGAAGAAAGGTGTTAAATAGAAATGATTAATTGACTTGTGAACCAATTGGTTGGTTGGTTGGTTGGTTTGTTGGTTGGTTGAATTTTATGACTTTCTAACCCTTGTAAGTCATTTAATACAAAATCCTGTTTAGACATAATATATATTAATTTTAAGGTTGCAGGTAAGATTTTCAAGTCAGAGCTCATTTGTTTGCACACAATCAAATACTTTCGAATATTGCTATCAAAGACTAATAATTCTATTAAATATTAACCATTTGTTCGTATGGTCAAATGGTTTCAAGTATTCCTATCAAACACGAATAATTCTTTTTAATATTAATCATTTATTTGCACACAATTAGATGGATTCAAGTATTTCTATACGGCCACATGCCTCCTATTACGAAAACTATCCAAGTTAAACAAACCAGACACGCAGGACACTGCTGGAGTTGCAGAGACGAGCTCATAAGTGACGTGCTCCTATGGACCCCACATATGGACAGGCAAAAGCAGGACGACCAGCTAGAACATACATACAGCAGCTATGTGAGGATACGGGATGTAGCCCTGAAGACCGGCCAGAGGCGATGAACGATAGGGAAAAGTGGCGAGAGAGTGTCAGGGATATCCGTGCTAGTGGCACGACATGATGATGATGAAGTATTTCTATGTAACACTTGCGTTTTTATTCACGCACAGTTAAATATTTTTACGTATTGCTATGTAACATTAAAAATTAAATTTAATATCAGTTATTTGTTTGTACATGGTTAAGTATATAAACTGTTCTACTTGACCCATATATTGGACTCAAAAAGATATTAATACTCTGGGGCAGACTGAACCAGGATATAATTGTAATATAATTGCGGAGAGATTTCGTTTTATATATCTTGCCTTTCGGTTTAGTTAGGCTGAGAACCTTTCGCTTAGCGCATGGGTTAGTTAGGTGCAACATTAACGCAGGTGTTCACGCGCGCGAAGAGAGGTTGTGTCATTCAGAGATGTCAAAATAAAAATCCCAGTTAGGAACTGAGACCAGGTGATGTGAGTGACGTCACGCACCGGAATCGTGGGCTGAGGATTTGGGGATTTGAGAAAAAGCAGCGAGTTGAATTCCTGCCTCCGAACGAGAGAGTCGAGATTCCGAGTTGGGCGAAGCCAGACGAATTTGTGCTCTACGGGCGCCGCACGTTGGTTGGGTTGAGAGCTGACGATGTAAAAGAAGTCAGCATAGAAAGCCAGAGTCTCTCTCTCTCTTCATATCGAATAACCTTTAACTCAAAGGTAATAAAGTTTCGGACCTGAACCAATTTCGTGAATTTCGTGTTTTCGAATTCCTTTCCTATATATGTTTATGAACATTTTATATTTCACATATCCGTTTCATGGGTATGCTACTTAATGGCAATGAAGAGGTATTTCACATTCCTTAGAGCTCCAGAACTGGAGTCTCACCATCAGATTTAGTTTGTTGTCATACCTAGGACACTAGCACTATCTGTCCTGTAGATGGATCCTTAACAGGTGCTAACATTCCGGGTCAGAGTAAACAAGGGAGTAATGTAACGGAAAGAGAACACCACGTTCCTAAAAGCTCCAGGACTGAAGCCTCACCATCAGATGTAGTTTGTTATCATACCTAGGACACTAACACTATTTGTTCTGAAGATAGAACCCTAACAGATGCTAACATTCTTGGTCATAGTGGACAAGGGAGTAATGTCATGGAAGGAGTACACCACGTTCCTAAATGCTCCAGGACTAGATTCTCACCATCAGATGTAGTTTGTTGTCATACCTAAGACACTAGCCCATTTAATACGTAGAAGAGACCTTAATCCGTGCTAATACTTCGGGTCTGTGTAGACAAGAGAGTAATGTCAAAGAAGGGCACTCCACATTCCTTAAAGCTCAAGGACTGCAACCTCACCATCAGATGTAGTTTCGTTTCATATCTACAATACCCGTTCGTTGGGGCTTACCGGTCAGCAAGAAATGCAGTCAGCGTATTCTACAATTCCAACAGACTATGTTGAACTAATTGGTTTCATATCATAAGAGCACTGCATGATCGTATTAAAGCTTATTTGAGGAATTTCAATACATTCATTACTATGAAGGGTGCTTTGTATAACGACAGTTGTTGATAGAAAAGGAATTGACAAGTCGAGTTCAAATCCTGACCGAGGCAGTTTGCTTTTCCCTTTGCACAAGTTTCCTGAGGAAAGCCATGCATCCATCTGTTCTCCATCCATCTGTTCTCCATCCATCAGTTCTCCATCCATCAGTTCTCCATCCATCTGTTCTCCATCCATCAGTTCTCCATCCATCAGTTCTCCATCCATCAGTTCTCCATCCATCAGTTCTCCATCCATCAGTTCTCCATCCATCTGTTCTCCATCCATCAGTTCTCCATCCATCAGTTCTCCATCCATCAGTTCTCCATCCATCTGTTCTCCATCCATCAGTTCTCCATCCATCAGTTCTCCATCCATCAGTTCTCCATCCATCAGTTCTCCATCCATCAGTTCTCCATCCATCTGTTCTCCATCCATCAGTTCTCCATCCATCAGTTCTCCATCCATCAGTTCTCCATCCATCAGTTCTCCATCCATCAGTTCTCCATCCATCTGTTCTCCATCCATCAGTTCTCCATCCATCAGTTCTCCATCCATCAGTTCTCCATCCATCAGTTCTCCATCCATCTGTTCTCCATCCATCAGTTCTCCATCCATCTTGGGGTAAATAGTAAAACAAAATAAGATCTTTAATCTTTGAAAAGCAAACGTTTAGGATTAACAAAACTAAATTTAAACCAGCTGTACTTGGTTTAAAAATCAACTTTGTCACATCCTGCTAATATGGGAGGAGTTTGGTAAATACATCAAGTATATCGAAAATTTGTATCCCGGACATGAGACGAAATTGCATCCAATGATAAGGCTCCACTTCTGGAGATCAGGGTAGGTTGAGGACCTTTTTCATTTCCAATACTTACTGGTGAACTTTGACCAGAGTGGTTGTATCTATTCGGATCCCATCAAGGGGTCAAAAGTATCTGTTTAAAAATTATTTGTAGTTGATAAAATTGTGTTCAAACAAGTATAAAGAAACCACTCCTCACAGACTCTAAATATGAACATTCATTGAACGTGATTCCCTAACCTCTCGTCAAAAAATAACTCAAGACGGATTGGCATGCCATTATAATCAATTAATTATATATCGATTTGTTTTAGATTTTTGGCATATCAATCCTTGTTAGTTATTTAATGCCGAATCCCGTTTTATACATATATATTATATATATATAATTCAAAAACAGATTTTGTTGCTAACATTTTAAATGAGCCTTTTGCTCATTTGTTTGCACACAGTTAAATGGTTCCGCGTATTGCTATCAAACACTAACCATTCAACTAAAAATCAGTCATTTGTTTACACTCAGTTAAATGATTAAGCAGTTCTATTTCAAACAATTCAGTTTAACACAAGTCAAAGTTAAATGGTTCTAAGTATTGCTATGTATAGCTGAAAATTAAATTTATTACCGCCCATTTGTTTACACGCACTTAAAGGATCAAACATTTCTATTTCAAGCAATTCAGTTGACCAAAAGTCATTTCTTTGGACTCAGTTTAGATGTCAAAGTGCATAGTTTAAATATCAAACAGTTCTATTTGACCCATAGATAGGACCCTATCAGGTGCTACCACTCAGGATCAGAGTGGACCAGTGAGCGATGACTATGAAGGGGTACTCCACATTCCTTAAAGCTCCAGCATTACTGGAGCCTCACCATCAAATTGTCTAGTGTCATATCTAGGAATTCGTTGAAGGAGTTTTACCCCTCTGCAGAGATGCAGCTAGTGTATTCAATAATCCCAGCTGATTTGGCTAAATTTTATATCGAGAATTGGAGTGATTCAAAATAACGTTCAGTGCCAAAAACAAAATGTTGTCTCAGTATATGTGGTATTGTAAAGTAAAATTTGATAACTGCCTCATTCTTGAATAGATTCTCGTAAAATGAGGATAGAGTGTGAAGCAGCTTCCAAAAATTGTTGATTGTGATCAGAGGAATTACACATCATTATTTTCCCCCTGTTGGTGACCCTAGTCGAGGGTAACCAGAAGGCTCCCTTTTCCTTTCATACTACACGGAGTGCAGGAGAGGGTGCTACTCAATACCCTGGATAACTAAGTTAAAACTTAATATTGACAGAAGGGGAAAATAGAGGGGGGTAAAAATTACTTTTTTCGAAAGCCATGGTGGACGTAAAGGCGTGCGGATAAACCCTCTGATGGTTCAACGCAATGCCTAACCAGGCCCTGGACATATAAATCCTACTGTTCAACGGCTAAGATCAAATTGTTCGACGGGGGAACTACTGCTGCTCATCTATTAGGGTGGTTTCTATAGATGAGAATAAAAACAACCATCGAAAGATTACCAGGACGCACACTCACACCACCTATCCAAACCACATCGCTCTTTGCCAGGTAAAAAGGGTCGCGTCCTGCTGAGGTTCGAGCCCCGGCCTTGGCGTTCGAAAAATCAGGCATAGTGCTAAAACTAAAACAAAAATTACTAAAATTCAAACGCATAATACAAATAGTGACACTAAATGTAAGAACTTTAAATAGAGCAGGACAAATACCGGAGCTGACTGCATCGGTGATAGATCATAACAGACATAAAGTGCATACAAGAACACATTTAAACTCACAGCGAGGATATTAAATATCACGATACTGATAATAGATGGACACTAGCCACTGCTTCTGCATGGAAAAACTGTATCAATGCCATGATAGGAGGTGTAAGTATGCTTATAGGACCACGGGCCCTTAAATCTCTAAATAGGAGAGAGAGAAAATAAAACCTAGGGTGATGTTAGCTACTTTTAATGGCAACCCCAGAACAACAATCATCTCCTGCTGCAGCCATACCAACGTTAGAGAAAAAACTGACCTCATCGCCTTCTATAATGAGTTATCCTTGGAAAGGTATGAATCCAATTATTATCCCTCCAGCTATGGGTAAATAGTAGGGCAGGCTTGGTTCTTCAGCTATGGTGAGGCAACTAGTCTAGGAGCAGGAAAACTCTGAATTCAAACTTGTTAAACTCCGCTTAAAAATTGACCTTGTGTCATATGCTGCCCGAGCGGAGGGGTTGGTAAATATGATAATGAGTTATCCCCCCTTGTACATTGCATCCTGAATTACAATGTTCTCGTTATTGGAAGAGACATGGATAACCAAATTGGTAAAAACGTAAACCACAAATCCAGCTTACACAACTCGTCAAACAGAAATGGGGAACATCTTACAGATTTCAAGCAATAAAATAGAATAACATGCCTCAATACAAAATTTCAGAAAAGGGAGGGAAAACTATGGACCTACACCTACGCAAATAATACTAAAGCACAGATAAATTGCATCTTTATAAATAAGAAATGGAATAATAGCACATTGAATCGCGAGGCATGTTCCTCTTTCGAGGGTGTGTCCTCCGATCACCGAATTAACAGAGCAAAAATACGACTCAGCCTACGAAGGAATATGACCCGAACAACAGCCACTGTACACTATGACTGGTCCCAGCTAAATAACAGAAATATTAAAGATAAATACGCGTTAACACTAAGGAACAAATTTGATGGACTACAGGAGAAGACAAAAACATATACTCCGAATGACGAATATGAGAATTTCGTCAAGGCTAATTTAGAAGCGGCAATAGAATGCATACTAACTAAACAAAGAGCTAAACCTAAGGTCCCATGGAAGACATTAGCAGTAAGAAAAAAGCGTGCAGACGTGAAAACTGCCTCCAAATGCAAAAGAAACAAGCCAACCAATACCAATACCCTGAAACTTAAAAAGGCACAAAATGAATTCTATAACATATACCTAAAAGAACAAACAGACTACACACAAAATCAGATCTAAAAGATTAGACACTCGGTTGAAGATAGACAATCTAGGATGGCATGGCAAACGGTAAACAAAGTAAGTAGAAGGAAGAGCACTAAGGAAGCTAAACTGAAAGCTTTTAGCCAAGAAGAATAAATACAACCATAGAAACAACATTTCGAGAGTTTACACGGAAACCCTCCGAAAGTTACACATGAACCAATCACGAGAATTATTAGTAAACAATTAGACATCAAACTAGGACAGTTTACACAAGAAGAACTCGACTCGGTACAAAGAAAAATTAAAAATAAAAAAGCAGCAGGGCTTGATGAAATACCCCCAGAAGTATGGAAGACCAGGCAATTCGACGACATACTGCTCTGGCACTGTAATAGCCCATATAATCAAAACACAATAGACGGATTGACAAAGGGATACATTCTCCTCTTCTCTGAGAATGGCGACCTCGGAATAACTAAGAACTATAACCCTGAAATACATAGTGGCCAAGATATACAATGCTCTACTAAGCAACCGCATAGAACCCAAAATTGAGAACATACTTTGGAAGAACCAAAATGACTTCCGGAGAAATAGATCCACGACCTCACAAATTTTGACTATCCGTCGAATTCTTAGAGGTGTACGTGCAAAAAAAAAACTAGAGGCAACAATATTATTTGCCGACTTATCCAATGCCTTTGACTTCATATACAGAGGAAAGATGGAGCAAATACTACTTGCCTACGGACAACCCAATGAAACCTTCGCAGCCATAACCATGCTATATAGAAACACAAAAGTAAAAGTCCGTTCCTCGGATGGAGACACAGACTACTTCGACATTGTAGCATGTGTGCTGCAAGGAGAAACATTAGCTCCATAGCTCTTTATCATCTGTGTAGATTACTACGTTAGAACGTCTATTGATAAAATGAAAGACAATGGTTTCAAGCTGATAAAGGAAAGAAACAGACATACCCCGTACAAACAATTACGAACGCGGTCTGCGCCGATGACATAGCGCTTCTGGCAAATCCACCCGCCCAAGCCGAAACCCAGCTACATTGTCTGGAATAAGCATATGCAGACATAGGCCTACATATCAATGCAGACTAGACAGAATACATATGTTTTAATCAAAGTAGCGATATCTCCATACTAAACGGTAGTTCTCTGTAACTAGTAGACAAGTTCAACTACCTCGGAAGCAGTGTCTCATCAACCGAGATAGACATCAATATGCGACTAGCAAAGGCATGGGCAGTTATTGATAGACCATCGGTCATATGGAAGTCTGACCAGACCGATAAAATGAAACGCACTTTTTTCCAAGCAGTGATCGTATCATACTGCTGTATGGGTATACTACATGGACGCCAAAAAAGAGAAGCTTGACGGCAATTTCACAAGAATTCAGTGAGCAATAATGTACAAGTTCTGGAGGCAGTATCCCACAAAGCAACAGCTGTACGGCCACCTAACACCGATCACAAAAACTATCCAAGTTAAACGAATCAGGCATACGGGACACTGCTGGAGAAGTAGAGACGAACTTATCAGTGACGTACTCCTGTGGATTCCTTCTCATGGGCGAGCAAAGGCAGGACGACCAACTAGAGCCTACATACAACAGCTCTGTGCCGAAGACCTACCCAAAGTGATGGATGATAGAGAAAGGTGGCGAGTGAGGTTTAAGTAGATCCGCGATGGTGGCGTGACATGATGATGATAATAATGATGATGATGTTCCCCCGAACAAAACCATATCCTTTAGAAAAATGCGAAATTACTATAAAGTGAAGATATAAAGAGAAATACTCACAAGTTTATTAACTGCTGACCATGTTAAAAACTATTTTAGATAAGATGGAATAAAAAGTAGGAGCGAAAAAAGATGGGTTTGAATAAAATTTATAAAATGGTTCATTACTCTTGGCTAATGTCTTTTTAAAAAATTGCCTCTTGAAAAGAAAATGATGGAAGATTACCGATTTCATCTATTTTCGAAAAGTGACGAGCCCAAACTTACGAAGGATGAATCTGAATAATTCAAATATCAATTTATCTTTAGAGAAGTAAACTCAACCCGTAATAAGGGTGTATCTTGGTTTGGTTTCTTTGTTTAATAGTCCGTTCGTGGATTATTTGATGCCAAAGTCTTATTTGAAAAAGAACTATAGCTGTGATACGTCACTCATTGTTTGCGGTAAACGGAGCTCATAACTTTCCTAAATGTATTATTTAGAAAATGGACTTAATAACAGGACTGGAGCTTCAAATCGCTTACTAAGATGATGTCCAACACGTGAGGTTCACCGTGACAGTTACTTCCTCAAGAGTACCTCGAATATTCCAACAGTCTATATCAGTTTGTGAGGCTCTAGATGTGAATTCGGGGGAGTGTGGAGTACAACTTTATTGCCAGAACTCGAAAGTTAATTTTTCGCAGAACTGTCATACTGTAATATATTAAAGTGACCTCCAGGTGTTGAACACAGTGAATGATGTTGACAAATACATTGATAAAATCGGGGTTATTACCGGAAAGTCACTATGTCCTGTTGTGTTGTTTTATCGGCGGATGTTGTTGACAGCTTTATCCGGCCGAAGATAATATAAACAAAGTGATTATCGGAATATTACCTTGACCTATGGACGTGGTTGAACTCGGTGAATGGTGGCAGATACATCCGCCCATAGAAGTGGCTACCGGGAAACACACAGTAAGTGGGCTTGGGTAAGTAGCCAATGGGAAACAAGCAACACATGGACGTGAACTGTAACCACTGGAAAACGAAGAAGTCAGACGTGGGCTAACCATAACCAATGAAAAAGAATTGCTGCAGGACACGTGGGAGTTGTAGACTATATAAGTTCCTGAATTTTGGCTAAAGTCTGTTGTTCACTGACTCTTTCGACTCCCGACGACCCCTTTGTGTGTGTGTGAACTCTCTACGATTGCTCTTCTGCTCCAACCAAGTATTATCAACAAGAACAAAAATATAATTTAATATTTTTATATATACGTGTTCCTCGTAGTTCATCAAGACACAGATGTGATATACAACAATACCTATTAGAGCCCCGTCTGTGGGTCAAACATATATGTTTGGAAACTATCTATATAGGATAGGAATCGGTGAAAGCATATAACTGTGTGCAAGTAAATAATTATTTTTATTTAATATTCTTTTGTTTGCTTAATAAATTATTTTATAGGAATAGTTAATTGATGACATAACTTTGCGTCTCGATGTAATTACCAACTCCTTCTCACGGATAGGATGAGATACAAGGTCAATTTTTAAGCGAAGTTTAACAGATTCGAATTCAGAGTTTTCCTTCTCTGAGACCAGTAGCCAGACCATATGTCGTATATTGAACCGTTGGACAAACAAAGAAAAACTCGTAGATATATAGAAATATGGTTTATATTTTTATTCTTCGGCGGCGATGTTTGTGTGGAGTAGGAATACTGTCAGAGAGTTTTCGCACATATCTTTCTTCTGTGGCGGGGACCCTTTTTGTGAAGTAGTGTGACGGACGGACAACACACGCTGGGGAGCTGACAGGTCTGCTTGAGTGACCAGCGGGTCTCTGCCTTCAGTCTAAAATTACAGATCTTATATTGTCTTTCAAGTCCCACGTATTTTCTATTTATAGCTGGTTATCGGAACTTACATACTTCCGTTTTCTTCGGAAATTTGTTGATCTTATCTACGAACGAAAATATCTATCACTCTATCCACAGGCAATAAATTACATTTTTCTCTTTCCTTTGAAATCACTTTGTTGATATTATCTTGCGGCCGCATTGAATCTGCTAAGTTAATCGTCGCCAGCTAAGCTAGTATATTACACCTACACCTTTGTGAATGTAATATTGATATTAGATGGGAACAACTGAAACTTCATTATAAAGTATAGATTTTAAGTATTAGATAGGAATACTTGATATCATATACCTGAGAGAAAATGATTCTCATTTGGTGTGGATCATTGATGTCATATGAACTATGGAAAAATAAATAATGAGATTTTAAAAAAATGATTGCAAGTGAATATTGAAAATATATGTGAGATGATATGCCATTAGATAAACCAAACTAGACAAATAAAGGAGAAAAGAAAGGAAGGAAGAAGGGAGGAATTGATGCCAAAAAAGAAAGAAAGAAAGAAAAAAAGAAAGAAAGCTGGGAAGGGAGACACAATAGGAGAGAAATAAAAAGACCCAGAAATGAATGAATAAATAAATAAATAAGGAAAGAAGGATAGAAAAGATGGAGGATAAGAAGGCACTGGTATAAAGAAAGAAAGAAAGCTGGGAAGGGAGACACAAAGGGAGAGAAATAAAAAGACCCAGAAATGAATGAAAGAATAAATAAATAAGGAAAGAAGGATAGAAAAAATGGAGGATAAGAAGGCACTGGAAGAAAGAAAGAAAGAAAGAAAGAAAGAATTGGATGATGAAAAACTAGAGATAATGGATAGTGAAAGTAGAAAGACGTATGAGGGTAAGTTACAAAAAAAATACAAAAAAAAACACATAGCTTAAAACAAATTTTAAAGGATAATAAGAACTATGGAAATTTCGAAAAAATTATGCGAGAGAACATTGAAAATATACGTGAGGAATTGATATGTCGTTAGAAAAAACAAACTAAATGAAAGACAGATAGTTATGATTATATTCAAATATTTACAAATGAATTAAATTTCGGTATTGAATAATCCATAGGGAGTTGATATACGGTTGAATAAAGACAACCACATCAAATAAATCAAGTCAAATAATAAAGGACCAAAATCAAAGCAAAACAAGCAAAACAAATATGTAATCTAGAAAGATAAAAAAGAGAAATATCCAAGCATATCGAAACAACATTCACTGTGAGATATATGTATTCATATCGCTAGTCAAATCTGCAGCTGTTCTTTCATATCAAAGAAGGAAAGAGTGTGACAGGAAGACAACTGGATTACTTAATTCAAAAAATCGGTAAGCAAAAATAATAGAATAAAAAAAAGGGTAAAAAAGAGAATAAGTTATCCGTGAGATAGAAACCGGAAAAACCTCATTGATAAACACATTGGGGATTAGACGTGTGGGTCGTATTTTGATTGGTCACACTTGTGCCGAATAAACGTTTCAATGGTCACACCGTTGCTGCATCAAATTTTGATTGGCGACTTTGATGGTGAGTCATCAAAAGTTTGACCAATCAGAAATGATACGACGCCCAAACGATCAGTAAGAACTTTTTGGCAACAGAACATCTTTGATTTAAAAATTGAAACTTCTTAAGTAAGATTGTCAGATCAAGGGAACAGATAGATAGATAGATAGATAAGAAAACCTGACATAGACTAAATGGGATGATGTTACAGAATTACTATGCTGATGGTTTTAAAGTAACTGTTGACACGTAATCCGTATAATGTGGGGACTTAAGCGTGTTCAAGTACATGAGAAAAAATATCCCCGATCCATAAAAACTGTGTCTCGAAGCCCCAGCTTTCTGCCAGAAACTCCAAAAAGACTCAGAGATGATCTAGTACATTTATCCTTGCCCGATATGCACGTAAAATAGGGGGATGCTAGTAGAATACTATGTAAATTTGAACACTCAACGCATATAAATATTAAAAAAAACTCAGCATCTATCTATCTATTTTAATCTGTTAATGTGCATGCATGTCAGGTGTGTCACAAATGAATTATTCACCTGTATGTGTACGTATGTCAGTGCTGCATATATGTTTATCCTAAAAGACATATACGGAGAAAGTAGAAAAGCAGAGACGGGCAGACAAGTAAAGAGGCCGAGAAAGATAGAATGAGAGAAAAGAGAAAGAGAGAGAGAGACCTTAGTTAGATAGATAGATACATAGATAGATATGAACGTACATAGTTATATGCCTCTATTATTCTATCCATGTATGACTGTCTATCTAAATATTTCAGTGCGTATTAAAAACGGATGTCAAGAGCCTTTTTTTTTTTGTCAAAAATATATTATTTCCTGACAAATTCTGTTTCATCACAAGTCTGCAGAATACGAGTTCAAAAATGACAAGTTCATGTTCCCCTTCCGAATTTTGAAAAGCAATTTTAAAACAAAAGAAAACATATATGTAGTATGTACGTGTGTGTGTGTGTGTGTGTGTGTGTGTGTGTGTGTGTGTGTGTGTGTGTGTGTGTGCGAATACTCTTGTATCGAGCAGCTCTGATATCGTAGACACCGCGCTTAGTGAGCCAAATATTTTTCCACACATCCTTCACAATGTCTTGAAACAACCACCTTACTCATTCAGATAAAACCTATAGATTTTGTAGCCGAAATAGTAGGCTCTCTGAAAGACGATAACCCTTAACAAACACAAAACAGTGTCTTAAAAACGATTTTTGTCTATATCTCCATTGTAATATTTACCGACTTATCAAAATACTAAAAAGCCATTTTTATAAAAAAAAAAAAAAAATTAGAAACAACAAAAAATTTGCTCAAAACATTTATAAATCAATGTCTCCTAAAACACTTTAGGAAACTGCAAATATTAAAAATTTCTCTGTACTCTGACTAGAAAACGTTTTGATAATTAAAAGAAAAAGTTACAATGTATTCAAAAGGAAAAAAAGTTGGTTAGGTTACTTTAATTGACGGCATATCAACATTCATGGGTTATCTAATTCTGAAATCATCCTTGCAAAAGAACAGTAGTATTACTTTTTAACCCTTAGTTTGTTCGCCAGTTTGGGTTTTATGGCATATTAATCTTTGCTGTTTATTTAATGCCAAATCCATTTTATATTAATAAACAGTTCTATTTCAAACAATTCCGTTTAGCATAAGAACACAGTTTAATTGTCAAAAACATTCTTATTTTAAGCGAGTCCGTTTAGTTAAACAGTTCTAATTTAACCAATTCAGTTTGGTATAAGTATAGTTTTTGTTTACACACAATTGTATGTGAAAAAAGTTCTATTTCGAACAATTAAGTTTAGCTTTAGAACAGTTTCAATGTTAAAAACACTTCTCTTCAAAACAATTCAGTTTACCTTACAAAACAGTTCTATTTCGAGCAATTCAGTTTAGTATAAGTACACAGTTTAGTTCTAATTGTCCTATAGATAGGACCCGATCAGGTGCTACCACTCCGGGTTAGAGTGAACTTGGGAGCGATGGCACTGAAGAGGTACTCTACATTCCCCAAAGCTTCTGCATTACTGGAACTATCTTAATGTCATAACCAGGACACCCGTTGGGGAAGACTTATCCCTCATCAGAGGTGCATTCGGTTAATTCTACAGTCCCGCCTCCAGCCGACTGGAGAATTAACCCTTAAGTGGGTGGAATAAAAGGTTTCATGACTCATTTGGGTGTTCATCTGAAAACTGACATAATAGGATGAGTTGAGTTCGAACTTGTTTACTGCAATGTTACAGCCAGGCACGTTAACCATAACGCCACTTAGACTTCCCCTTTAAAGAAACAGCTAAATTTTGATTAACTTTAGAAATAGTGTAAGATGAAAAACAAATAATTTTAAAAACTTTCTGACTTTTAAGGAAAAAAGCGCCAGAGAAAGAGAATACTGCATATATATATATATACTGTTTTGATTTTTTAAATTGATTTTCTGCTAAACCAAAGATACCAACATTTGTCGTTCCTAATAACAGAGTGTTTGATATTAATGAGTTTGGTAAAAATTAATACTAAATAACATGTTTAAGACTATCCGTGTAAGACGGAGTAGATATGCTGGGCATTGCAAGAGAAGTGAGAACGAACTCGGAAGTGATGTTCTCTCCGATCCACAAAATCTTAAATCTGTTCCAACATGGGATACTGTCGAGAGTACTTGCTAAAGGCAATGGCCGATTGGGATGGATGGTGAGAGCAAGTCAAAGGAATCCAACCAATAAGTATGACTTGGTCCAATTTACCAACCCCTCCGCTCGGGCAGGATATGACACAAGGTCAATTTTTAAGCGGATTTTAACAAGTGTGAATTCAGAGTTTTCCTTCTCCTAGACTAGTTGCCTCACCAAGGCTGAAGAACCCAGTCTGTCCTACTATTTACCCAAAGCTATGTGAAATGCAATCAGCCTCGTCCAGGATTTGAACTCGTGTCACCGGGTCCATGTCTTACGACGATAACCATTACACCTCCAAAAAAGTATGACTTGATGGAGTTGATGATAATGATGATTTTATAGTATTCCACTAAAAATAAAATCAGGGTATGTTTGATTTAGAAAAAATGGCTATTCATAAAAAATTGTTGAAGGTGAAGTTATTCATTGGTGATACTATATATATATGTGTGTGTGTGTGTGTGTATGTATGTGTGTGTGCTTATTTATTCAGCCATCTCATGAGCAGGATGTCATCAAATTTCAATTTTTAAACCAAATTTAACAGGTTTGAATTCAGAGTGTTCCTTCTGCTCCACTGGTTACCATAGCAATGTTAAAGAGTTCTGTTTCCCCTATTATTTACCCACAGCTGGAGGGAGAATAGTTTTATCGATACCTTTCCCAAGGGTATTAGCGCTCGGTGAAATGAAAACACCTTCATTTAGGAATTGAACTTGTGTCGTGGTTTCCATTTTTTGTGACGATAACCATCTCACCACGGTGAGTATATGTACATATGTGTGTATGTGTGCGTGCAATATTCAATTACAAAGATCTTAATAGCAAATGTAAGTTTCATGATTATTCACAAATTGTTAATAAATTTCAAATCCTAGACGCGGCTGGTTACATTTCACATAGCACTAATACACCTGGGAAAGGTATGAATCGAATTATTCTCCCTCCAGCTATGGGTAAATATGGGTTCTTTAGCCTTGGTGAGGCAATTTGGCTAGGAGAAAGTTGACCTTGTGTCATATCCTGCTCGAGCGGAGAGGTTGGTAAATATGATATGATAAAATAACTTGCATCGATAAATTAAATGGAAATTATTAAAAGATGAAATAATATTCTTAAAATAATCATTATTCTGCAAGAGGAGTGAGCTGTCTCGTTTATCATCTGAGAAAATGGACTCGATAAACCATGTTCAGAACCAGAAAAGAGCTGTTTGCGATCGAGTTGGGAAAGGCATGAATTACTCTATTCTATCCCAATTCTTACAAAATAGTGTAGCAAACTGATTTCCTTATGTCCGAAAAGGTAAACAGACACAGAGAAGATAAAAAAATAAAAAATAAAAACGAGGGAAGTTGGGCGGCCCCAGTAACCCCAACCCCATAAAAAAGAAACTACAAAATGGCAGCTGCATCACAGAATAAATATAATCAAAACTTTCCATACGCACACTCGTTGAAATTCACTGGGAAAATCTTTTACTATTTATTTTTTGATTTGAACTAATGAAACCATTACACCCGGCGTATCTTCTTTTTTTTTAAAAAAACAAACGTAACAAATAATCATTCAAAATTTAATATGGGGTTTCACTTTTACATTTTAATTCAATATAAACAAATTACCAATTTCCAGAACAGTTAGCATTGGAAAAAACGAATAACCAGACACAACGAATTATTCTAATTATTTTTTGCCCAGTCGGCTGGGGCTGTAGAATACACCGACTGCACCGCTGCAGAGGGGTGAGACCCCCCGCCTAACGAGTGTCCTGCATATGACACTCAACAATCTGATGGTGAGGTTCCAGCAATGCTGAAGCTTTGGGGAATGCGGAGTACCCCTTCATTACCATCGCTCCCAGGTCAACTCTGGCCCGGAGTGGTAGCACCTTATAGGGCCCTACCTATGGGTTATATAGAACTAACAGCATTCTTATGCTAAACTGAATTGTTTGAGTAAACTGAATAACTTGAAATAGAAATGCTATTGACAATTAAACCGTACTTACATTTAAACTGCGTGCTTATGCTTAACTTAATTATTTAAAATAGAAATGTTTTTCGACATCAAAATTGTATTTACACTTAACTGAATTGTTACATATAACTGCTTGAATAGTTTGAAATAGAAATGTTTTTGACAATTAAACTGTGTACTTATGCTATACTGAATTGTTTTAAAAAGAACAGATTATTTACATAAAAATGGATTTGGCGTTAAATAACCTACAAGTGTTGATATGCCATAAAACCCAACAAACCAAACCAAACCATCTAATTTTTTTTTTTACTTTTTTAATACTTATTTCGGAAATGGGTAATCATTCTACATTAAATAAGTGTGAGGTTGAATCCATATTGTAAGAAGTATCTTTTTAATTAAGAAAAATGCAATGATTTTAAAAATATAAATAGTTCAAATCACAAAAAAAAATATTACAAGATATTTTTCCTATGGACTTAAACGGGTGCACATTTAGAATATATTTACATTTATATTTTCCGCCAATAATATTTCCTTAGAACTTTTCTGCTTCTTAAGTACGTTCAAGTAAGACATCATTTTACCAAACTATAACAAGTCCTGAAAAACATCATTTTACCAAACTATAACAAGTCCGGAAAAGGTCAACTTCTACTTATATACCACCACCATCAGAATCTGTCATAGTTGGCCAATAGAAAAAAGTATAAAATTTTACATTCGAAGTGACCAATTGCCTTAACTTTATAGTTTCTTCTCTTTCAAATAATCTTTTATTCCATTAGCCTACGTGGCTCTGATTCTCTATATCTCAAATCACGTAAATGTCGAACATCAGTTCCGAATAGCATTTTATAGACTGTTAGCATTTCTTCATTTTAAGAAAAGCAATTTAAAATCAGGGGGTTCGTAAATTTTCCATGTTTGGCCCAACTCCAACCGGACCGACGTCAGTTGATTGTATTTCGCTACACGGACAATAAATTTAAAGAACTTCCAAATAAAGATATAAACACAAGATACAAATATTTATCCGACAAAATTGGACGTATATTTTCTCACAAAGTTTTTTAGTACAAATTATGCTTGTATCTGATCATTCCGTCTAGTCATCTCTCTCTCTCTCTCTCTCTCTCTCTCTCTCACTCTCTCTCTCTCTCTTCTCTTTCTCTTTGTCAATATATATATATATATATCAGCCTGTTCGTATCTATCTATATTTCTCTCTATCCTCGGAGAAGGGAGAACTGGTGGTGCAATGACCAACGTGCTCGGTAACAGCAACGAAGTAAACGAGATCGAACTCCAGTCACACTGTTACTTTCATTTTCGGACTATCACCCTCGAGGAAGATATGGATATCCCTGAGCCTCCAGCTTTCAGTAAAATAGTACCACTGTTATTCTTCTATATGGACGACTATGGCATTGAATTAATCAAGGGACTTCGATATGGCATTAAACAAAGAAATCCAAACCTATCTTTGTGGATCTCTCAGTTGATATATTCGTATCTTTCCATGTATCTGCTTGTTTATATATATATATATATATATATATATATGTGTGTGTGTGTGTGTGTGTGTGTGTGTTTCAAGACAGACTTTATTTTTAAAACTCTTCTTAATTCAAGTAAAAATTCTTGATTAGACCGATACTTGTTGTATAGGTCGGCTCCCAAAAATACAGCAAACTATTTCGAAAACTGCTCCATATAACTACAGAAATAATGTCCACGCGTATACATTCGTATATATATATATATATATATATATATATATATATGTGTGTGTGTGTGTGTGTGTGTGTGTGTGTGTGTGTGTGTGTATGTGTGAACGTGTTTGTGTTACTAGGTAGTGATGTTGTGACTTATAACTTAGAGCTTTGCTTCCTCTTCTGTTCGATTTTGTTGGCTTTCTGCTTTTGGCACTATCGTTGTGATGAGTTGTTTCCTGGAACGAATGTATTCTTATTCCTTATCCTGTTTCCATAAATGATGATATGAACAAAAGTGGTAAGTATTACGGGAATATTTCTTTTTAGTCATTTTTTAGAAAAACTACACAGAAATATTTCTATTTGTGGTTATATATATATATGTGTGTGTGTGTGTGTGTGTGTGTGTGTGTGTGTGTGTGTGTGTGTGTGTGTGTGTGTGTGTGTGTGTGAAGAGAGAGAGAGAGGGACAGAGAGAAAGAGGGAGATTATTAGATTGATGGAGTGAAGCATATAATATGTAATACAGAAAAAATACATATATGCATTCATTATCATCCCAACATTTATTTTTATAAAAAGCGAAGTTTTGTCTAAAAAATAAATTTCAGGGTTAAACCCTCGGTCATTTCTATTATTAATTACACAATCAAAACATATTTTAATAAAATTGCTATATATCTGTAACGAAAAATAAAATTCCAATAACTTTTATGTCAGAATTTCTCCACAGAATGTATACTTGACAGTCTTCTGGATTATGAAGGGATCAATTACATTCGATTACCCAGTCGATTGGGGCTGTAGAATACACCGACTGCTTCTCTGTAGAGGAGTAAAACTCCCCCAACGAGTGTCCTGTATATGACACTAACCAATGGTAAGGTTCCTGTAATGATGGAGGTTTGGGGGATGCAGTGTACCTCTTCATTGCCATTGCTCCCAGGTCCGCTCTAGCCCGGAGTGGTGGCAACTGATAGGGCCTATCTTTGGGTCAATTAGAACTAAACTGTGTACTTCGGCTAAACTGAATTGTTTGAAATAGAATTGTTTTGACATTTAATCTGCTATACTTAGACGAAAGTAAATTGTTTGAAATATAATTGTTTATATGTATAAAATTGGAGTCGACATAAAATACCCTACAGTGGTCGATGTACCATAAAACCCAACCAATTACAATCAAATTTCTTGGAAAAAGAGCATCTGTAACCAGTGCTTCCTAAGACAAAATTCGCCTTATTTATTTACTGAATGAACCACGAGTGTATAAGGGGAAGGATATATATATATATATATATATATATATATATATATATATATGTTGGATATATAAATCTGTGATGAAGAAACCATCATAAATACTTCACACTTCAAATGTCTATCAGACCTAATAAACGTTTTCACTTTAGTTTTTACTTCGATCAGCAGTCGATTAGAATGAGGTTAATCTTCCTCAGTCAGTAGGCCAAACCCCCACCCCACCCCCAAAATGCGTTGTGATTCATGCTGGGAGGAGACACTTCCTTTTCTTTTTCTTTCGTTTTCTTTTCTTTTCTCTGTTACCCTTTCTTTATTTAATGATATATTTATTTATTGATTTTATCTTTGTTTTTCTTTCTCTCTATTATTTCTTTCTTTATCGATTATTTCAATTTTCTCTTTTTTTTCTTTCTCTTGTTTTTCCTTCTGTTTTTATTTATTTACTCATCAATTTTTTCGACTTATTTTTCTTTCTTTGTTTTTCCTTTCTTTATTTCTTTATTTATTTCTAGTTTTTTTTTTCTTTTATTTTTCTTGTTTTCCTTTTTATCTTATTCCTTTTTGCCCTCTGTCGATTTCTCTATTTCTTTTTCTTTTTTCTTCTTTCATAAACCTCTAGTAATTAATTCTATTATTCTCTCAAATTTTAAGGTCAATTTTCGAGAACCATTTAACTACACCTGGAAGGTATTACAAATAACTATAAGACATGTAACCATTTAACTATGTGCAAACAAATGAACACAATCCTTTTTAAATGTCACTTACAAACCATCCACTTAAAAAGTAAAAACAAAATTACTGACAAACTAATCTCTAACATATCCTGTATATTTATTTGAATCTGTGCAAGCAAGTGACTGATGTTGAATTGGTGCTGGTACATAGCACTATCCTAGACTGCTTGACTGTGTGCAAACAGATCAGGTGAATAGAATGATTCGTATAGGATGAGATACTTGTCTTTGGTTTAATATGTGCGTAAACGAAGTTTGGCATTGTGTGGCCTGCAGGTGTTTTTATGCCATAAAATCAACCAAACCAAACTTGAGAAGATTTTGAGCCTTCCAAAAAACCTCACCCTTTCACTGAAATCAGACAAAATTAACCTTTTCACCAATATCTGGCCAAATAGAATCAAGAACTATCGAAAAAAACAAAAACCCATGGCCTAAAACCCGTGTAGAAGACAAAACCAACCTAAACTTTCTTGGCATTAAATGACTCACAGAGGTTGATATGCCGCTAAAAAATACTCAAACTAAACATCATCATCATTATCAAATCCTGTTGGAGATCGAACTATTGATCACAGAATGCAAAGCCGTAACTCTATCACTGGGCAACTGGACCATATCGCGCGCGAACGCTTCCAAATTAACCAGTCATCGTAAATGCGTGGCCAATGAACCTGAAGCATCATGTAAGTTTTATTTATAATATAATTCTTCTACTTGAAAAAAGATAAAGACAAAAAGGAAATGTACATCTACAAGAAACAACCATTTCAACTATTGCCTTTGAAATTAGAAGACCGGTTCACTTATCTCGGCAGCAATATCTAATCAACAGAAATTGATATCAACAAACGCCTAGCGAAGGTATGGACAGATAAATATCTGATGTCTGGTAACATAAAAAGGGATTTCTTCCAAGCTGTGGCTGTGTCAGTACTACACTATGGATGCACTATATTGACGCTAATGAAACATTGAGAAAAAGTCATATGGAAAATAATCAAGAAAGCTACGTGTAATTTTGGGGAAATCCTAAAACAACACCATAAAAACAGCAGCTACGTCCCATCTCACAAACTATCCAAGTTAGACGACCAACATACGCTGGGCACTGTTGAGGAAGTAAAGATAAACTCATAAGTGATCTTCTTCTATGGACTCCGACTCATGGACACAACAGTTTTGTCGGAAACTGGATGCAGTCTAGAAGACCTAAGAAGAACGATGAAGAATAATAACGGATGGTGAGAGAGAGAGAGAGAGAGGACGAAAGTGAGAGAGAGAGAACGAAAGTGAGAGAGAGAGAGAGACTCAAGGGACTCTATAGTGTTGGCATGATTTGATGATGATTATGATGATTACTCATGTAAAATTCATGCCAGCCTACATGGGCACAAAGGGCAGAAAAGCCCCCACAAGGAGCGTCTTAGGATTGAGACTTAATTATCTGATAGTGAGGCTCCAATCCTAGAGTTTTAGGGAATATGAAAATACCTTCATTGCGATTACTCCCAGGTCCACTCTGACCCGGAGGAAAAGCACCTGTTAGGGTTCAATCTGTGGGTCAAATAGAACTAGTGTGCTGCATATGAGACTAAACAGCACTTGATGTTGAGGCTCCAATCCTGATGGCTTGGAGAATGTTGGGTACCCCTTCATTGCTATTACTTACAGGTCTGCTCTGACCCAAGCAGTAGTACCAGTTAGGGTATTTATTGATAGGTCCCTATCAGGTGCTACCGCTCTCACCACGATGGGAGCGATGGCAATGGAGGGATGCTCTGCATTCCCCAAAGCTCCAGCATTACTGTAACCGCACCATCAGATAGTTTAATGTCATAAACAGGAAACTCGTTAGAGGGTCTTACTCCTCTCAGAGGTCCAGCCGGTGTACTCTACAGCCCCAGTCGACTGGGCAAAGAAGACATTGGCTGAGGGTAAATTGTGCTGAGATAGCAATACTTGAAACCATTTAAACAAATGGTTTATATTAAATATAATTATTAGTATCAAATGGCAATGCGTGAAAAAATTTTATGGTGTAAACCGATGAGCATTAACTCGATAAATAAAGTTGCCTAACCAGTTCATTGGCCTAGAGGGTTACGTGTTCGCCAATGGTCCGGGAGACCGGGATTCAATACCAGGTCTCATTATACCAAAGACTTTAAAAATAGTACTTGATACCTCCTTGCTTAACACTCAGCAATATAAGGTACGTACCAAGTGTAAAGTGGAGTAATCCTGAGAAGGTGTAGCGCCCTCCCCTACATCTCGGTGTAGCAGCTATTGAAAAGGGAGCCTCCTGGTCGCCCTCGACTACGGTCGCCAACGTTACTTTTACTACTTACAAGCTATTTGCTGACAAATCATGCACACACACACACACACATATATATATATATATATATATATATATATAATGTAATGTTTCCCATCGTTGGAAATGTTCAAATTCTTAAGGAGATTGCTTACATTTTACACACCACTGATACACTTGGGAAAGGTTTCAATCCCATTATTTTCCCTTCAGTGTCCTGAAGACCTACCTAGGGCGATGAACGATAGGGAGGAGTGGCGAGAGAGGGTCAGGGATATCCGTGCTGCCAGCACGATATGATGATGATGATGATGATTGGTAAATAGTGAGGCAGTTGGGCTCTTCAACTTTAATCGGGTAACCAGTCTTGTTGACGGACAACTCTGAATTTAAATCCGTTAAACACTGCTTAAATATTTACCTTGTGTCACACTCTTTCTTGTGGACGAGTATATATATATATATGTATGTATGTGTGTGTATGTGTGTGTGTGTGTTTCATATCAATACTTATGGGTTATTCACTTCCATATATATATATATATATATATATATGTACAATGGATTACATAAGCCAAAACGATTGATATGCAACAAAACCATGTACTAAACCACGTGCATATGACAAGGACACACGGTACAGTGAACTAGACGGTTGGTTGGAAAGTGCTTCAGAGAGAAATTATCTGGAGGCTGCAGTTTCATTTCTAACAAGAAGTTGGAATAACAAAAATAATACTTACTATAACTAAGTACCCGGTCATGGTTAACAGAACTGGAACAATTTTTTTTTTGTCGTTTAAATAAAGGGTTCAGTTAAGATTCCGAGTGGACTCCCAAGTTCAGCATGAAACACTTGAAGAACGCCGAAGAACATAACGGTCCAACTTTTGTGAGTATAACAATGAAGATAAGGTCAATAGTTCGAATATTCTAATAAGTAACAATTATCAAGCTTCATCACAAAAATTTAAACAACCTAAGCCAACATTTTGGTTCTTTTTTATTTGCCTCAGCCCGACGGCAAAGACTCAGTAATAAGTTGGGTCGTCACCTTACACAAGAGATTACTTCTTAGAAAAACATACAAAAAAAAAATAAAGTAAAATAAACTTGTCACAAGTGATCGATTCACGGTGATTCACTTCAGCTCGCTTCAAGGAAAAAGAAAATGTGACGTAATGTGCCAGACATACTGAACTGTTATCACGCGAGATCCAGCGAGATCAAACAAGACTTCGTGAATATTTATCAAGCTGTCCATAATCTCTGAAGGCGATCAGCTCAGCAGTAAACAAGTTTTTCTTCTAACCACCATCGGTCACTTTTTACAAAAAGAACATGGATAAAAAACGTTTTATATATATATATATATATATATATATATATATATATATATATATATATATATATATATATATATTAGTTTATTTGCGCAATGGCATATCAAGCATCTTGGTTTTTTATTTACTTTGATTTTATGGCATATCAGCCCTAGCTGGTTATTTAATGCCAAATCCTGTTTTTACATATATACTAAATGTACAATTTGTATACACATTTCGCTGATACACACACTTAAAGGATCAAACAATTCTATTTCTAACAATTCAATTTAGCAAAAGTCAACAAAGTTACATGTTCCCGAATATGGCTATGTGTCAATAACAATTCAATTATATATTAGTCATTTGTTTATAAAATGTTAAATGATCAAACAGTTCGATTTATAACAATTCAATTTAGCATTAGTCATTCCTTTGCATCTAGTTTAAATATCAAACAGTTCTATTTGACTCATAGTTAGGACTCTATCAGGTGCTACTACTCTGAGCAAGAGTGAACCTAGGAGCAATGGCAATGAAAGGGTACTTCGCATTCCCCAAAGCTCCAGCATTATTGGAGTCTCACCATCAGATTGTTCAGTGTCATATCCAGGATATTCGTTGGAGGAGTTTTACTCCTCTGCAGATATGCAGTAGGTGTATTCTACAGCACCAGCCGACTGGTTTTAAACATCTTGTTTTAATCAATGGCAAAGCCCTCTTTGTAAAAGACACTAGTGGTACAATCTAACCACTTGCTGATTGATACTATGATTCATACTTTTTCTGGTGGTGAATGTTATAGAACGACAGGAGTTTGAACTCACGCATTACAAACATTAAAGCCAACACGTAAGCCCATACGCCACGGTGGATCCCTATAAATATATATATATATATATATATATATATATATATATATGTGTGTGTGTGTGTGTGTGTGTGTGTGTGTGTGTGTGTGTGTGTGTGTGTGCAGAGTCTTCAGCATGAGTAGAACAACCGAAATAAATGGATTATTTTGGAAGTCCTCTGCTTAAAAATGTTGGCGTATCCTGTTGTGTACTATGAATAAATTCACAAAAAAATCTGTATATTGTGCTAGTTTGCGGCGGTGAAGGCGCATCAGTGCAGTAACACATTGACTGATATTAAGGTATGTGTTAATAGATTGATAAATAGATGCGAACAGACTGAAACAGGTAAGTAAACATACACCAACAGCCTGAGATAGATAGATAGATAGATAGATACATACATACATACATACATACATACATACGAACAAACTGAAGCAGATAAGTAAACATACACCATCAGCCTGAAACAGATATAAATAGATTTAAACACATAGATCGATAGATAGATAGATCTATCTTCTATCGTAACAAGTCCTTGTTACCTTTTTAATATCCTTTAATAATGAAATCTATATTTCCATATTTTCATCCTGATATTATCAACGTCCTAAGTATTGGGAACAGGTGCATTACAAGTCAGATTTCTTAATAGCATCATCATTCAGTGTGGCCCTCAAATCTCTTCCTTCTTCCTTCTTACAGGTTAATCCACTTGTTTTCTGCACTAGCGGCTTAGCTCAAATTGACGGATGCTTCTGATGGTAGGTCATTTGGGAAACCAGAAGTGTATCTAACGGGTACACCATAATCGCTAAATTTTCCTCGGGTGTATATACTGAGAGTGCCCCATATTACATCGTCCAATGAATTTGATTCCAGTATCTATACAGCAGATTTTCTCTTTCTTTCTATTATTTTTCATTCTTTCTTTCATCTTTCTTTTTGTTCTTGTTTTGTTTTTTATCTTTGATTTTCCTTCTTTTCTTTCCTTCTTTCAATTCCCTTTATTTCTCTGTTCGATTCTTTTTATTTGCGTTTTCTTTCTTCCTTTTTTTCTTTACCTATTCATTCGTTGTTTTTTCTTTTTATGTTTTTCTTTCCTCTTTCCTTTTCTTTTTTTTATTTCTATAGGTTGTTTTTTCTTAATTATTTTATTTATTTATGAATTTATCTATTTTTAATTTTTTAATTTATCTATTTCTGATTTCTTTCTTTCTTTCTTTCTTTCTTTCTTTCTTTCTTTTTATTGTTTCCTTATTTTTATTATTTCTTTTTCACTCTTTCTTTTTCTTTTCGTTTTCTTTCTTTTTTCTTTTTTTTTAATTTTTCTTCAGTCTTTTTTCTTTTTCCTTTCTCCGTTCTTTAGTCTTTCATTTTCTTATATTTATATTTTTCCATTTCTTTCTTTCTTTCTTTCTTTCTTTCTTTCTTTCTTTCGTTCTAGTTCCCTGTTTTTTTTAATCTTTTTCTTTCTTCTTTCATTTCCTTTATTTGTTTTTATTTCATTCTTTTTCTTTCTTGCTCTTTCTTTCTATTTCTTTTTTCTTTCTCCATCTCTATTGTTCCATTTATTATTTTTCTTTCATTTTTTTTACTTCTCTTTGTTTCACTTTTGTCCTTTATTTCTTTCTTCGTCTTTCTTCTCTTCCTCTACTCAATTCTTTAGGCTTTTTTTCAGTTTTGTCACCCCTTTTTATTCTTTCGTGTTTATTATTGCTTCTTTTTCACGGTCCCTCTCTTTCATTTAAAGTTCGTTTCCTGCTTATTTTTTCTTTCATCTCTTTTTCATTGATTAAATTTTGAAAAAAAAACTCTCTTGATTTGCCAGTTTATTAATAAGATTCTTTCTTTCTTTCTTTCTTTCATTCTTTCTTTCTTTCCACATTAAAGAAAGTGCTTCTGCACGAGAATGTTTCAGTGCAGAAGTAGGATGAGTAAAGGAAATGTTGTCCTTACCTCAGGCCCTTAAACTTCCACTCTGGTTTTGCAGTCTCAGCACCTAACTCGAGAAAGAAAACGAAGTATATTGATTGTATTCCAATATGACGTACATCACAATCCTCCACCACTTCTATTTTAACTACACGCGCGTACACATTTACACAAAGACACAGATAGATAGATAGATAGATAGATAGATAGATAGATAGATAGATAGATAGAGTCTTAGATATAAGGGATGGGAAAAAGATATAAGATGAAATAAACAGAGAGGTATCATCATCATTATACATCGAAATTTTTTGCACGAACTCTCCCATGGTTCAACGGATAATTAGAAACTTTGATGCTGCGAATCGGTTTCTCCAAAAACCATTCTGATTTTTCCTTAGATTTTTCTCTATTTCAGGTTCAATACGGTTGAAAAGGAGAAAATTATAAACCTTTTCGCTATAAAAGTAAGAGTTTTACCACTGTAGTTCTTGGTGATTCCGAAGTCACCTTCCTTATGGATGTAGCCTTTAGTCCATCCTTCTTTTGTATTTTGTTTATATACGGCGTGGCAAAATCGAAGACGTCATCAAATGCCGTTGTCTTCGTGACTTCTGGAGGTATTTCATGTAAGCCAGCAGCTTTTTATTTTTTTGTCAATATTTGTCAGTACTACTTTTAGCTTTTCTTGAGTAAACTGTCCAAGTTTAATTTCTAGTTGGCTATTTATGATCATTGTGATAGGTTTATGAGTGACTTTAGAGGACATTCCAAGCAGGTTCTTGATATATTCTTTCCATTTCTGTATTCGTTCTTCTTAGTTGGCAGCTTTTAGTTTTGCTCTTGAGATACTCTTCCTTTAACTCATTTCATTTACTGTCAGCCATTCTATTCGTGATTATCCGTCTTTTACCGAGTTTCTTATTTTAGTGATCTGACCTTGAATGTATTCTTGTTATTCCTTTTAGTATGCGCTTGTTCTTTTTTTTTTAATTTCTTAAGTTTCTGGGCGAGGGTATTTGTCGAGTTCCTTTTCTTACAGTAAGATTATATTTTCACGTTATCTCTTTTTTTTCTAGCTATTAGTGACTCACGTAAAGTTGGCGACCTTTGTCAACGGTGACCCGAAGGCTCCCATTTCAATAGCTACTACACCGAGGTGTCGGGAAAGGCGCAACTTCTTTACCAGGATTGCTCCACTTTACCCTTGGTACGTACTTTATAATGCTGTATTTTAAGCAAGGCAGTATTAATTTCTATTTTTTGAGTCTTTGATATGACTCGTTCTGGTATTGAACCCCGGTCTCCCGGGCCATTGTCAAACACTCTAACCATCATGCCAATAATATCCGGTGCCATGAGTAGAGTATTCACCAATGGTGTGGGAGACCGGGGTTTAATCCTAGGTCGAGTCATGTCAAAAACTCAAAAAATAGTACTTGATGACGTCTTACTTAACACTCAGCATTATAAGGTATGGATCAAAGGTAAAGTGGAATAATCCAGAGAATGGAGTAATGCCCTCCCCTATACCTCAGTGTAGTAACTATTGAAAAGGGAACCTTCTGGTCGCCCTCGACTACAGTCGCCAACTTTATTTATTAGTGACTTCTATAGAACTAAACATTTAGCACTTGTTTTGCATTGGTTGGTAAGCATTATACTGCTACTTCCATGAAGGCATTGAGAAAGTTTTTGTGTTCGTTATTCGGAGTATGTGTTTCAGATATCTCCTGAAATATATCGAATGTGTTTCTTACAAATACCAAATATTAATTGTTGACATCTCTATTGGTAAGTGAAAACCAGCTGTAGTGTGTTGTTTTGATTACTTGTATCGTATCTGCGTAGACTCACACATATCTTTGTAGTGACAATCCAGTGATTGGATGGTAATCCTTAAAAAAGTTTAGTGCACTATTTATCCACTTCTTGTTGATGAGTATGTAATCTATCTGCACTTTAGCACTATTTAATCATCATGTCACGCAATCAGCACAGATGTCCCTGAAGCTTTCTCGCCACCCTTCTCTATCATTCATTGCTTCCGGCAGGTCTTCAGGGCTACATCCTCTATCGGCACAGAGCTGCTGTATGTAGGTTCTAGCTGGTCTTTCTGACTTTGCTCGGCCATGTGAAGGGGTCCACAGGAGTATATTACTTATGAGCTCGTCCCTACTTTTCCAGCAGTGTCCCGCATGTCTGGTTCATCTAACTTAGATAGAGTTCGTGATGGGTCGTTGGTGGCCGTACAGCTGCTGCTGTGTGGGGTGCTGCCTCCAGGACTAGTTAAATATTGCTCGCAGCATTCTTGTGCAATTGCCGTCAATCTTTTTCTCCATATGTTTAGTTAGCGTCCATGTAGTGCATCCATGTAGCAGTATCGACACGGCCGCTGCTTGCAAAAAGTGTGTTTCATTTTATCGGTCAGGTTTGACTTCCCTATGACCAATAGGCTATCGTTAGCTGACTATGCTTTTGCTAGTCGCGTGTTGATGTCTTTCTCGGTTGATGAAACACTGCTTTCTTGGTACGTGAACTTGTTTACTCGTTTCAGAGAGCTACCGTTAAGTCCGGAGATGTCACCTGTTTGATTAAAGCACATATATTCCGTCTTGTGTGCATTGACATGGAGGCCAATGCCTACAGCTGCTCGTTCCAGATTACGTAGGAGAGATTCGGCTTGGGTGGGTGAATTTGCCAGAAGTGTTATGTCATCGGTGTAGTCTGTGTCCATAATTGTTTGTACCTTCTTCTTCTGTCCTTTGTTAGCTTGAAACTGTTTGGGTTTTTTTAGAATTTTTTATTAAGGCATGATGGCCTGTTTTCGAGGGAGAAATCTGTTAGATTTTCCCTTTTCTGTTTGATGAACTGTAAAAGCAGAATTTGCTTTTTGTCTTAAGCAAGGAGACATCAAGTACCATTTTTTGAGTCTTTGGTATGACTCGACCTGGAGATTGAACCCAAATCTCCTGGGCTATTAGTGAACATTCTAACCACCATACCAATGACCGGTACTTGGATACAGAAAGGTAGATATTAATTTAGCAGAGGAAAACTAGGAAATGTAGTAATTAAGAGGGGGAAAACAGCGGTGATCAACTGAATATTTAATATAGAAAGTTTGTGTAATTTTTTGTCGTCATGAGATCAACAATTAAAAACGAAAAAACAAATAAGGAATTCAACTATTCATGACAGAAGTAAAACAAAAAGCACACCGAATGAAGAATAGGAGGAAAAAATAATAAAATAAACGCAGGCTGCACTGTGATTTAATTTCCAAGAAGAGAAAAAAAATGATTGTGTAAATACGTTTTTACACACACACACACACATATATATATATATATATATATGGGTGCACATTGATAGAATGTGACTTAGAAACAAAGGGGTGTTCTCGTGGTGTAATGGTTAAAGCGATGGACTCCGGAATCGTAGTACGCGAGTTCGTACTCCAGTCGCGCTATTACGTTCACTTTCGGACAAATACCCTTGGGAAAGGTATGAACCCCGTTATCCTCCCAGCTATGGGTTAAATAGTACCACTACTGTTCTTCTAGGAGAATGGCTTTGGCATTAAATAACCTAAAAAGAGTTGATATGCCATTAAACAAAGAAACCAACCATTAGAAACAAAAAAAACAAAACAAAAAAGGCTAAGAATGAGATAGATAGATAGATAGATAGATAGTGAAGTAGAAAATAAATAAGTCGGCATTGATTATGCTTTGAGTAGAATAGCCTTAGACTGCAATCAGTGTAAGAGATAGAAGACCCTGAATTTAAAACAAGGAAACGAAGTCACAAATGCAACTTTTTCATTTTATCTTCTTTTATTTATTCATTTATTTACTTTATTTTTATTTTTGGGGGAAGGTTTCAGTTGATATCTCTCCTAATGTAATGAAGAGAGCTTTACTTTCAAGTAACTGTCTTGCATACTACTCTATCCAGGCCAGTTCCTTGATCCAAAAATAGATCCATAGACATAAAGATTAACATATGTCACCATAATGCTGGAATCACAAAGATTATTGTGACCATCCGTATTGACAAAAGAAGCCATGAAGAAAAAAAATCAATAAAATAATATTTCAATCGAGATAATTTTTCTCTTATTGGAGGTTAGCATAGTTTGGTTCCTTGAGTTTAATATGTTTCTAGCCTTGTGCCAATCTAAACCAAACTTAGTAATTTTTGTTACTATCAACATGTCAAGGCATACAAATTAAACTGTTACTTTAATTATTTTTACAGCTCATCTTGTTAAAGGTAAAAGAAAGCTTCTTTTTTTTCTATTCTGATTTATAAATTCTCTTGATAGAATCGATCAAGAAGACTAGAATATGCGAACTCATATTGATATTGGAATTTGTTGTTAAACTAGTATGCATTTTTATCATTAAAGGTTTTCGGTCGATATGTCCTCCAGCCTTCTTCAGATGTTTGTCGAACTCTGGAACCTTCACGGAACTTCGAACGACGTCCTTTATTTAATTTTCGGGGGTCGCTTGTTCTGATTCCGTTTGCCATAACCGGGTCCAAGTATTCCAGTATTGTTACTCGCCTGTAGTCAGGATTGAACCTTCAACCTCCAGATGATTGTTTCCTAGGAAGCTTTGGGAACCAACGCCTATAACCGTCACGCCATGTGTCCTGCTGGATTTCAACAAACACCTGAAGTAGGCTGGAGGACATATCGACCGAAACGTTGTGGAAATAACAATAAAGATGGAGACAATAGTCCGATAACCCTGAATGATAAAAATCAACAAGCTTCGTCTCAGAAATTTTGACAACTAATAGTTAGCATTTATTTAACGCCTTCACTAAGAAGAGGTCAAACTGGTTTGACATTAGCGTTTTCCTTCTCTCATGCCAATTGCCTAAACAAGGTTAAAGAATCTTACTCTTTACCCATATCCAGAAAAGAAAAAGAGAGATGGATTTATGCTATTTCTAATGGCATAAGCATGAAGTGAAACGCAATAAGCTTTGCCCGGGATTTGAACACATATCACCAATTCAATTTCCTACGTGAATAACCTTTACGTTAAGTGCGTTTCCTTGTCAAAGCAGTAAAGAAGCTCGCACAAAATATTTAATATCCATTGCATATGCACTCAACAGTAAGCAAAATTCTATGCTTATTCAAGTATTTATGATAAGTGCATTTTATATTGAAATGCCCATAAAAGTTATAGAAAATACAAGTCATAAGTATTTGAACAAACAGAAAATGTTTTTTATTCACTAAGACTGCAGATGTAAAGTATTTTGAGAGATAGCGGATAAAAATGATATCATTATAGATGCTGTTCTAAGCATTTTTTTTATCATGAGATAGATAGATAGATAGATAGATAGATAAGTTGCATATTGACCCTTGAGCGAGTTGTCAATCAGAGATTTCTCTGCACAGGAACTACCTGTGCAAATAAGCGGAACCAGTCACGTGGTTGAGCGGAAATGGTGGGGGTTGTGAAATGATATATACAGATTCCCACGTGAGATACGGTCAATCTTGAGTCAGTCTCAGCTTGTGACAAGAAAAGATTTGATCAGACATGGAGAGTTTTAACGAGTGGCTTGGTGTCCTACTCAGCGCCCCACAGCTCAGCGCCCCACAGCTGAGTACTCTATAGCCGAAAAGTAGAAGTGGGGCCGTGAAGATAACACAACGTGGTATGGTCAATAGAATAAAAAGTCGTAGGTCAATGTGGCAGTGTTCATTCATCTCCTCGCGTCCGTCTGTCTCTCTCATACACCAACAGATATTCAACTACTTTCGAAGAATCAAGAGATGTACATCTTTTTGTAAGCAAAGTATTGTGTTTTCTTCTTCGTCACGGCTCTATAACAGATGATGAGATATGTACGTACAAAACTACATACATTCATACCTACATAATCAGAAGAAAGAAAGAAAGAAAGAAAGAAAGAAAGAAAGAAAGAGATAGATAGATAGATAGATAGATAGATACCACCTCTGACAAAAAATATGGAATTAGCATATCTAGAGAAGGATCGCAATGGGGTTTATTTAACAGCAACTAATTTATTAACTGATACCATTGGGTTATTGGATAATATTTTTCTCTGCATGGTTTAGAAAAGAATTACCCATTAATTAAAAAATTTGATTTAAGTTTGTTTAAGGGATATTTTATGAAACTAGAATATTCAGTTTTAATAGCTGAAATTTTATTGGGCGGGGGCTCATAACATATTCCTTTAAATATTTTTTGCGTATTATCTGTAATTCGTTTATTTACAGCAAATTAAAATAAACGTTAGTGCACATAAAAATTTATTAATTCCAAACTTATAGCCTAGAATAATTGATAGTTAGATAGATTGAGATTTTAATTAGTAGTATCTTCCTTGATTAAAAATATCGTGTTTATGGCGTGTGGTAAATTACTGCTTAGACTAAAATCGTTTAGTAAAATAACAATCTGTCAGAAATGACAGTCTCACAGACTATTTATTGTAAAATACTACAGTATATAATAAAATCGCAATGACTTCAGACATCAGATTAAGTTTAGGAAGATAACATCTCGCAGAAAATGCCAGGCTAATATAGAATAGTAAAGGGAGGCAGACTTAGTGTAATGGTGATTGCCACAAGATCCGATTTCAAATCCTGGACGAGGCTCGCTGCGTTTCACTTCGCGGTAATTCTCTTGGGAAAAGGAATACATCCATCTGTTTTCCCCGCTTCAAGTTATGGGTATATAGTAGGACATGTGAGGATTTGAAAAAAATAGAATAAAATAAAATAAAATAAATTAAAAAAATGTTGCGGTTTCCAGAAGCTTTGTGACAGGAAGCGAAATCCGTGATATGCTTGAAAAACAGACTTACTGGCCGGAAAAAAACACAGTCTCTCTTCAACCTTGACCATAGTACTGAAAGAATCCTCTTTCACCCGGATGCTAGCAGTAAAACGCATATACTGATTAGGCTTTGTGGCCTGGTACTTAGCTATGTCTGCTACTAGTAAGCCAGCGTTGTTGAACGTATCTAATCGACTCAGGACAGACCTTCAAACTCACAACTCGCCGAAATAACTTTCTTGTTAGTAACCATCTCTGCTAACATACCTTACGAAAGACACCAACCAGACATAACCAAAAATTTCAAAATTTACCTCTGAAAATCACAAATACATTTCAACGCCTTGTCTGGGAAACGAGATATATTTCTATTGGTTCAGGAAGACTTTCCAACTCACGGAACATTCATTAAAATCATAAAAAAAGTTGAAGTTTAAAGGTATCTTTGTCTGCTTTCTTCCTTCCTTAAATTCTCTGGCAGCCTTCTACAGACAAAAAGAAGCCGACAAGTTAAATGGGGTAAGAATAATGGAGACAGATACTACAATAACTGACAACCACAAACGACAACAACTAACTCTAAGAAGTGAAACGAAACTAATAATTAACCAAATCTTCTTGTCCTAATAGACATAGTAGGATCTTTAGGCTTGAATTAGTAACCAGTCAAGGAAAAAGAAAAACTTTGAAATCAAACCAAGTTTAGTCCGCTTAAAATTGACCTTCTTTCGCATCTTCCCCGCGACGGAGTGGGTGGAAATATAAATTCATATAACGCTTAAAAACTTACCTTCAGTCACATCCGGCCCATGGGGGAGTCGGTAGCTAAGTATATACGCATGAAACACTTTAAAATTAACCTTGTGCCACATTCTGTCCGAGGATTAGGAGTTGGGTAGATATATACCCATATAACGCAAAAAAAGTTGGCCCTATATCATATTCGCCCAGTCGGCTTGGGTTGAACAATACATTGACTATTAGTTATTTCTCTGCAGAGGGGTGAGACCCCCCAACGAGTGTCCTGATATGACACTAAGCAATCTGATGGTGAGGTTCCATTAATGCTGAACCTTTGGGATATACGGAGTATCCCTTCATTGCTACCGCTCCCAGGTCCGCACTGGCCCGGAATGGTAACACCAGATAGGGTCCTATCCATGGGTCAAGTAGAACTAAACTGAGTACTTATCCTAAACGGAATTGCTTAAAATAGAGCTGTTTTTGACATTGAAACTGTACTTATGCTAAACGGAGTTGTTTGAAATAGAACTGATTTTGTATGCGAAAATGAGCTGTTGGAAGTAGAGCTGTTTTTAACATTGAAACTATATTTATGCAAAACTGAAATATTTGAAATCATTGACCAAGTGGGTTGAGTGTACACCAATGGCCAAAGAGACCAGAGGTTCCATACAAGGTCATGTCATACCAAAGATTTAAAATTTCGTACTTGATACCTCTCTGCTTTACACTCAGCATTATAAGGTGCGTATCAAGAGTAAAGTGGAGCAATCCAGAGGAAGGAGTAACACCCTTGCCTACACCTCGATATAGTAGCTATTGAAAAGGGAGCTTTCGGGTCACCCATGACAACAGTCCCCAACTTTACTTTTTCTATATGTCCTCCTCATCATCATGCCGTGCCCTAGCACGGATAGCCCTAACCCTATCTTGCCACTTCTCCCTATCGTTCATCGCCTCTGGCAGGTCTTCAGGGCTACATCCCGTATCCTCACATAGCTGTTGTATGTATGTTCGAGCTGGTCGTCCTGCTTTTGCTCGGCCATATGTGGGGGTCCATAGGAGTACATCACTTATGAGCTCGTCCCTGCTTCTCCAGCAGTGCCCTGCGTGTCTGGTTCGTCTAACTTGGATAGTTTTCGTGATAGGAGGCTGGTGGCCGTATAGTTGGTACTTTTGGGTGTTGCCGCCAGGACTTATTCAATATTGCTCGCAACATTCTTGTGTAATTACCGTCTAGCTTCTTCTCCAGCCGTTTTGTTAGCGTCCAAGTAGTGCATCCATACAGCAGTATCGACACGACCGCTGCCTGGAAGAGAATGCGTTTCATTTTATCGGTCAGGTTTGATTTCCATATGATCGATAGCTTATCAATAGCTTTCCATGCCTTCGTTAGCCGCGTGTCAATGTCTTTTTTTTTAATAGAATGAATTTGGCGTTAATAATACAATGGTTGATGTTGCATAACAAAAACCCAAACATATGTCATATCGAGCCCGTGGTGGAGAGTTTGCATAAATATATACAAAACTCAATAAAACAATACTAGAAACATCAGGTTCCTAGTGTGTATTAAAGTACAACTTCAAAGGCGTATGTACTATCATTATCCAATCAAACTGGAACAACATCAGTATAATCTTCCGTGTTAGTCTTTATCACTAAAACTGCAAAATAGTCCAGTTGTTCCTTGGCGTCATTTCTTAAAGTGCGCGTCTCACTACATTTCGGACAATCTTTCGAAATCTGATCTTAGACCAAAATCAAATTTTGGCATTGTCTAAGTCAAAGGCGAGCCATTTCATTATTTCATTGAGGAACTTATCTCTGAGATCCATCTCTCATCTTCGTCCGTAATGTTTGCTGTTTAATTTATGGGACTATAAAGTGACGTGAACGGCAGACGACTCAATCTTGTGTAATTTTTTTCATTTTTATTCATTTATTTATTTATAGCATTTTATTGTATTTCTTTTTTCAATTTCTTTCGTGCTGATCTGTTACTAGAATTAGGTTCAATCCTCGGCTTTGGTGTTGGGCCAACTTAATTTAAATTCCTCTCAAAAATGAAAAAGAATATAAAAAAAATTTAAAAAAAAGATTATAGAAAATACAAATTCAGAAAAAAAACTTTCTACACATTCCTTTGGCAATGTTCGCTCTTATAAAGTCAATACAGTTTATTTATATGAGTAATATAAATATGTTATTGGACAGAAGAACAAACATTTAAAAGAGAATGTCGACTAGTTTTTCTTCTTTTATTTTGAAGAATTTTATAGCAATTAAAACCAGGAAATTACAAGAAAGAAAGACAAAAAAATGAATAATAATAATTGAGGAAGCTTCCTCCAAAAAAGTCCGATAATATTACTTTACATTCAACTCGATTGTGTAAACGAAGAAGAAAGTTACTTTATAAATGGACAACCGTCCGATCGACTGGGCGTAGAATGGGGTGATAGCTTCCCTTGTGCAGGAATAATACTCGATTAACCGGCAGTGGTGTGAACCCATCACTTTGTTGCAGTTCATCTCTAACCCGGAATGGAAGTATCTTTTAGACTCCAGTCTGTAGAGAAATTCATCAGTTTCAAGATTTTAAAATGATTTTAAACTAAATACATATTTTAGTTTTTAAAAGATTAATATTGTATGTAATTTATCAAATTGTCTTCATGGGCTATATGTGATACATGGTCCTTTTTTAGCTGAGTTTAACAGGTTTGAATTCAGAGTATTTCTTCTCGTAGACCAGTTGCCAAACCAAGGTTTAAAAGCCCGGCCTGCCCTACCATTTACTAATAGCTGGAGGGATAATATTCGTATTAATAACTTTTCCAAAGGTATTAGCAATATGGGAAGTGTAAGCAGTCTCGTCCTGGATTTGCAATTGAGTTGCCGGGTTCAATTTCGACTACAGACACCATTGTACCACAAGCAAATGTATTGATATTGTAAGTAAGAATTAATTTTTTTTTACCTGTTTAAAAGGATTCTAAACATTTCCTTTTTGATCAGTTAATAATTTGAACCATAATTCTTAAATTCTTTCCGACATAATATAACCGAAGTGTGATATGCAAGAAAACAAATTGACAATAGACTTCAAAGCAAATTATTATTATTATTATCATTATTATAATTATTATTTCTACTTTGAGAGTTTTTCTACACTAGCGTCAGATGATGGACTTCCACTGGAAGTTGAGTGACAGCAAATCTCCTCATGTCTCCTGGGATATTCTCTGAAATTCTTGCCAATTTAAAAAATGCTGTCGTTTGGATGGTCTCCACTCATAATCAATCATTTGGTGACAGCACAAAGTAAATCAATTACAATTGGTATCACCTTCACTTACTTATTCAGTAGTTTTTCAGTTCTCTAGCTAGGTCTGGATACTTATCTATCTTTCTACTTTCTTTCAGTTTTACCCTGTGATCAGCCGGGAAGGCAAAATCCAACATTCGGCTGGTTCTCTATTTTTAGTTGACTATCTCTAAGTTTGGTCGTCGGAACAATATCATGTGTCAAAACCATTTGTTCGTATAGTCAAACTTCAATTTCTTGCACAATTCCCTGTGGATCACCTTGCCCACCCAGTCGGGTCTAGTCTAATCCTTTTTTTCAACTAATTTGCTGTTTTTATTTATGCGATTAATCGTTTCGTCTCTACTACCACATAACCTACATTTGCTATTTTTCTGCGTCTTATCTATTCTTGTAATATAGTTTTTTCTTATGGTGTTTTTTTTTGTGCTGTGGTTCTTATTTATTATTAGTATCATTATTTTTATTATTATTTGATAGTAAATTTTGATACCGTATAATTTTGTAGATATTTGTAAAATGTGTACAATTCCGTTTTTTTTGCAGCCTAAAGGGTACAGTGCGGGACTGAGTCTTCTAAATAAACGAGGTGGATATAGGTATTCAGCTTTTATGTTCGTTTTTATCTAAGTCTTAAAAAACAATCCTAAAAAGATCAAACCAGATGACAAAGGCAGAAATTGTTTAACTTTATCCTAAAACACGTGAAAGAGCCAATTCTTGGGAACGTCTTCGGAGGGACTTTTTCAGACTCCTTCCGACAGAATCACTCTCTGCATCCACATTGTCAGATTATCTTACTGTAAACTTCCTGCCAGATCTGAGATTTTCTGCCTTCTTTTTAAGTTTTTTTAAATTTTTACTGACCATGTGGTTTGAAATTTGTGTACCCAACGATAGATTTGGCATTTCTTAGGATAATTGCCAAAGTTAAACTTCTTGCGTATAGAAAAAGGTGCTACTCATTTACCTGGGTTGCCCCACTTTACCCTTGATACGTACCTTAAAATGCTGAGTGTTAAGCAAGGAGGTATCAAGTACCATTTTTAAAGTATTTGGTATGACGCGACCTGGGATTGAAACTAGGTCACCCAGACCATTGGCGAACACTCTACCCACTATATCAATAAAGAGGAATTCTTGAAAACTTGTCATTTTGTGAAAATTATTTGTATTATATAAGAATACCTGAAACTGTATGATATTTTAATAAATCGTTACAATAAGAGAAGCATATTTTAAACCATATAATTATAGGCAAATTATTAAGATTAGACAAGAATGCTTAAAAACATATAATTGTATATAAATTATTTGAATTAGCTAACGTTGGCCGTGCAGCAAACACTTACATCAGCTCTGCGCCGAAAGTGGAGGTAGTTTTGAAGACCTGCCAAGAGCGATGAAGGATAAGAACGGATGGAGAGAGAGAGAAAGACAGTCACACGGACAGAAAGAGAGAGAGAGAGTGAGAGAGAGAGAGAGAGAGAGTTTTGGAAGTCCGTGCTTTCAGCTCGTCTTGATGATGATGACGAATTGTATTATACAAGAATATTTGAAACTATGTTTTTGAATTTAAATTATTAGCATTTAACGAGAATACTTGAAAACAAATAATAGAGATGATGAACACATGGAGATTTTTTACTCTATATCACAGAATTACTATATATATATATATATATATATATATATTAATTTATCATCGGCTGCCACTCATGTACTGCAAAGCTCTGTGTATGAAATGAGCACTCTGGTATCCAGTAAAGTAAAATGTAAACAAGCGAAAACGACTACATAATGCCTTTTAATAACCGAACTGACTTATGTCGACTGTTGGCTAAGCAACATGTGACGGCAAATTATAATAAAAATCATCCCCGGACGAGCAACCATTTAAAAGCGTATGGGAACTGGTGCATTTAGATATTGTTGTCACCAAACGAGGAGTTTATTTTTCGCACTTGAGAAGACGGGGCGGTCTGGCACTTGATTCCTCGTAGAATAAGTCCTTGTTCAGAGTCCTTTCTCGGGCATAGGGGAACTGGCATATTATGTGGGGGTTAATTTAGGGATAGACTGACTGCCGCTGGCAAGGGGCTTCCAAACTTCTCGCTAACACACACACTCACCAGGCCACTAGCTCTTCCTACCCCTAGAACAATGGAAGATATGGACCTCTAGGTTTAGATATAATAATATTAATTGTAGTAGTCGGCAACTCCGGTTTCCCGTATAATATTTTTAAAGGAAAGAATAGGACAATTTAGGCGAGAATAACATGAGGCGAAAGAAGCTGAAAAAAAACATGAAACAAAAACTTGACAGCAAACGACACATTGAACAAACTTCAACACGTGGGAACATTAAAATATAGCAATCTTTTAATATACACGCGGACACACATATTCAACGTGTCGGCTATATTATCAGCGGATAATACATAACTATAAATGTCTTTCTTCCTGTTTTCCTTTTCTTTAGTCTATCTTTAAACTAAGAGAGAGAGAGAGAGAGAGAGAGAGAGAGAGAGAGAGTATATAATTGGGTGTAGGGAGAAACTGTCTTAATGTTTACTTATCTTTTCGACGGGTTCCTTCGGAGAGTATTTTCTCTTTTACGGGCTGGTGGATTTATTTATATGGCTCTGGCTTGAAGGCACAGATTGTTCTACTTGTCCAAGATTCTTTCCGCTTTCTTCACCCGGAGCCTTGGCCCGAGATTCGCCCCATCTGTTCACGGCGACATCTCTCTTCAAAACTGATATTCTTTACCCCTATTTCCGATGACGGGAGAAGGGGGTTATTTCCGCTTTGGGATTCTAGCCAATCATTTAGCTTCTATCTTCTTCTCCCCCAGTCAGGTGATTCGTTAGGACTACTATATGTCCCTATACCTCATTCTTCATCCATCCGGTCACAGAATGCAAACATGTGTTGGTTTCCATTCTGACCTGGATTCGTTACTTCGGCCGAAAGGGATTGACCTAGATTCCTATTCCTATCTTAACGGTCATTCTTTGGCAGCCTGCTAATTCAAACACGGAGGTTAGTAAAAATTCCTTATTTCTCTTCTCTCAGTAGTAGACCACGTGACAAACATGATACCAAGTCTAACGTAAAGTTGGGCGGGTTTCAATCCCAGCTTGAAGAATCCTCCGTGCCACACCACACTGAAGAGTTGTGATAGAACAAAACAATCTGTGTGTGGATAACTATATATATATATATGTATTACTCCCTTGTGATCAGGAAATAGGGCAATTCCATGTGCCCCAAAATCAAAAGTCTGCACAATGTTTTACCCTGTGTTGTTTTGGCACATTACGTTAATAAAATGAAATAAAAACTCTCTCTTTCTCTCCCTCTTCATTCTTTAGCGAAACAAAATCTCTCCCTGCTGGTGGAGCAATGAACACTTTCTTTATCTCGTGCAGGGAGGTAGTCCTCTCCCGAACAGAGGAGTTATCCAGGGTATGACACTGAGGATAAGTTATGGAGGACTGGAGAATTTCAAATACGCCATTATCACAATTCCTCCCAGGTCCACTTCGACCTGGGGTGGTAGTGCTAATCATCGTCTCATCTATGAGCCAAATAGGCTTGTTTAAAAGTTATTCGTATTCGACTGGCCAGTAGAAAAAAAACGTTCAGAAACAACTACACAAAAAATGTGAATATGAATATACAATGGACACGATTCCCTAACCTCCAGGTGCAAAATAGCCCTTAATGGGTTGACATGGCATTTAGATCAATCTATCTATCTTAGATTCAGCTACGTAACTTACACTGAACACAAGAATCTGGATAATTAAAAGATTAGCAGAAATGTAGCTGCATTTTCGTGTCTAAATCAAAAACAGTAACGTAATGCCATTTGGTGAAATCTTTGTAGGAGGCAAGTTTCAAAAATATTTACAGAATGAAAATAGGACGATCTTATATTTATTGAACTCGCATTACGGTTGTTGGAAAAGGTAAAAAGAAAAAAACGAAGAGCCAAAAATATTTTACTGATATTTCAGCCTTAAAATAAGACCTTTTCTTATCTAAGCCAGCGGCACGCGATAAAGCAGTCATCGGATTGTATAAACGGGAGTTTCAATGAACCATTGATAGAAAAGGCAGTGAACATCTCCAGTGCAGACATGCAATCGGCTCAAAAGATGTTGGTTGCTGGAGAAGAGAGAAAAAGTGAAGAATTTTTTTTAAATAGGTCGAGAAATAGGTAAGTGTGGTGGTTAAGAAAATAAGCGCTTAATGTTACAAATCAGTTCCAGACACATTAATTGCACAGCGAAAAGATCTTGTTACGCGTGACTATGGAAAAATAGATACGAAAACATCTCGTTTGAATTTAGCCTACATACACCTACATACATACACACACACCTATTCACACACACCTATTCACTTATATGTATGTAAAGTTGGGCAGCAGTCTTTCATTTCAGTATGTTTGATTAAATAATAAAGACACATTTTGTCTATATAATTTTATTAAGGTCCTTTCAAGTTTCCTGACAAGTGTATTGGTTTTAGATTGAGGTGTATGAATTTACCAAAATTGTACTGTGTTGTTTTTTTTTTTAAACACTCTTTACGGACACAAAAAACTCTTGATGATAGTCTATTAAAGGTCTGAAAGCGCTGAGAACAAATTTGGTAAATTCATCTATCAGTTCCAACCTAAAACAAAGACACTTATATATATATATATATATACGTGTGTGTGTGTGTGTGTGTATGTGTGTGTGTGTGTGTGTGTGTGTGTGTGTGTTTTAATACCAAGAAGGGGGATCATGTTTATTAGTAAAAACTAAAAACAAAAAAGACTGAAGGGACCCTTTTGTCCAGCACGTTATCAATAGTTACGCCGGTTTGTTTAAACATCAAGAACAGCAATTCGTGTGATGGGAGGGGGATAAATAATGATCAATAAGAAGGAGAGGAAGAAGAAGAAGAAGAAGAAGAAGAAGAAGAAAGAGTAAAAAAAATAACTCTCCAAATCCCACCTTCCCGATTCCCCAAACAAACCAAGTCCAGTCAGTAGTATATGGTGACACTCAAGAAAACTCCCAACTCAGACATAAATTGCTATTCTTAATGTTTTAAAAGATCCAGCGTAACTATTAAGTCCCTTTAGACTTTTTTGTTTTAATTTTTTACTAATAAACATGATTCTCCTTTTTGATTTTATCATAAAATTTTGCTATACTAAGAATTTGTTTATATATATATATATATATATATATATATATATATATATATATATATATATATATCATAGATTGATGTATATAAGTAAGATTCGTAATTTTAGCACTCAAAATTATGTTTTTGACCAATAGCTGCTCTATAGATGAATCCAAAAATGTACTTTGAAGTTCCGATGAGTTTTTACAGTAATTTCGTCAGCTGTTTGATATGGCGTAAATAAAATACTAAATTTATAGAATAGTTTTATTATTTTCAAATTAATTTCCTTGTTTATTTATTAAATATGTTCACCCAACCTGAATTTAAGTTGTTATTGTTTTTAGCAGTCAGCTGGAGTTACGGTAAGTGGTTTAAACTGACTGATCGGAATACTGTTCCGATGTTTGATCACAATGTGGTAAAAGTTTGGATATAAGGCCTGCCGTATAAATCGACCCTTGATTTTGAAGAGATTTCTTTCAGTCTTAAAAGTACCATTCGTACGTCGAAATTCTGTGCATATATTTGTATGTATATCATCATCATCATCATCATGTCGTGCCGCTAGCACGGATATCCCTGACCTTCTCTCGCCACTTCTCCCTTTCGTTCATCACCTCTGGCAGGTCTTCAAGGATACATCCCGTATCCTCAAATAGCTACTCTATGTATGTTCTAGCTGGTCATCCTGCTTTTCCTCGACCATATGTGGGGGTCCATAGGAGTACATCACTTATGAGCTCGTCCTTGATGAGAATAAGTGGAAAAGTAGATAAACCAAACCGTTACAACTCGTTTAGTAGTAATATTTCGTTTTTATTCAAGAAAGAACGTCTTTAATATCTTCCTTAAATAAGAAAACGAAATATTACTACTAAATCCGTAGTAAGTGTTTGGTTTATCCACTTTTCCACGTATTTTTATCATCTTGTCAGATTTACCAAAATCAAACATTTCTTCCATATATATATATATATATATATATATATAAAAGTAAAGTTGGCAACCTTAATCGTGGGTGACCCAAAGGCTCCCTTTTCAATACCTACAACACTGAGGTGTAGGGAAAGGTGCTAATTCATTCCTTAGATTGCTCCGCTTTACCCTTGTGTTATATTTTGACCTTCGACCCAGCCCAAAAATACTATTCCAAGGTGATACACCGGAAGGAAGTGACACATTCCAATGGCCAGTAATCGAAAGAGATCGCGTGGGCGAATTAAGGCTTTTGATATGGGACAAGGTGAAGCTACCATTATGCCACTAGAGTGATGCACCGGAAGAGAGTAACCTCTGAACTGCATAACAGTTATTTCCGCTTAATGACGATTAAACATTCGATTTCAAAGATCCAGTGGGCGATCGTGTGAGCGTTGAATTATTATATAATTCAGTTGAGTTTGGGTCCCAGAACAGTTGTCAGCAGACTTCCAGAGAGTTAGAGACGAGATGTGGTAAGGAAGGCAGTTGCCAGTAGAATTCCAGAGAATTAGAGACGAAATGTGGTAAGGAAAGCCACACCAGGCCGATGGGGCTTGAAGCCCTGATGAACTGGGGTCCAGAGAAGATGCTGATAAGATGCAGTAAAGAAAGCCAGCATCCAGCAGTGGACCCCAAGACCTCTGGTTGAGCATCTAAGAGAACAAGAAACACACAACGTGACGGTCATAACAGTGGGGTCAAAATATGAAGTTTATGTTCGGTCTCCTGCACCCTCTCACATGCAAACCTTGAACAACCCTTTCGAACTCTTGCAATAAAGTGAGAGGTGAATATTTTTCTAAAAAAGTCTTCTTGTGTCTTCCTTCATGCGTCCTTCCTTCTTGCGTCTTTATCGTTGTGTCGTTGTGATGCTGCATGAACATGTATATGTGTAAATGACTATATAAGCATATTTATTATGTGAGTATACAACACTTGATCCTTACCTTATAATTATGAGTTTTAAGCAAGGCGGCATCAAGGACCTTTTTTTGAGTCTTTGATATGACTCGACTTGTGATTGAACTCCTGTCTTATAGACAATTAATGCGAACATTCAATAATTCTATTCATATTATTCTAAAATAATTCTATTCATAACCAAAAATAACACAAGTTTTATTATTTGTATGGAATATTAGGCATTCAAATCAGGTATAATTAGGTATCATTATCACCGAATACCATTAAACTCAAGTAATAACAATATAAATTTATAGCAACCAAAAACAATTCACATGTGGGTGGTTAACCAACCCCTCCGTTGTAGCTGAATATTACACCAAATCAATTTTTTAAATTGGAGTTTAACTGGTCTGAGTTGAGTTTTCTTTCCCCTCGAATAGTCACTATACCAACGTTAAGGAGCCCAACCAGCCTTACTATTTATCTATTGCTAGAAAGTGAATTATCGTATTCATAGCTTTCTAAAAGATATTAGCGCGATGTGAAATGCAAGCACTTTTGTCTTGGACTTGAACTTGGATTATTGAGTCGATTTCCGATGGCAATAATCATTACACTATGAGCGCCTCCTTATATATATATATATATATATATATATAGAGAGAGAGAGAGATTTAGAGAAGTGTTGCAGTTTATTTTAGTTACAGTGTTTCAAATCCGTAGAGCTTGGTTATTAATAATATCGACTAATATTCGTTTTTTTTTTCCTATTTATTATAGTAACAACCGGGACATTGGCCCAGCGGTTGGAGTGTTCGCCAATGGCCCGGGAGACCTGGGTTCAATCCCAGGTCGAGTCATACCAAAGACTTTAAAAATGGAACTTGATACCACCTTGCTTAACACTCAGCATTATAAGGTACGGTTCAAGGGTAAAGTGGAGCAATCCAGGGAATGGAGTAGCGCCCTCCCCTACACCTTGGTGTAGTAGCTATCGAAAAGGGAGCCTTCGGGTCACCCTCGACTATGGTCGCTAACTTTACTTACTTATTATAGTAACGAGGTTATGGGTAACTATATTTGAGGAGAAGAAATATTTTTTAGGAATGAATTGGTTGCTGTATATTTTTATGTGTGTGTGTGTGTGTGTGTGTGTCTACGCATGCGAGATGCCTCTGACAATAGATATATATTTACCCAGCCCCTCCGCTCGGGCAGGATATGACACAAGGTCAATTTTGAAGCGAAGTTTAACGGGTTTGAATGCACAGTTTTCCTTCTCCTAGACTTGTTGCCTTACCAATGCTTAAGAACATAGTCTGCCCTATTATTTACCCATAACTGAAGGGAGAATAATTGGATTCATACCTTTCCCGAGGGCATTAATGCTATGTGAAATGCAATCAGTCTCGGCCAGTATTTAAACTCGTGTAGCCGTGTCCATAAATGCAATAAATATGAATATGAAACTGAGCTGAAAAGTTCTCGGTCCTACTCGCAGATGTTAAAAGCAGTTTTATTTACTAATTGTTTTATATTATTAATCTTTATTTTTAATTTTTTTTTGGGGGGGGAAGAGACGGATAAACCCGAGAAAAGATTTGCTAAATGGTGAAATAAAAATGGGAAAAATATTTCGTTCCTCTCGTTTATTCAATTTATGGTCAGAACATGAACATTTTAGAAGCTACAAGCGATTTTTTTTTTAAAGTTAAATTTAAAAAAAGATTTTCATAAAAAATATAACATCATAATTAGATTTTGGCTTTTGAATTTTGTTGTGACTTCAAGTTAAAATCCAGCCTGAATAGACGATGTCTTTAGACAATACAATAAATAGAAGAAAATGCGCTACGGGACAAGCTCACTACTCCAGAAAAAGATTTCTGGAACTGGAAAAATTGTTGAGGACATCTGTTGAACAAAGAAAAGAAGTTTTTTGAGTGGGAAATTTCTAAAGCCATAGGAAACGGAATAAAATTATTTTTGAAAATGTTTGGGTCATTTTGGGGATAGTGTGTACCCGTGTGTGGGCGGAGATTTCATGCAACGAGGCATTTTTACTAGATATCTCTCGATGGGATTGAGTACAGGGAAAAATTCATACATGGATTTCTTCAAGGGCATTTCGGTGAAGTAAGCATAAGCGGCCTTAGCCGAATTTTAGAATCTGCTGGGCTGATATTCATAAGTCAATCCCGCACCATTGCCATCACTAATATATATATATATATATATATATATATATATATATATATATATATATACACACATATATATATATATATATATAGTCACTTCAAGAACACGGATAAACTTTGGAACAGGGCCACAAATATAGATCTCCCAGTGAGTATCGGGCTTACTACTCATTACCAATGAATTGCGAGAGCAAGTTGCTATATATTACACGACGTGCTGGCGCCAATATATATATATATATATATATATATATATATAGTATTTGTGTATGTGCGCCTGTGTCTCTATGCGTGCTCAGTTGGACAAGTTGTGTATTGGAAAATGTATCCGTTTATATGTGTATGTATACGTATCTACATAAACGTATATATATATATATATATGTGTGTAGGGGTGGGTTGGTGTGGGTGTGTGCGCGCGTGTGTGAGTGTGTGTATGTGCGTATGTGTGGGTGTAGGTGTGTGCGTGCGTATGTGTGCATTGTTTGTGCTTGTGAGAAAAAGACAGAGAGAGAGAGAGAGAGAGAGAGAGAGAGAGAATGAGTGTGTTTGTTTAGCGTGTGCTGTAGTTAATGTTGAGGGGAAATTTATATCTGTGGGTACATTTATACATTCTGTATATACGCACACACACACACACACAGATATATAATTGTTCTTTATTATATATTCAAATTTTTTGGATAACGATAATGCCTCTCTCTCTCTTTCTCTCTCCCTCTCTCTCTATATATATATATGTATGTATGTATGTAATGAGAAATGTGTACATCACTTAAAATTTTAAAATGCAGATGTTAAACACTGATGTACATGTTACAGATACTAATCAAAAACAAAAGCACATATGCACAAATATCCACACTAGCACGAACACATGCGAACACACCAGCACACATATACACAGTCACAAATGCACACAGACGCACACATGCACACACATACACATACATGCATAAGTAAATATTTTTAAACTAATATATAATTGACAATTGCGTATGTCTCCATTGGTGTTACTAAGTATTAGTGTGCTAGAACAAGTGCCCTTGTGCGTATGCATGTATGCGTATGTATGTATGTATGTATGTATAAATTTATGTATATGTGTGTGCACTCTGCGGATGTGTATTTACATAAGAAATGTCTTTATTTTCTCATCCTCTGAGAAATAATTTATCTACCACACTGTACGCGTCCGTTCTCTTTAGATTTTGTGGATGGAAGTTAGAAACTGATTTATAGCCAACCACAAATTACAAAACGAAAACAAAAACAAAAAAACCTGTCTCTCTTCATTACGTATCCAAGAGTGTCTTTTAATAGCTGTCTTTGTTTATCCACGCGTAATTTATATTTTGCTACGGACAATCTTCGCTAGCCGCTCCCACAGAGGGCGTCTGTTCAAATATGGTGCCCATCCTGTGTTCGACGATGTAGCCTTTTCTTTTTCTTTTTTTTTTTTTACTTTATTTCATTCTTTTTAAGAGGCATGAAAAATCTTTATTAGTTATAAATATATTTTTCATATCTTGGATTTATTTTACTATTCTTACATTTTCTTTCTTTTCTGTTTTTTTTTTCTTTCATTTCTGTTTTTTTTTCTTTTTTTTCTGGTTTTTTTTTTTTCTTTCTTTTCTGTTTTTTTTTTTTTTCTGTTTTTTTTTTTTTTTTCCTTTTTTGACAATTCCATTATAAATTTTGTGAACGATAAAGACCATAGAAATATACCTTCATATTCAAATAATTGTACTCATAGCTATGACTTTGGGTGTGTCATATAAATAACCCCACCTGCTCCCCGAAAAAACCACATACATAATTGCTTCTTGATATATAGATATATAAGAGCGTATTAAAGTTTAAAGACAAGGAAAAGTAATGACTAGAAAAATAGCAAACTTGATATTTGTAGGCATGCATGTATGGCTAAAGGACAAGTCTTGCGGAAGAGACGGAATTTAGCCAAGGATGAGCTTGTTCAGCATCCAGATGTAATCTGAGGCCTGCGTTCCAAACTTAGGAAAGCTTAATGCATAATTCATCTGAAAGACACCTGTTCCAACTAAGGAATGATTTATTAGTCACTGAACTCCAGTAGCAGACAAGTGTTAGGCAGTGGTGCCCAATACTTCTGGCCTTGTGCCAAACCAGACTTAAAATTGGTTGTTCATCGAAGTTAAGCGGCGAAGAGGCCATTTAGCTCTTAAATTGGTTATTGAATGACGGTTTAATTTTAACGGCATATAAACCAATCTGTGATTATTTTGTGTCTATAGGTTAGGGAAGCGTGTACATATTCAAATGTTTTGTACAGTTTTTTCTTCAGAGTTTTTATTTTTTCTGGTACGTTATACTATGGAATACGAATAGTCTTTAAACAAATCTATTTGGTTCATCGGTAAAACCCTAACAGTTATTACTAATCCGGCCCATTGTCAGTCTGGGAGTAATAGCAATGAAATGGTTATCGACACGGATTAGCAGAACTTGAGCCTCACCACCAGATACAGATAAGTGTCATACAAAAGGGCATATATACAGAGTAGCGAGCACAAAGATCAGAACGATGTTAAGAAAATGTCTAAATGTGAAATAACTTTTTATTTTAAAACTTCATAGAACATTTTATCAAGGAAAAATAAGGATATAAAAATAAACTATATAATTCCAAAATATAAAGCTCAATAAACTTATTTTGATGTAATTATAAGGATAATTATATAACATACGCAAAATAAAAGATGATCAAAAACATCAGAACGATTAAATAAATCCGTAAAATGTAATATTTTTTTTGTATAATTAAAAACATTTTTTGTTGGGGTAAGATTATAAAATAGGGAATTTATTAAATTACACAAACTCTTCCTTGGCTCTTGGTTCGTAAACATGGCGAAAACATCTGTGACATCATTGGAACTTAAAAAACTGATAGTCAAGTTACGTAATAAAGATAAACTCTCGATTGGAGATATTTCAAAGACCGTGGGGAAATCTAAAAGTATTATTCATAGTATTTTATGAAAACTTGAGGAAACTGGGTTATATGAAGCCAAAAATCCATCTGGCAGGCCAAGAAAAACTACTATAGGGGAAAACAGATGGATTGGTAATGAATCCAAAAAGGATCGATTTGAGACTGCAACCGCTATCTCTAAAAGAGCTAATGCTAACCTTGGGATTAAAATATCAAGGCACACTCTTTCCTGAAGATTTTATGAAATAAATTCGAACAGTCGAGTAGCTTCTACGAAGCCTTACATTTCTAAAAAACAAAATGAGCCGATTGAAGTTTTCCACTGAACACGTCACATGAGCTGAAGAACAATGGGATTGTGTTCATTTCAGCGATGATTCAAAATTCAACATGTTCGTTTGTGACAGGAGAAGGTTCGTTCGACACAGTCCTAAGAAACGATATTCGCCTCAGTGCACTCAAAGCAGCGTTTAAAGGAGGAAGTATGACTGTGTTTGGCTTGATTTCAATCTCTGGTACAGTACCTCTTGTCAGGCTACACGGTAAAATTAACGCAAATGTATACAAGGAGATATTGAAGAAACAGGTACCTAATTTGAGAACTGCGATTAATCAACCAGCTGTATTAATGCAAGATAACGCTCCATGCTACACAGTGACGTCTGTTAAAACATTTATTTCTGAAGAGAATGTTACTGTTATGGAGTGGCCTACTCAAAGCCCAGACATAAATCCTGTTGTTAATATTTGGAAGTTATTAAAGGAAAGAGCTAAAGAAAAGAATCCAAGTAACATCGAAGAACTAGGAATAATTTGAAAGGGAAATGAGAGAAAATATCCGTTGATGAATGCAAGACATTAATTCGTCCGTGAAGCCAAATATGTCAAGTTGTTGTTGAAAGTAAAGGTCTACACATTAAGTACAAATGAATCATGAACACTGATTTTATTTACATGTGATATATTCATATTAATTGTATGATTTTCTTAATCATTCTGATCTTTTTGATCTTCTATTCTTATTCAAACGTTATATAATTATTCTTATGACTTTATCAAAATAAGTTTATTGAGCTTTACATTTTGGCATTATATAATGTACCTTTATATCCTTATCTTTGCTTGATATCTTTGCTATGAAATTTTAAAATAGAAAGTTATTTCACATTTAGACATTTTCTTAACATCGTTCTGAACTTTGTGCTCACTACTCTCTATATATATATCAATTTTTGTGAGGGTGATTTACCGCTCTGCAAGTGGTGGTGTCCTTGTGGTGTAATGGTTAAAGCTACGGGTTGCGGAATAGTAGTAAACGAGTTCGAACTGCAGACGCGCTATTACGTTCACTTTCGGACTAATAGCATTGGGAAACTTATGAACGCCCTAATCCTCCCAGCTATGGGTTAAATAGTACCACCAATGTTCTTCTAGAAGGATGACTTTGGCATTAAAATAATCTACAAACGTTGATATGACATTAAACAAAAAAAAAAACAAACTAAGCCCTCTCCAAGTGAAAGAGTCAGCGTATTTTTAGCCCCCGACCACTGTGCGTTTAAACTAATTATGACTTGCATGTATTTAAACTTATCGGAGACCTGAGAGCCTCTCAAATATTTTGGCTAAAATATAAAATCGAAGTGTAAGAAAGATATCGATAAATGCACTAATGCTTTATAGCATTAGTGCATTTTTTTAAAATTTAACTTTAAATAAAAACGGATACCCAACTGAGTATTTTCTACATAAAAAAAAGAAGATTTAAGATGTGCCTGTTCGAAAAAATTCATGACATAAAACAAGTCTCAATATTTGTTGAATGAATTTTTGCGCGAAACTCAGGATTGTGCAAGTTGAACATTCTCCATCCTTATCAAACATAGCTCCGAGTTTTTTTTTGTGTTTTTGTTTTCATTTTTTTTTTTTTTTTTGGCTAAGATGTTTTGCTTTGATTTTTTTTTAAATGGTATATCAATCACGGTGGGTTATTTAATGCCAAAGCTATCCTTATAGAACAGTGGTTCAATAAAGGTGAATAAAGGGGTTCGAGCCTTTCCTAAGGGTATTAGTCCAAAAGTAGACGTAATAGCGCGATTGGAATCCGGAAAGTTTATTTGTATGACGCAGCCCATTACTTTTACTACTACTCCAAAGATACTCCATCAAATCCAAAATGAAAATTGGGTTTTCGAGACTATTTGTTTTGTTTTTGTTTTTTTGTTGTTTTGTTTTGTTTTTTTTCGTATTTTCTTCTTTTTTTTTTTTTTTTAGAACTTGAAATACAGTTAGCTCTCCTAAGATTGCATACTTGTCAAACAATCTTTTCAAAAGACCAGGTGCAACATTAAAAAAATACTTTCTTAATGTTAAACAAAATATCAAATAGACATCTGCCATTTTTTGGCATTAGATGAGTAGTATATATCATGATTTTCATTCTTGGCGATTTTTACACCAATTTAAAATGGTGGTTTATCACAGGTGTCTAGCAAACTGCATGTCTCTTCAGTTCTCAAGGATACTTCTAATGATACAATTCTTAAAAAATTGTACAATTCCTTGTGGATCACTTTTCCCACTCATTCATGTCTTCTCTTCTATTTCTTGCGTGCCAATTTGTTGCATTCGCGTAAATTGTAACGATTTCATCCCTATCAGAACATTTGTTATTCTTACTAGTCTGTATAGAATCAATTTTTATTCTTCGTAAGTTTTTCACAGCAAAGGAAATGGTGGTTTTTGCTGATTGCTTGTTTGTTTGTGTTTTATGACATATCAACCTTCATAGGTTATTTAATGCCAAATCAATTTTTATACAAATAGACAGTTCTAGTTCAAACAAATCAGTTTAGCATGAGTACACAGTTTATTGTCAAAAATATTTCCGTTTCAAGCTATTCCCTTGAGTCAAACAGTTCTAATTCAAACAATTTAGCGTGTATAGAGTTTCAATTTGAAAAACAGTTCTATTTCAACCAACTCAGTTAAGCATACAAAAACAGTTTAATTTCAAACCATTCAGTTTGGCATAATCACGCAGTTTAAATGTCAAAACAGTTCTATTTCAAGCAATTCAGTTTAGCATAAGTACAGTTTAGTTCTTTTTGACGAATAGATAAGACCCTATCAGGTTCTTCAACTCCGAGCCAAAGTGGAACTGGGAGTGATAGCAATGAAGGAGTACTCCGCATTCCCCAAAGCTCCAGCATTACAGGAAACTCACCATCAGATTGTTTAGTGTCATATACAGGATACTGGTTGGAGGGGGCTTACCCTTCTGCTGGAAAGCAGTCGGCGTATTCTACAGCTCCGGCCGACTAGGAAAGGTTTTCGCAGAGGAAAAACGTCATCAAATCTCATTAGCTTTCCCGAAATTTTTACCGTATTTTAGCTGATCTTAACTATGATTTTATGGAGATTCCTTCTGTTCTACCGCTGATTTTTATTCCCTACAGTCTTTTCTCGAGGTTCATCGGAATTGTTTCGATGGATTCAACTAAGATTGGTATGTCTGCTACTTTCAATTTCCTTTGCCTTGAAAGCCCTCTGACAAAGTGTGACGGCATGCCCATGCTCTACTGTGCGTCTGCTCACTTATTTGTGTGACTCTACGCTCTGTTTATTGTACGGAGCCCGAGACAGTATCACCGAAGACAAAGGAAAAAGAAAAAGAAAAAATGTCAAACAGTAAGTTTGAAGGATTAGACTTGCTCACAGCTGTGTCAGTCACCTCGGACCTTACATTGACTCCTTACCCCACCCCATGTCCTTCACAGCTATTTCATAGTCGTAATACATATACAACGATACACATATACATGCGGAAACAAAATCAACAATAATGACAAACGAACACATTTCTTTAGAAAAATATACATCTCACACTTTCTTCGATATGGTTGCGAAAGGGTTACGAAAGGGTTATATGTGTGAGAGGTGAGTTGGAGACTGAACAAACTGCAACATATTGACCCCCAGTTCCTTTCTCTTTATCAGCACTTCTTTCTCGTTCTGCTGGCCAGCTCAATTGGGGGTCCTGTGGGCCCATAGCCCTCTGTTTGGTGCTGATTCTCTCTACAGCATCTTATCGCCAACTAACTGACTCCAACTAACTGAACTTCCTGTCGCACCGGGTTATATCATTGTCTGACACCCACCTACTTCTTGTGAGCGTCGCATCTGCACCCAATTCAACCCGTCGACAGTCAAGGTTATACCCTGATATCTTCGACCGGATACACCTGTTCCTTGATTGACGGCTGGGTCGAAGGTCAGTATGTTACACAGCCTCATTTTTGGGTCTGATTCTGAATTATAAATATACCTTTTGTATTCACGGTCAAACTTCATTCTCTTGCATAATTCCCACCCAATCATGCCTACTTTTTTCCCATTATTTTCCAGTTTGGTACGCTCGCTTATGTGAATAACCGTTTCATCAACAGTCATCAGATAACCTATAACTAACTATTCTCCTGTTGACATAATTTGGTCCGTCAGCATCACTTTTGAGGTTTCCTTTTCGTGACCATTTCCTGGCCAACTCTTGTGCAATTTCCTCGCTTGAAGTATACATGTATTTGTTTTACTGTTCAGTTTTATATTCAAGATGATTTAATACTTTTTTTCTGGATACCCTTCAGTTATTTCTGATAATCTTGCTGTAATCAGTAGGTATTTGCTTCTTTCTGTTTATTACTCGACTCCCTGAATTCTGAAATCAACGCATCCTCGTTGTCTAATGGTTAAAGCACTAGACTATGGAATCGTAGTAAGTGAGTTCAAACTGCAGTCTCGCTATTATGTTCACTTTCGAAAAAATACCCTTGGGAAAGATGTGAAGACCCTTATCCTCCAAATTTTGGGTTAAATAGTACCACTGTGTAAGTAAAGTAAAGTTGACGACCGTAGTCGAGTGTGACACAAAGGCTCCCTTTTCGAGAGCTACAACACTAAGGTATAGGGCAGGGAGCCACTCGTTTCTCTAGATTGTTCCACTTTATCCTTGATCCTTACCTTATAATTCTGAGTGTTAAGAAAGGTAGCATCAAGTACCATTTTTTTGAGTCTTTGGTATGACTCAACCTGGGATTGAACCCAGGTCTCCCGGGCCATTGACGAATTGGCATTAAATAACCCAAGAAGATTGATATGCCATTAAATGACAAACAAACAAACAAAATACATCTAAGGAATCCTCAATGTTGACTCTTACTCTTTCTCTTTATTCTCTGGGCACATATAGTTTGTCTATATCATCTTTCCGGTTTAAGGCTTTTTGCAGCGTCATTAAATTCCTTGTTTTTTGGTCCATCTGCTGAGATCTTCCTTTGGCCGTTTTAAGAATGGTCCAGTGTATCTTAGAATGCATCTACCCTGGAGTTTATTCCTTCGATAGGATTTTTTACGATACGTTCTTCTGGGGTACTTCTTTCTCATATATTTTTCAATTTTTATCTCCGTTTTCTTGATATTGTCTACCTCTAATATATCTAGGTATCTGTGTTGTTTTTTCTCCAAGCGTTCCGAGGCTTGATTGATTTGCCGGGTCAATTCTATATGTTGTTCCCTTATTCCTATAAATATTGTCCGAATGGTATATTTGTCCGTCTCAAATTCCAAAGTAAGACCCCCCCCCATTAACAAGTGCTCTGGATAAGACATTAAATAGTAATGCTGGGAATTGCAGAGTACCCCTTCATTGCCAACACTCCCAGTGGTAGCACCTGACAGGGTCCTATCGATCGGTCAAATAGAACTGTTTACATTTATTGAAAATTATGTGCAAACAAAAGATTGTAAATTTGAATTGTTATAAATAGAACTGTTTAATTATTTAACTTTGTGTAAACAAATGACTGATGTTTAATTTGATTGTTAGTGATACATAGCAATACCTGTATCTATTTAAATTTGTTGACTTACGTTTACAAACCATACATATCTAATATATATATACATATATATATCATGTCCATCTGGTAGCACGGATATCCCTGACCCTCTCTCGCCACTCCTCCCTATCGTTCATCGTCTCTGACAGGTCTTCTGGACTACATCCCGTATTCTCAGTTGCTGAATGTATGTTCGTGCTGGTCGTCCTGCTTTTGCACGGCCATGTGTGGGGGTCCATAAGAGTACATCTCTTATGAGTTCGTCCCTGCTTCTCCAGCAGTGTCCTGCATGTCTGGTTCGCCTAACTTGAATAGTTTTCGTGATAGGAGGCTGGTGGCCGTACAGTTGGTGTCTTGTGGGGTGTTGCCGCCAGGACTTGTTCAAGATTGCACGCAGCATTCTTGTGTAATTGCCGTCTAGCTTCTTCTCCAGCCGTTTTGTTAGCGTCCATGTAGTGCATCCATACAGCAGTATCGATGCGACCGCTGCCTGGAAGAAACTGCGTTTCATTTTATCGGTTAGGTCTGATTTCCATATAATCGATAGCCTATTGATAGCTGTCCATGCCTTCGTTAACCTCGTGTTGATGTCCTTTTCGGTTGATGAGACGCTGCTTCCTAGGTAAGTGAATTTGTCTACTTGTTAAGAGGAGTTCCGTCTAGAGTGGAGATGTCACCCGTTTGATTATAGCACATATATTCCGTTTTGTGTGCATTGACATAGAGGCCTATGTCTGCGGCTGCTCGTTCCAAACTATGCAGTAGTGTTTCGGTTTGGTTGGGTGTATTTGCCAGTATCGCTATGTCATCGGCGTAGTCGGCGTCGGTAATTGTTTTTGCGGGGTACCTTCTACTTCTTTTCTTTGTCAGCTTGAAACCGTTCTCTCTGATTTTATCAATCGTTGTTCTAAGTACATAGTCTAAGCAAAAGATAAAGAGGTATAGAGCTAGTGTGTCCTCTTGTAGTACTCCTGCTACAAAGTCGAAGTATTCTGTGTCTCCATCTGGTGATCCTACTTTTACTTTGGTGTTTCTATAGAGAATCGTTATTGCTGCAACGGTTTCTTTAGGTAGGCCGTATGCAAGTAGGATTTGTTCCATTTATATAAACTGGATTTGGAATTACATAATTATTTTAACTGGTTGTGTGAGAGTTTCTAGTTATTTTTTCATGTTTCGCAAATATATTAGTATTTGTTTACTTTTTTATGAAGCTTGATATTTTTCAGCTTTTTGCGTATTTAGAATATTCTAAATGATTAAAAATATTAATATTTTCCATATACATTATGTGTTTTCTTAGTATATAAATTAGCGGTATCATTTTTGATACAAATAGTCGTCAAGTTGAGTCTCTTTAAAGATGGGTCGTTAGATTTTAAATTCTAACTTTTATCTTCCATCTGCAAATTCCTCTTTCCTGTTTTTCAATAGCTTTCGTGATGAAGTTAATGAATTCATCGGATGTTTGGAACATTTTCAGACCTATTATCCAAGTCTGTGGGACCATATTATATGACCTTTTGTTGTCATGGTTACATGTTTGCGCCTTCTTTTCAGCTCTTTGAGGATGTGCTGACCTATATATAATAGGTCATCTGTTCTGGTTATTTTCTTTCGGCATATTTTCATTTATTCCGGAAATAATTCGAGGCATTTAAGCGAGTAATATATCTCTTATCTCTGCGGTTAGGATCTTCTACATAATAGATAAAAACGTTATCGGTTTGATGTTGCTTGGATTTTTCCTTTTTTTCTTTTTTTGGTGGGAGAAAGGTCTTTCTAGATCAGCCTTGTTTTACCCCCTGTCATTGATTAGGGTATTTTTACTTCTTATTGGCATTTATTCAATCCGTCGGGGATGGACGAGTTTTTTTTTAAATAAATAATCTATGGATACCATGCAGTTTCGGTATCTTTGTATTGATGCCTCGATGCTATCTTCAACACTGGTGTGTCTTATACTCCTTCTTTTCTTGCCATATATAGTCTGTCAACGTCATCTCTAGAATGTAAGTCCTTATGCATCGTAATGAGTTTTCTTGTTCTCTTGGTTTATTTGTTACAGTTCTATTCTGGTTCACCATGACAATCGTCCATCGTCAACTTCAAAAATGGCCCCAAGTATCTTACGATGGAGACAGCCCAGGTGTTATCCCTTTGATGAGATTTCTGCTATATAGTTTGGTTTGGAGTCATTTCGTCGTTCTCCTGGGATACTCATTTTATTTTTTTTATTTTATCTCCACTTGTTTGATGGTGTCCGCTTCCAGTATTCCCGAGTATTTCCAAGTCTCCTTTCCTTCAAGCATTTTAATGTTTTTCTTTTTTTTTTTTTTTTTTCGTTAGCTCTATTCCTTCCGTTATGTGTCGTTTTCCACTTATTATTATTAACAAGGCGCATTTTCCGATACCTAATTTCATCACTATGTCCTTACTGTATTTTCTGGCTACCAGTATTAGGGTTTCGAATTCGTGTTATTATTATTATTATTATTATTATTATTATTATTATTATTATTATTATTTACTCATTAGAGTTTTTCACATCAGCGTTAGCTGGTGGTCCTTCACTGGAGTTTGAGAGATAGCAAGTCTCATCAAGTCTCCAGGACTCTTCTCATTATTCTCGACGTTCTCAATAATGTAGTAGTTTGGATGGTTTCCACTCGTCCGCCAACTTCCAAGTCCTCCAGTCCCTTTAATAATCCTTTAGTTACTATTCCAAACGCAACAATTACAATTGGTATGATTGTCACCTTCATGTTCCATAGTTTTTTTCAATTCTCTAGCAAAGTTGAGGTACTTATCCTTCTTTTCAGATTCTTTCAGTTTTATTCTTAGGTCAACCGGGACAGCAAAGTCGACAATTTTGCAAGTTCTCTTTTTTTGTTGTTTTTGATTATCATTAGGCTTGGTCTTCTGGCCAAGATTAGGTGATCCGTGTGTATGTCAATGTCCCGTTGAAGTTTATGTGTGTTATGTACAAGGACAGGTGCTGGGTTGTGCATATACCATTTGTTCGTTATTATTATTATTATTATTATTATTATTATTATTATTATTATTATTATTATACAACTATGCCTTGTAAGTTTTTCACGCCAGTTTTAAATGGTGTTTTACACTGAAGTTTGAATGACTGCGATTCTCCTCAGGTTTCCAGGACTCAAGTATTCTAGTTGATGTTAACAGAACTGTGGTTTAGATGGTATTACTTTTTCCACTGATTTTTACCTTAGTCTCTTTTGTAGGCCTTTAGGGATTGTTCCAAGGCCACTACAATTAGAATCACCATTATCTTCTTGTTCCAGAGTTTTTTCAACTGTCTGAATCCATTAAGCTGCATAATGATGTTCCAGTCTTGGAGTTTCGGAAATGTAATGTTCCCCTTCATTTTCATAACTGTCAGGTCTACTATGACCAGGAGTGGTTGTACTCGTTAGCGTCTCATCTACGGGTCAAATAGAACTGTTCAATCATTACTAAAGTGTTTTATTGTTATTATTATTATCATTATTATTATTATCATAATTATTATTATTATTATTATTTTACTCACTTGAGGGCTTTCCATTCCAGCGTTAGCCGATGGTCTTCCACTGGAGCCTGAGAGATAACAAATCTCCTCAAGTTTCTATTATTATCATTACTAAAATACATTCGTCAATAATGACGGTTGAATTTTATATTAGAGATATTTTATATAATCCAAATTAAAAAGATTATAGAATCAAAAAAAATAAATCAGTAAATAAAAATATCTCTCCCTCTGTCTCTGTCTGTCTGTCTCTCTCTCTCTTTTCTTGCTGTCAATGTAGATTCAAAAGATACAAAGCCAAGCAGAAGAACACAATAACTGAAGAAACCGTTCTGTTGTGAGATCAGCCTGCTTTCCCAATAACTTGTCTGCTTTCTTTTCCTTTCGTTTTGGATGTGACAAGTCACAAATCACAATATTCTTTTTTTCTTTCTTTCTTTCTTTCTTTCTTTCTTCAAATATTACAACAAAAAACGTTAGAGAACTTACCATCCGTTCTTTCTTTCTTTCTTTTTTTTCTTTCTTCAAATATTACAACAAAAAACGTTAGAGAACTTACTATCCGTTCTTTCTTTCTTTCTTTCTTTCTTTCTTTCTTTCTTTCTTCAAATATTACAACAAAAAACGTTAGAGAACTTACCATCCGTTCTTTCTTTCTTTCTTTTTTTTCTTTCTTCAAATATTACAACAAAAAACGTTAGAGAACTTACTATCCGTTCTTTCTTTCTTTCTTTCTTTCTTTCTTTCTTTCTTTAAAATGATAAGTGTACAGAGAAAGAGATAAAAAATAAACTAAATCACCGTTGGCCCACACTCACACACAGGCCCTATTAATGAAAAATTCCAGACATTGTAGCAGCTATCCTTTTAAATCATACAAGACGGTCAGGAAAAAGAGGCAGGATATTTTTTAATCGTAAAGGAATAACTCTCGTATAAAAAGTCAGAGACTGGCAATTTGTGTTTCATCATAGTCAGAGTATATCTGACGGTGAACATCGAAAGTCAGAAAATGTTGATCTCCACAATCGAAGTGTCTAGTTGGTAACAGAAGCGAGTTACGAGAAGTACATCTCTCTCTCTGTCTCTGTCTCTCTCTCTCTCTCTCTCTCTCTCTCTCTCTCACGTCCCTCAAAACCAATACTATTTTGATTTTTTATGGGACAAATAATTAAAGTTAGCAGTAAAACTAATATTCCATGGATTTGTAATGTTAGTAATATCGTTTTATTCTTTCAAGAAAACTGTGGAAACAGCACTTCGAAAACCTACTAGGAAACCCACCGAAAATAACACATGAACCAATCACCAGAATAATTAGTAAACCATTAGACATTAAACTAGGACCGTTCACACAAGAAGAACTCGACTCGGTTCTCAGAAAAATTAAAAATAGGAAAGCTGCAGGGCTGGACGGGATTCCCCCAGAAGTATTAAAGACCAGACAATTCGACGACATACTGCTCCGAAACTGCAACGCAGTATACAATCAAAATCCTATAGAGAGATGGATGAAGGGATGTATACTCCCCTTCCCTAAAAAGGGGGACCTCGGATTAACCAAAAACTACCGAGGCATAACACTTACATCCATAGCAGCCAAAATCTACAATGCCCTACTACGAAACCGCATAGAACCCAAAATCGACAACATACTTAGGAAAAACCAAAATGGCTTCTGAAGAAATAGATCCACGACCTCACAAATATTGACCATCCGTAGAATCCTTGAAGGTGTACGAGCAAAAAACCTACAAGCGACATTAATATTTGTCGACTTTACCAAGGCCTTAGATTCCATTCACAGAGGAAAGATGGAACAAACCCTACTAGCGTACGACCTACCTAAAGAAACCGTAGCAGCAGTAACGATTCTCTATAGAAACACCAAAGTAAAAGTACGATCCCCAGATGGAGACAAAGAATAATTCGACATTGTCGCAGGTGTTCCACAAGGGGACACGCTAGCTCCATACCTCTTTATCATTTGTCTAGACAACGTATTTAGAACATCGATTGATAAAATCAGAGAGAATGGCTTCGAGCTGACGAAGAAAAGCCGATGACATAGCGATACTGGCAAATACACCCAACCAAGCCGAAACACTACTGCATAGTTTGGAACGAGCAGCCGCAGGCATAGGCCTCTATGTTAATGCACACAAAACGGAATATATATGCTATAATCAAACGAGGGACATCTCCACTCTAGACGGAACCCCTCTTAAACTAGTAGACAAATTCACTTACCTAGGAAGCAGCGTCTCATCAACCGAAAAGGACATCGAAACAAAGTTAACGAAAGCATGGACAGCTATCAATAGGCTATCGATTATATGGAGATCAGACCTAACCGATAAAATGAAACGCAGTTTCTTCCTGGCAGCAGTCACATCGATACTGCTATATGGGTGCACTACATGGACGCTAACAAAACGGCTGGAGAAGAAACTAGATGGCAATTACACAAAAATGCTGCGTGCAATCTTGAACAAGTCCTGGCGGCAACACCCCACAAGACACCAATTGTACGGCCACCTGCCTCCTATCACGAAAACTATTCAAGTTAGGCGAACCAGACATGCAGGACACTGCTGGAGAAGCAGGGACGAACTCATAAGAGATGTACTCTTATGGACCCCCACACATGGCCGTGCAAAAGCAGGACGACCAGCACGAACATACATTCAGCAGCTATGTGAGGATACGGGGTGTTTTCCTGAAAACCTGCCAAGGATGGACGATAGGGAGGAGTGGCGAGAGAGAGTCAGGGATATCCGTGTTACCAGCGCGACATAATGATGATGATGATGAGTAATATCGTAAAAACAAAAATATATCTCATCGAAAAAAGATTCAAGAACATGCTTGCTTTTAGGGAAACTAGAGAACTAACAATAATTCGATCACGCTTTGCAGAAAAGAAAGGTACAGAATCGAGCTTTGTTTTGTGTGTCACATTTGCCTCACTTTGAACAAACCTTATCCGACTTAGCAGTTCAAAACTGTTTGCCATCCCAAACCGCCCTTTGGCTTCATGGCTATGACATTATAAAAGTTACATGGTACATAATTGGTTTAAATACAGCCGCTAATATAGGTATTGATATTACTATTTGACCCATAGATGGCACCCTAACAGCTCTTACCACTCAGAATCATTTGAACCTGGATTAATGGCAATGATGAGGTACTTCAAATTCCCCAAAACCTCAAGCTTGGAACCTCTCCATCTGATAGTTTAGCGTCATGTCGCGGATACTCGTTGAAGTATCTTACTGCTCTACACAGATGCAGTCAGAGTATGCTACAGCACCAGTCGACTTGGCTCTAAATATGTGAATACAATTATATGGTATCAAGTAATCGTATCTAATATTAATATATAAAAACTTTTAAAACACATCTATTTTACCAATTTGATTTTTTTGTTTAAAGGCATTTCAACATTCGTTGGTTATTTCATGTCGAATCGCTCCTTTTAATTGATTTGAAATTGATAGTGTTTGATAGGAATACTTGAAACTATACAAATATATGCAAATTTTTATCATGTGATATCAATTTTTTTTCTATCTAACTTCGCAAAAAATGATTTTAAAAATGAAAAAAAAAAAACGATTGAAAAGATGCAATTGAACATTACATATAGTTTTCATTCGGTTTGCAAGGATTGCAGAATATGTTGACTGAACTTCTGTTGGAGTAAAGACTGCAGGCAACGAAGGCCCTGGGTATGATACTAAAATGCATCTGATGGTGAGCCTCAAGTACTGGAGTTCTGGGGAAATGTGGACAACACCTTCTTAGCGATAACTCCCAGATCAACTTTGATATGGACTGATAATACCTGTTAGGGTATGGAGGTGCCCGTGGTATAATGGTTATCGCCGTAGGAAATGTATACGGCGACACGAGTTCAAATCCTAGATGAGGCTGATTGCATTTCACACAGCCCTAATACCCTTGGGAAATGTATGAATCCAATTATTCTCCCTCCAGCTAAGGGTAAATAGTAGGGCAGACTAAGTTTTTCAGCCTTGGTCAGGCAACTAGTCAAGGAGAATGAAAACTCTGAATTCAAGCCTGTTAAACTCCGCTTAAAGATTGACCTTGTGTCATATTCTGCCCGAGCGGTGGGGTTGGTAAATATGGATAATACCTGTTAGGGTCCCATCTATAGATCAAATAAAAATGTTTAATTGTGATAAAGACTTATTATTTATTATTATTATTATTATTATTTGAAATCATGTTTGGTGTGAAAATTAGTTGTATTACATTGGAAAACTTGATAAATAGAATTACTGATGTTAAAGAGCAATAATTGTATGCAAAAAATGAGCAATATCAAACAGAATTTTTAATGTTCGATTAGGTGAAATCATTTAACAATGTGCCAGAAAATAAGCTCAAACAAATCAATTAAAACATAAAATTACCTACGAACTATTCGCAATCAAATCACCCCACCACACACACACACACACACACACACACACACACACACACACACATATATATATATATATATATATATATATATAAATCACTAAATATATATATATATATATATATATATATATATATATATATATATATATATATTTCGAGCGTCCTGCGTGTCTAGCCACACTGAAGAGTTCTGATAGAACGAAACAGTCTGCCTGTGGATGAAAATATATATATATATATATATATATATATATATATATATATATATATATATATATATATATATATAACTAAATTTCAACTCCCCCCAGTCCTGACGATGTTTCATGAGAACCGAAACGTCATAGTTTCACCTTTGTAACTCAATAAATTTCTCCTTTAGCATAGATAACCTTCATATTAATTTTATTACTGTACTGTCGTACTGTATTCACTTCATTATTTTCGTAAACAGGAGCTTACATTAGATTGCTCATGAGTGTTGACATGCCGTAAAACACCGACCAACTACTATGAAAAATGTTTGATTGTAATATTATTAACAAATTAATCAATTTTGGATATTAAATAACCCATAAAGAGTTGTTATGCCATTAAACAAATGAATCAAACCAAACATTCTTATTTATCCAGTTCTTCGATTTTTTCAAAAATCATTTATTCTTTATTCCTCTCTTTCATGATAGCTTCATTCATTATCTCCCCGAAATTTCTTCCGTGTTTTAAATTAGTTAAACTCTACAAGTGAAATATTGCACATTTATTAATCAAGATCGACAAATTCATCAAGCACTTGAAAATGCACAACCAAGCCCCTTATTACGCAGCATTCTTCAATTCATTCGACCTATATCACAATTTTGCCAAATGTTAAATCTACGCACGATCTACGCGAATAAATCATTAAAATCTTCGCACCGTGAAGCGCTCTCCAGCGTCGGGAGACAATTTTTCACGCGCGATCGCAATATAGAAGGACAACTAGCACCATCTTTTCATATTAGCGACAGAGACAGCGCGATTTCTCGCCTTTGCAGGCCATCACTCAAACACCAAACGTGACAGCCTGACATTCTTTTCCTTTGCCATTTTCAAGAATCTCATAGCTAATTCCTCATGCTATTCGGCCTGTTTTATCAGCCATTAGAAAAGTTACCCGATGTCGTGTGTTTCAAATTAGCTTTTCAAATTACCATTAGCCGTTAGTTTCTTTGAATTATGCCCAACAATTTTAGGCGCTTTTCTCTATTCGTTGTGACATGAAAGTTGTTCCCGAGGGGTGCATCTACAGATGCTTTCAAAAATATGAACACTGAAATATTCTCGTTCTAATTATGAATGTAATGACAGAAAGCCATGAAATCTAGACTCTCCATCATATATCTTTACCCAGTACTGACGGTGATTCTATGAACATAGCGACTATATCTACAGCAGAAGGGTAAGGCTTACCCACAAAAAAAGGAGTGCCCTGGGTATAAGTGTGGAAGTTCAATTTCTCGAGCTCTGGGGAGTGTTTAATCATACCTTCATTGCCATTAAAGCCAACTTCACTTTGAACCAGACTGGTAGTACCATTAAAGGTCCCATCTAAAAGTCAAATAGTACTTTTGGAAAATTGTTAGTGTTAGATAGGAATGCTTGAAACGATCCAAAAGAACGAATTATTTATATTAGATAGGAATAGTTGATATCATATAACACGGTCAAAAGATGATTATCAGAGACAAATAAAAAGAGGGATTTCTAAAATGGTTGAAATGTCACGTTGAAAATATAACAAGCCATGATTATAATCAAATATTTACATTGCATAACACAGATGCATAGGATGTCATTCATACTTGGTGACATCAAGTCATCACATTGTCCAACTTATTGCGAACTGCAATGAGTTAATGCTTTTCCTAGGGGCAATAATAATTTGACTGCTAGTATCCCTCGTGAACATTACACCTCAATGATATGTCCCTTTTCAAAACGTTTAGATTAGTCTGGTGCAACACTAGAAGTATAGGGCACCGATTGATAGTGGACCTCTCTGAGCAATAATCTACTCTAAGAATCTAAGTGAAGTTAATATTTGAGACTAAGCCATGAGTACGGGACAACTGGTGAGGACCGAACGCATTGTTCATTGATAAAGTTTTTGAGAGAATACCTTTCTACCCATTACACATATTGAAACGCAGTACGCAACGTGAGGCCTTCATAGCAGACTAAGCAAAGTTTGGTAGTTAACAATATACACTATGAAATGTTGGGAATAAAATGATTTCTGTAAGAGTAAGAAATTGTTAAAAAAGAGTGAAGAAAATAATACCATCCAAAACACAGTACGATTAACTAGAATACTGAGGAGAGTCCAGGGGGACTTGAGGAGAGTTGCTATCACACAGACTCCATTGAGAAACCACCTTCTATTCCTGATGCAAAAAGTTTCAATGAGTAAATAATGATAATAACAATAATAATAATGCCGCACTCAAACCACAGAAGACAAACACTAGAAGAAAGAAATATATGAAGAGATTATGAATAAAATCATTTCTGAAAAGAAGACGACATTATCATCGCTAAGTAACATAGGAAAACATTTAAGGTAGAAACTTAAAAAAAATGAACGAATTATTAACAGATAACTCAACGAACAACATCATTGAATTAAATGAACTAATCTATGTAAGATCGAAGTTAGTCTATGATAAAATCGTTGTTCCCTTAAGGAACTCGAACAGAAACTCTAAATCTGGATGGGAAATTCGACTGGAAATTAAAATGACAAATATACAAGAAGCAGAAATGATAAAACAGAGAAAAAAACGCTGGAATGTGTTGTGACGAAAAGAGAAAAGCAACACTTTAAAAGAAAAAAAAAACTTGAAGAAATAAATCAACAGTTACTGACGAAAGAAGGAAGAGTTAAAGATATCGAGACAGGAAAAAACAATACACACAAAACAGAAAATATATCCAACAACTACAGACCGATTACGTGCTTACCGATGGTGTGGAAAATACTAACGGTATAAATAAGGAAGAAGATTTACTCTTCGCTAATAAGTTGCGGACTGTTCCCCGAGGAACTGAAAGGATACCGCAAGGGAACATGCGGAACTTGGGAACTACAATTCATTGATCAACACAATCTCAAGGACAACAAAACAAAATAGAATGATGTAGCTAGGACGTGGATTGATATCAAAGAGGCATATAACATGTCCCACAAAGCTGGATAATACATTGTCTTAAAATGTACAAGATATCCGTTATAGTCATGAAGTTTTTTGAGAATACTATGAAAAACTGGATAATGGAATTGACAGCAGGTTAAAAAAGCTTAGCTGGAGTGAAAATCCAGAGAGGAATCTTCCAGGGAAATGCGTTTTCACGATTACTATTTGTAATAACGATGATGCAACTCAATCACATACTTAGGAAATCCACAGGTGTAGACAAACTTCATAAATTACAAGAAAAAATCAACCATCCAATGGACATGGACGATATCAAACTAGTTGCAAAAAATGAGTAAGAATTAAAAACACTAATATATGTAGTGGGGATTTACAATAACAATATCAGGATATAATTCGGCCAAGAAAAATATGCCATGTTAATAAGGAACAGCAAAAATCGACAAATGATAAAGGAAATAGAACTACGAAATAAAAATAAATAAATAAATAAATAAAAATGATGAACACTTGGAGAAAAGGAAACTTACAAATACTTGAGAATACTGGAAGCGGGTACCATCAAACATGTGGTGATGAAAAAAGAAATTAAAAAAATGTAATCCAAGGGGATCAGAGAACGTTCAGAAGAGCTTTATTACCTTGAGGGAAAAGAAAATAATGTTGATTCTTTAAGAATAGAGAAATACATCACGAATGCGTAATAGTGTAATGGATTTTCGAAGGGTAACAAAAAAAAATTATGTTTTGTTTTTATTTTATCGGAATGTAGGATCTGTTTTGCTGAGAGGGCACATTGTGATAAGGGCTGACTATTTCGATGACAAAGGGAATTATTAAAACAAAGCGGTGACAGGTCAATTATAATGCCATGATCAAAGCGATTTTTTACAAGATTAATTTAGAAGAGGAATTCGTTGAAAAATTCGGCCAAGGGCTATAAGTTCTTTTAAGTCAACCCCCATGCCGACCTTAACCTAGAAAAGAGTATGCATAAATTAATCAGAATAGTAATAACCAGTAGAATCCAGAACACAGGTAGATCGAGACGATACGAGAAGGCACGCACAGTGACGGCTTCTCCTGAGCTCTGAGCTTTATTGAACTTTTACCAAACTTCCCTACGTAGAAAATGGAAAAACCATCTAAATACGACGCTTTAAAGAAAAAACAAACTTAACCGCCAGAAAATGTGATTGTTGTATAGGGAACAGGATTAGTGAAGGTCCTTTTGGCCTGGGTACCATCGGCGTCTTGCTGTATTTCTCTATTTCTTCACTTTTTTGTGATTACTCACCCACCTGTACTTGGGTTGGTTTATAGGAGCAGGACGTTATACAAATTCAATGTTTTATGCAGAGTTTGAATTCAGAGTTTTCCTTCTCCTAGACTTGTAAACTGTTGTGATGGTGGCAAAAGAAAGACACGGGGAACACAAAAAGATTGATAGAAAAACGTATATATTCAAGTAACAGAAACAAGATACAAGTAAACTGGGTTAAACAGAAGTTAGTTAATAGAAAACTGAGAGTCCAGTCGAGTAGCAACTATTGTCCACTACGCAAGTGGTATCTCACGTGATTGTATCACGTGGGTTTGGATCAACTCTGGTGAACTTTATTTGATCTCCGTCCCACCACCGGACTAGTACAGCACAAGGCCTTTTTTAAAGTGGGTCCGGATGCAGGGCCGCAGCCCAAACTCGTCCGGCAAAATCCAAAAATACCTTCGGCCCCGTCGGCATTCACCCAATTGGTGCGCCTCAGACGCCAGGAAACAAAACAGCAAAGAATTGGTAAAACAATTGGTCAACTCTAGTGAACTGTATTTATCCTACGCCCCACCAACGTACGAATATGGCACAAGGCCGTTTTTAAGGAGGGTCCTGTCGCAGGGCCGAAGCCCAACAGGATAGGCAGTTCCAAAAATGCCTCGGACCCCGTCGGCATTCCCCTTTTCGGGGCGCCTCAGGCGCCGGGCGATAAACCCAACCCCTCCGAAGAGGGTTAAAGCCTGGGGGGACGGCCCCCTGAGGCCAGAGGTGATGTATCCAGTGGTGGAACACACCCGAACAGACTGTGCAGCTCGCAACCACAGTCGGTCGAGAGCGCCCCACCACAGGACACAAAGCAGCATCGCCAAAAAAACGTCAACTCTAGTGAACTCCGGTCAACACTCCGGTGACGTGTATTTATTGAGGAGGGCGAGTCCATTAATTAGGGAGTACAACGTTAACAAATCAAAATTAACAAACCTAGGCTATCCTACTATTTACCTATAACTGGTGGGAGAATTGTTGAATTTATAAATGAAACGCAGTTTCTTCCAAGCGGCGGTCACATCGATACTGCTATATGGCTGCACTACATGGACGCTAACAAAACGGCGGGAGAAGAAGCTAGACGGCAATTACACAAGAATGCTGCGAGCAATCTTGAACAAGTCCTGGCGGCAACACCCCACAAGACACCAACTGTACGGCCACCTGCCTCCTATCACGAAAACTATTCAACTTAGACGAACCAGACATGCAGGACACTGCTGGAGAAGCAGGGACGAACTCATAAGAGATGTGCTCTTATGGACCCCCACACATGGCCGTGCAAAAGCAGGACGACCAGCACGAACATACATTCAGCAGCTATGTGAGGATACGGGATGTTGTCCTGAAGACCTGCCTAGGGCGATAAATGATAGGGAGGAGTGGCGAGATAGGGTCAGGGATATCTGTGCTACCAGCGTGACATGATGATGATGATGATGATGGTTATTAGCGTTGTGAGAAATACAAGGAACCTTGTCCAAAATTTAAACTAGAGCCATATTTTCCATTTCCAACGACGCTAATAATTACACAACAGGCACCTCTGCCAACAAAACCGTCCTTGGAGAATTGGTTTCGTTTGGTTTGATGTCATATCAACCAGTATAGGTTATTTAATGCCTAATCCATTTCTATACATATAAGCACTTCTAAGCCCGTAGTGTAACGTTTACCGTCGAAGGAAATGTACACGGTGATACGAGTTCAAATCCTGGACGAGGCTGATTGCATTTCACATAGCACTAATACCCTTGTGAAAGGTATGAATCCAATTATTCTCCCTCCAGCTATGGGTAAATAGTAGAGTTGACTGGGTTTTTCAGCCTTATCAAGGCAACTTGTCTAGGAGAAGGAAAACTCTGAATTCAAACCTGTTAAACTCCGCCTAAAAATTAACCTTGTGTCATATCCTGCCCGAGAGGAGAAGTTGGTAAATATGGGTATAAGCAGTTCTATTTCAAACAATTCAGTTTAACATAAGAACACAGTTCTCTTTGACCCATAGATAAGACCCTTACCAGGTGCTACCACTCCAGGACCCGGGATAGATGTCAATAAAGGGGTATTCTGCATTCCCCAAAACTCCAGCATTATTTAAGCCTCACCGTCACATTGTTTAGTGTCATATCCAAGACACTCATTGGGGGAGTCTCATCCCACTGCAGGGATGCAGTCAGTGTATTGTACAGCCGCACCTGAATGGGCCCCTTCCTTGTAGAAAAAATCCTGGTAACATTTCACTCATTGCTGTCGGGGATAAAATGGTTCACATTAGTCTGGAAACGAAAGTAACGGAGCTAATGGAGTTCGAACTCGCTTACTACGATTTCACAAACTCGTTAGCCTCTAAGTACGCTTATTTCATGTATTCTTTTTTTTTTCTGTTATTTTGAAGACGTCTTATTAGATGCACGTATTTTCTTGGATGTTCTTCTTGCTCTGAAAATGATACCTTTATCGTCTTTTGAAAAATGACCATGCCTTACAACACGGCCGGTCTTGTGAACAGCTTTAAACGAAAACAAGATGGCAGTATTGAGTGTTCGCTAGGTATTTGATATAAAAGAAGAAATATATATATATATATATATATGTGTGTGTGTGTGTGTGTGTGTGTGTGTGTGTGTGATCATCTCTAAGCGAATTAAATTAAAACATACTCCGCCGATGTTTGACATATATTTCCAAAATGAACAGCACTGTGTTCTGTCTCATGATAGAAGACCCCTAATAATATTCAATTAGAAACCTATCACCAGAAAATAACTTTCATTCGACAAAAGGATACGGAACGTTACAAATTGATTACCCTGCTTCATTCACTGCTTATCAACTTTAGGGACAACTATTTCTTTATATTTTCAAAGTTTTTATCACAATAATTTTTCCTCTGTCGATTAACTAAGTTCGAAGCTTATTGAGAACAATGAAAAAATTTAGAGCCAAGAAGAAATATTCCTATTTGTTTTATCACTTTTGTTTGTCTGATATATATATTTATATAAAATATAACTGGAAGAAAACTCAACCATGGTCAAATTGTCATTATGAACTTATTTCGGCAAAGAATATAATACTCATCTCTTCAGATTACATACAGGCTTAATTTGAGGGAGGAAACAGCAAATATGTATACGCTCTCTATGTGACTTTTCTTATATAAAACGGAAAAGGAATATACAATAGCCACGAATTGAGCACTCCTATAGATTAAAGGAAATCCCACATATATTCAATACATGAATAATCCATGCTCATGGTCGTCGGATGCTGACTGGATATATATATATATATATATATATATATATATATATATATAACAATCCCTGAGGAAGACCAGCGAAAGCGCTTGGGCTAGTATGAGGTATTTTCTTCACCAACTTGACCCAGACATAAGAAAAGTAGAAGTCTCGAAAGTTTTCATTTGAAGATTTCGAAAAGGAAATAATCCGTGGTCATTAACCGAACATATTTAGATAACGAATTTGCGCCTAAGTGCATATATATATATATATATATATATATATATATATTGTCATCCACCGTCAGAGTGTTTTGTTGCATCACAACCTATCAGTGTGTATAGACACACACACATACACACGCGTATATATATATATATATATATATGTATATATATATATATGATTCGAATATAGTACCTGGAGTGGGAAATTTAAATACAAATGCTTTCTCTACATTGTGTGATGGCTAGCCAAAGAGTTTTGTTGCCCTTATGAGTGACCAGCTGAAATAGATTTATAATAGCCATATGAATGTTGCGTTTTTTTTACACACACACACACACGCACACACACACACACACATATATATATATATATATATATATGAGGATCTTTTTCCTACGAAGGCAATAAACCTATAAAATGAATTGTACAAAAATTTTCAATAAGATCAACTTTGGACAAGGACGGCGTTCTTAATATATTTAATAATTAAAATTTTACTGTTTCGTAACCGCTGTCTGACGTCAATTTGACGTCTCACTGTCTAACACCATGTTTGTTTATATCGTGACAGTGGCATGATCGCCTCTAACGCTCCAACAACCAACATCAACTTGGTTTTATAAATAAAAGAAAATTTGTAAGAGAAAATAAAACAAATTTCAAAAACAAAACAATAAAAACCGTTCACATCATTCTTTAAATAGTTTAAGACAACAACCTTCTTTAAATCTGTTAAAAAAACTAAATCAATCATTCTTGAAAATAGCTGGAGACCTAATCGAATACGCTGGAAACAATTTTTTTCGATTGTCTTTATTCATACAATCCGGACGTACGTTCCATGGTTCAGAAACCAGAAAACTTTTGGAAATTTCCTTCTGTGTTCTTTTGGACGAAATGTTTATTTACAAAACACAGTAGCTCAAATATAACCTTATATTAACTGTATACATGTTATCAAAGTAAAGATTAATATAAATCGACAATAACATCGATATCATCTACGATCCAATTCCAGGTCTTGTGACAGTCAGATTCTTTAACTCGTCTTTGGTTTAGGCTAAGACAAAAAGAATTTAGAAAGAATTAAGTAACAGTGTTTAAAAACAAAATCCTTGTACGCATATTGCTCTTTAAATCGATGCACAGGTGCTTTTTAATAAATTTTACCGAAGAACATTGTTGAAACCGCTTTAGGCTTTAAAGCATTAATCATTCTTTGTTAAGGCACTTAAACAAGCCGTAAATATTTATCCGATAATTTGTGTGTTAAACAGTGACAATCCCATTCTAAGATAAACCCGCCTAGTACGATGACTAGTCCTGTTAGATGGACTCAGAATACTCTAACTAATAATAATAATAATATATTTCTTTATGTTATTTGTTGTTTCGAATCTTTCATAGATTGTTCTCGTTGGTGATTGTCGGTTGCACTATTTTTCTATCTGATTTCATTCTTTCTTTCATTACATTTAACTTGTTGGCTTCTTCTTGTCAGTGGAAAGCTGCAAGAGATTTACGGTGGTAAGGAAGGAAGGAAGGAAGGAAGGAAGGAAGGAAGGAAGGAAAGTAACGAAGATACCGTTTAACTCAAAACTTTATTTCTGAACTAAAAACTGCTATTCTTTAGCGAAGAATGTTTTCCTGGACAAGTAGAAATATGTTATATTTCCCGTATAAGGTGTTTAACTATATGGAGTCATTTTCGGTGATTTTATGAAGTTGAAGTTTGTGATATGTCCGGTAGATGTTTTTAATAGAGGCTGCTGCTGACAGAAGATGCGATTTGCCTCTAAGGCTGAGACCGGGTGAACACATCCGCTACAACCAATCAGACGAGAGACAGAAGGTCCGTCCAGAATTAAGGGTAATGCTGAGGTGAGGCAGACTTTCTCTAAAGTGCCCGGAAGCACCTTTCTTTAGGCATGCGCCGTTCTTGCTTCCTTGGAATCGCTAAAATTTTTGTATTTATTCTATTTTATTTATTCATTTTTTTTCTTTTCTAACCCCCACACCCTTTGGCCAAACCTCAGTGATTTTAACTGATATTAGTTATTAAATTAGTTCCGTGATACAATAATGAGAAATGTAATTGCAAAACAAAAGATGTTTTTTCAGTATAATTTCCTTCTTTATGCAAGTATTGAAATCAGGAAAAAATAAACAATACATTTTGTTCTACTGATTTTATTCTTGCAGGGAGCTAACAAAATATTGCTACCGACTCTTTCTCATTAGAAAATATTGTTTCATAGGCAGACAAAATCAGTAATTATTTAAAACGTTTAATTGATCTGACGCTATATTTTCTCTTTTTTTTAATCAAATGAACTCTTTATTTTCTTTTAAATATACTTATATCATTAACACAAAAAATGAGATTTGATTATTCAATTTGTACTCTTCAAGCGTCGTCCCATGGACGTTTTATACAAGAATGAAAATGAGAAAGTGTACTATACTCCTTATAAGTATTTGAACAAAAAGACACTTTACGTCAAGTTTCTTGGTGATTGGTTAAATAACTGATTGATTATGGCGATGAATCAACCCCTCTGAGATTATTTTATACCTTGAGAATAAGGAACTACATTTACTGTATGTGTATATTAACATTTTTGTGTTGTCTAAGAGTCTGTTTTTTTGGGTATTTTGACACGGTTTTATATTATCAACTATTCCTCTCTAAAACAAATAATCTCCAAATAGATTAATATGACCCATGCATGGGATCTAAACAGGTACCACCACTCAGTGTCATTCCACCTGAAAGTAGCTGCAAAGAAGAAGTTCTCAAGACTCCCCAGATCTCAAAAACTGAATCTTCTCTACTTTAGTGTCATACCGAACATTACCCTATTTAGGCGTATCTTACCTCACCTGTATCTTTACTGACAGGAGGATCAAATCCCTTCGTTTTGAGAGTTAAGCTAAGAAAATGACGCAATAAAAAGAATTATTGCAGTCTTCATAACAAGGTATAGATACAGATATGTTTTGTGCTCTTAATACTAAATTATTACCATGTGATAAAAACCTTCATCTGGGCTTCAAATTCATGAAAAGTTTTATGAAAATGGCGATGTTTTTAGATGAAATAGCAGAAGAAAAGAGAGTGTATATAAAAAGAACGATTCATAACAGTATATTTTCTCCAGCTATTTCATCAAACACCCATTGCTATTTTAATGAAACTTTTCAAGAATTTAAAGTCCTGAAGAGGGTTATTAATATTCAAGCGTTCTTAACGAGTAATACCTAATAGAAACTTTATTCAAACGTTTGCAGACCGCCTCACAGATTATTTAAAACGTCTAACTGAATGAATACAATGCCTTTGGAAAATGAATTCTTTGATTTTATTTACAATCAAACGACTATAACTTCGATAAAATATCATCAGTAATTATTCGTATCGTTAAATAGATAAATTTGCATCCCATACATAGCCTAATGATAAAATAACCATTTACTTGCCAGAATAAATAAGTTAAAGCTCAAAACTTTCTTTAATAATTCACTTAAAACAGTGCTAAATATTAATATGATTGGCATGATGTTATAATGTAAAAATCGCTGATTAGGCTACACCTACTAAATACGACTAACACCCTTATTGGTAGGGCTTAAATACTTCGACTGCATCATCAGCATAGCGTAAGAGGTGTATCCTGAGCATGATACAAACTTGCCTCTGGGAGTGAACTTTCAGTTCTGGGACTCTGGGAAATACAGAGTACCTCGCCATTACAATTATTTCCAAGTCCACTCTAACCCAGAGCTGTATTAAGAACCTCTGTATGGGTTTCATCTACAAATAAACCGAATTTCTTTTAAGATTATTGGTATTGATATGTTCAAAGTAGGCATGGATCTATTAAATTACAATCAGAGTTGCCAACCTGAAAAATAAAAAAAGATTGTTTCTACTCATACTTTCTTAATCAGTTTGCCGATTTGATTGGCCAACATGAATTGAATGTTTCAAACATGTTCCTGATAAAAAATTTTCTGCTGGCTTCCGATCAGATTTACTAGCCTGAAAAATAAAGATAACGGCATTATTTTCTACCCATACTTTGTTTGTATCAGATTGATTACTTGGATGGTAAACATGAATTAAAAATGTTTACATTGAGGAAAATATTAGTTTGCTGATTTTCAAACAAGGTTGCTAACCTGAAAAATAATGAAAAATAATCTCATTACATGCCTAATGTATTTTGCATGTATCAGATCACTAAGTTGGATGGTAAACATGAATTAGATATTTTCACTCATGTTTACGGTAAGCATTGATCTGTTTATATTCAATCAGTGTAACCAACAGAAAAAAAAGAATATCCTATTCTTTTTAGACATATTTTGAATGGACCAGGCTACTGACGAACATATCAAAGACAAACTGAATGATTTTACACATTTTCAAGGCAAATATGGATCTACCGGTTCACACTCAGGTTTGCCAACTTGAAAAATAAACGTAAACAATCTGATTACGTTTAAGAAATAGTTCTATGTCTAAACTTTCTGACTTAAATAACAAACATGAATCAATGTTTCACATATGCTCAAACTAGATATTTTTCAATGAGGGTTGCCAAACTGAAAAAAAAAAAATATTGCTTTCAACTCATTCTTCCTATGCCTCTGGATGTTAGCTTATTGATTTACTTTTGTAAAAGATTTAACTGGTTTTACGCAGATTTTCATTGCAGCTTTATTGGATCTACTTATTTCAAATCAAACCGAAAGCCGTTTTCGAATCCGACAAGTCGAGCAACGCAAGTTATTTATCTAAAGATTGAGTGGCACGGATAATACCGCATGAAGATGCAGGAGCGGCTCCAGTCAAAAAAGAAAAATCCTCAGCTTGGTCTGTATTCGAATCTGAGCCAAGTAATGCCGAGATCTCGTCCATGAACGGCCGGTCTAAACCGAGAAGAAAGCCAACAGGTCAGATTTAATATTAAACAGAGCGGCAGCGAGGTGAATCAGTTTTCACATTGTCATCGATCAGTTTTGGTACTTTCCCCCTACTCAGAAAACACGCACAACACTAGCTCTCACAAAAAGTCGAAAAACTCGCTCAAATCCAATAACTAATGTCTATGCGTGCAATATTAAAACGAATATGAACAAAGTCAACTCTTGATGCATCAAACCTATATAAATGAATACGTTTAATAAATAATGTATTAGAAACAACTATAGTTTCTGATATTAAAATATTAAAGATATACAAATAAAAAAATGCTATAGACTTGCCTTAACAGTGTATTAAAGCTAATAAATATCAAGATCTACCGGAGACTTACATCTTTTAACATAAAATGTTATTAAAGGCACAGAAATAATTGAAGATGTAAATAAGAAACAGAAAAAATATACTAAGATTTAGTTAATTATTATCGAACTTTTGTTTGGGTTGGTTCATTTGTTAAAAGGTAGATATGGTATTAACTATTCTTATTTAATACTAGAAATTTCCACAGAGTTGAATGGACTCGCCCTGGACGTCATTTTTGGATCATCCAATTTCTTGATATAACAGGAGTAATTATGATATAATTCCATTGTTCCTAAATACAAGAATATATATCATCATTGATTGCACAGGTTCAAAGATTTTCTTCTAGATTTGTGTAGGTTTTTTTTTTCTTTAGCCATGAATAACGGTTTTTCAGGGTGTATCATAATTTTCGAAAATCAATAAACAGGAGCAAATCAAAGATGACGAATTATAGAGTAATGAAAATTACATTAATGGAATGATAAAAGGGTAACATTTAAGAATCTTCAACTATTTTGCGAAAAACATTTACTAAAAATGCCCAGAGAAACCATTAAGAAAATGCTCCTGGTGTCTGCCGTCCGGTTGAATGTACTTTTAAATGCAGGGTACAAAGTTGTTGATAATGTATTCATATTCCTCATAGGTCATCGGTGGCCCAAATATTGCTCTCCAATCTTTACAAGTGCCATGAGCTTTCAAAGTTTTTGCTCCTCCCCAAAAAACAAAAAATCACACTTCTTTTTGGAAATATGTTGAAATTGAACTTCCTTCTGTATCTTTTTTAAAACAATCTTGAAATACTTATTCCCCAGTCAGCTCGGGCTGTAGAATACACCGACTGCTTCTCTGCAGAGGGGTAAGACCCCACCAACATGTGTCCTGGATATGACACTAAACAGTCTGATGGTGAGGTTCCAGCAATGCTGGAGATTTGGGGAATGCGGAGTACCCCTTCATTGCCATTGCTCCCAGGTCCACACAGGCCCGGAGTGGTAGCACCTGATAGGGCCCTATCTATGGGTTAAATAGAACTAACAGCATACATATGCTAAAATGAATTGTTTGAATAAACTGAATAGCTTGAAATAGAAATGTTTTTGACAATTAAACCGTACTTACGTTTAAACTGCATGCTTGTGCTTAACTGAATTATTTAAAATAGAACTGTTTTTCGACATTAAAACTGCATTTACATTTAACTTAATTGTTACATATAACTGCTTGAATAGTTTGAAATGGAAATGTTTTTAACAATTAAACTGTGTACTTATGCTAAACTGAATTGTTTTAAACAGAACATATTATTTACATAAAAATGGATTTGGCGTTAAATAACCTACAAAGGTTGATATGCCATAAAACCCAACAAACCACACCAAACTATTGAAATACTTAGTTTTTCATTATATCTTCCAAACAAAAGATCCTTCTGTTGCATCGTCAAAGGAATGATTTCGCAATGTTTGGTTAGATATATGGAAACGGAAACTATTCCCCAACAATAATCTGAGAAGAGAAAGTGAATAGAATAAACAGTGATTATCTGAGAGATCGTTACTATTTTCGACATTGGTCCCACATCCTATACGCTTATGCATGTACTTTTGTTTTATGTGTGTGTCTATTTTGTGTATGCCGAAATTTGATTCAACAGGAAATTCTTGATTGAAATTATGACTATTAATAGGTATAGGTTAAGATTATCAGCTTAACGGCGCATCAACTCGTTATAGGTTATTTAATGTCGGAATTTGACTGATTTAGAAGTGTTTGATCACAATTATACCTAGTTATATTTTCAATGTTCCGTTAAAATCTTTTTTATAAGCATGATATTATTTGACTGTAATAATCGTTTGTTTTCATGGTGATATTATACCAAATTTAAAATGAAGGACATTTTCAAGTTTGTATTTTAGAAATCATGCGACATTGTTTTTTTTTTGGGGGGGGGGTCCTTAAATTATTTTTTCACGAGATTGTTTAAATGCTTTATAAATGAGTATTTTTGCTTCCTTTTGTCGTTCCATGATCTTTCGAAAATTTAAGAATCACAAATATTTACTTGATCAAGAGACCGTTGATCTTATAGTTGGTTGGTTGTTTGGGTTTTATGGCATATCAACTTTTGTAGGTTATTTAAAACCAATTCCATTTTTATACAAATAATGAGTTCTATTTCAAACAATTCAGTTTAGCATACAAAAACAGTTATAATTCAAACAATTCAATTTAGCATAAGTACGCAGTTGAGTTCTATTTAACCCATAAAAGTGGACCAGAGAGTGATGGCAATGAAGGGTAGCTCTGCATGCCCCAAAGGTACAGCATCATTCGAACCTCACCATCAGATTACTTAGTGTCATATCCAGGACACTAGGTGAGTGGGAGTTTTTACCACTCTGCAAAGGTGAAGCCGGTGTATTTTACAGCTCAAGCCGACTGGGCAAGTTGTGAGATGGATGATTTTCTTTCAACCATTTAACGACTACTAATTATAATAAAAATAATAATAACAATTGTCAACGGAATATGAAGGAAAACATGACAAAACCTGATCTTATATTCATTGAAAAATATAAACATACATTTAAATAATGATTGTGAAACATAATATAATCACCATACAGAATCCAAAGTAACTAGTATTCTCTGTTATCCAAGCTGATGGAAAAATCAAGAGCAATAACACAGTTTGATAGTTAAGAACTATAAACGAGAAACATACCTTTTACTTTATATGACAGAACAAAGAGATAATAATATAGGAGTTAAAAAATATTATGAAATAAGTAAATACCAAAGACCAAGAAAAAGAAATTGAGAAAATTCAGGACTTTCAAACTGCCACTATAACAGTTATAATGGAAGAGCTCTCGGTGTGATTAAGAAAGTTACAAATAAACACATTAACTAGATAACTTGCAGTCCCAGCGTATATTAGATACAAAGAATTGCACTTTGTGAAACTGTCCATGTCTAAAGGAGAATTCTATTGATATGATTGAAAAATATCACCTAAAAGGGGCAGTATAAAACAGAAAAATCACAACCTTTTCTCACTCTAAGTCTTGGGTAAAGACCCTGTGAAGGATTGTTGTTATTTACTAAACTTTGTACTTGGATTCAGCACAGGGCAGAATGAATGGACACGCAGTAAAATTCGAATTCACTTGTAAAGCTTTGCTGCTTTAGCTTGCAAACCATTACACCACCCTAAGTGCCCGACCTTGTGAAGGACTGAAAGAAACCAAAATTTAGCTGGATCTTCTTCTTCTTCTTCTTCTTCTTCTTATTATTATTATTATTATTATTATTATTATTATTATTATTATTATTATTATTATTATTATTTGTGAGTTTTTCACACAGGCTTTAGTTAGTGGTCTTTTACTCTAATATGAATGACAGTTTCCCCGGGTCTCCCTGACTCTTCTGAGAATTCTAGCCGATATTGATGGTCTCGATTCTTCTTCGGTTTTCCAAATAATTAATTCTTTTTCCAGGCCCTAGGGATCATTCCAAGTGCATCAACTACAATTTGTATCGTCGTTACCAGGGTATTCAAACCCCTTTTATTTTAAAGTTCTCTGGCAAGGTCCAATTAATTTTCTATTTTTTCACGTTCATTTATTTTCACTCTGCACTATACCAAAGCGGCAAAATCCAATGAATGGCAAGTTGCTAGTTTTCTGGTTATTATTATTATTATTATTATTATTATTATTATTATTATTATTATTCCTCTAGAGTTTTTCACATCAGTATTAGCTGAGGGTTTTTCACTGGAGTTTGATTGACAGCAAATCTCCTAAAGTCCTAAAGTCTCCAGGACTCGTCTCAGTATTCTGGCCGTCCTCGGCAATGCTATCGTTTGGATAGTCTCTACCCGTCCGCCAACTTCCATGTCCTCCAGGCCCTTTAATAATCCTTTAGTTACTGTGCCTAACGCACCAATCACAATTGGCACAATCGTTACTTTCATGTTCCACAGTTTTTTCAATTCTCTAACAAGGTCGAGGTACTTATCCTTCTTTTCACCTTCCTTCAGATTTATTCTGTGGTCCGTCGGGACAGCAAAGTCAACAATTTTGCAGATTCTCTTTCTTTTGTTGATTATTATGAGGCCTGGTCTTCTCGCTGGGATTAGGTGATCCGTTTGTATGTTAAAGTCCCATACGAGTTTATGCGAGTCATTTTCTAGGACAGGCGCCGGGTTGTGCATATACTATTTGTTGTTGTTGATGTTACTAGACGATAATTCTTTATTGAAGACAATTTTATTTGCTTCTCTTTACATGATCTTTTGGAACTATTTCAAAAGTTACGGTATATTTTTAAACAAACAGTAGCAGTACATATTATTAGTTTATATATATATATATATATATATATATATATATATATATATATATATATATATATATATATATATATATATATCAGCTTGTATAGTATCCTAGTACTTGAAAGTCTATGTTTAGTCTTTTCAAAGAATATACCATATTAATGTATAAACATTTTTTAACTATTCAAAGTGTGGCCGAAATGTCATGTGTATATTATTGTATCTTATAGTATTGAAATGTTCATTAAACATGCTTTCAATTTGTCAATAGACTTATTACGAACGGACTGAAGAAATCCTGCTTCCAAATCATTAAAAAAATCTAAGTCTGTGAACGTATTGACTCTGGCTGGGATAAAAGTGTATATGAGTTCGTTCAAAAAATTCTAAGATTTACAGAAAAAGAACATAGGCAAATATTGTTGTTGTGGCAAGACACTCTCACTATTTATAAAACTAGAAAATTCAAAATGTTTTCGTTTATAAGTGGTAATGATTCTTCATTTTAGTATTTTTGTGACTTTCTTAAAATGTCACTCTTTTTATTTGTCATTCTTCTGAGTTGTATTTGTGTCACTCTTTTTTTATGTCATTCTTTCGATGTGTCACACTGTTGAACATATTCCTTCGAATCAGGTTACAAAGTTTCACTACTTTTACCAGAAAATGAATGCAATTAGTGTGACTATACACCAACGAACGAAACCAATATGATTGATTGAACACACAGCATATTTATCAAATTAAATACGCGACAGACCTTTCGGTAACGGTATTCATTGAGTGCCGCCACGTTTAGAGAACGATTGCTTTGACTGAAATTTATAGGCGCCCCGATCTTTAAAAACAATATGGCTGCTCAAATAATCAACATAGTCACTCAATAAAACTATCAAACACTTCTTGTCAACAATACCTGTGAGAACACAGAATTCAATTAGTGTCAGTTTTAAAGTTTGTAACTGTGTAAATGAAATTCGTCAAATATCCAGTACTTGTTTTCTTAGAGACGTATTTCATATATCTATATTATTTTTGTACTTGCAAATTTTCTACCCCCATAAAAGTAAAAGTAAAGTTGGCGATCATAGTCGAGGGTGACCCGAAGGCTTCCTTTTCGATAGCTACTACACCAAGGTGTAAGGGAGAGCGCTACTCATTTCCCTGGATTTCTCCACTTTACCCTTGATCCGTACCTTATAATGCTGAGTGTAAAGCAAGGAGGCATCAACTACCATTTTTAAAGTCTTTGGTATGACTCGACTTACGATTGAACCCAGGTCTCCCAGGCCATTGGCGAACACTCAAACCATTATGCCAATGTCCGGTATACATGCCAATGTCCGGTATACCGCCGTAGTAACTGGTGAATTTCACTGATTATCCAGTGATAGCAAGTTACCTAAGTTCCACAAAACCTTTTTAAATATTCTAGCTTATTTTAGCAGTGCTGTGGTCTGGATTGTCTCTATTTTTCTTCCGATTTACACTTTCCTAATTCACTTTTGCAAGTTATTTGGGATTGATCCACGGATTTCTATTATGATTGGCATCAGTCAATTTTATGACCCCAAAATATTTTCTAACTACTGAGAAATCCCTGTCGGCTGAGGCAACTGCCTCCACGCTGAGAAAGATCACCCACCAAAAAGTGTCTAAACTATGTCTGAATGTTAGGTTCCAGTCCTGGAACTATCGAAAATTGGGAGTATCCTTTCATTACAAGTATTCCCTTCCCTGCTCTTGCCAGGAGTATTAGAACAGGTTAGAGTCCAATCTAAGAGTCAAAGGGCACCTCTGGTGGTGTAACGGTTAGCAAGCTGGACTAGCAAACCTACACGAGTGAGTTCGAGTCTCATTGGGTACCCCATTCGGCCTTGTGCCACATCGAAGCCATGAGCTTTGTAAATTACCCCAATCTAAGAGTCAAAGTTTAATTCTTTACAAAACTAACAATCGTTCAATTGAGTGCCAAGAAAAGATAACTTTTAAATTAAATTATTGATATTACGAAGCAACACCGTTTACTGCGTACAAACGAATAAGGTTGAATATAATTACACTGGTTTACAAAAATAAATTTTTGGTCTGAGGCAAGAATGGGGATTGGTGTTTTTTGTTAATTTGGGTGTGCTGAATTCAAATTTATAAATAGTTTTGCTCTATCACCTCTAGTTTTTTGGCTTTTAAATAGTCTCATTTTAGTATAAACAGAGAATATATGTGCATATTTCAAGATTTGCAGCAGCTTATAACAGATAAAACAGGATAGATAAAGAACACTGATTGAATCAATATACTTGGATAACATAATTACACAATTCATAGTACCACAGACCGTCAAAAGTATGTTTTCTTAGAAGATCTGGTGTATTTTGCCTCCGGGATGTCACGCAAGAGCATCCAGCAGAAGTCTCCTATCATGCCGGGGTTCCATTTGCCTTGATAGTTGCTCTCCATCTTCGTAATGTCTTGGTGTAATCTTTCTCCATGCTCATCACTCACTGCTCCAAGGTTTGGCGGGAAGAAGTTGAGGTGGGAATGGAGAAAATGAATCTTGAGTGACATTCGGCACCCTATATCCTCGTAAGACTTTAGCAATTTCTCAATACAGGCTTGGTAATCTGGTACGCGTGTGTTACCAAGGAAGCCACTACAGACTGACTTGAATGCTTCCCAGAGACAGAGAAAACAACAGTACTTTGTGAAGCCCGCTTGCATACCCCTAAGAAGACCAATTACCTTGAGTTCCCCACACAGACTCAATTGGTACTCGCTGTACTAAATAGCTTCTAAAAGAAGTTTCATGTTGTCATAGGACTCCTTTAGATGGACAGGGTGTGTAATGGGAATGCTGGGATATTTATTCCTGTTGTGCAGAAGAACACCCTTGAGACTTCGCTTGGAAGAGTCTATGAAAAGACGCCAGTCTGAAGGATTATGTAGCAAACCAAGGGATGTAAACAAGCCAGGTATGTTTGTGCAGTAGCACAACTTGTTTTCTATGTCGAAAAAGGAAGCCAGGTCTTTGTTCCGATTCCTGAAACTGGTTATCCTTACATCTTTCTGGACTAGGTTCCACTGTTTAAGCCAAGAAGCCAAGAACTCTGACTGCTGTTTTGACAGATACAAATCACGAACAAGATAATTCAGGTCTTCTTGCGTAATCCAGTGTGGCTCATTGCCACTTGTTTCTGAATTTGTAGACTCAATATCTTCCAAAGATATTGACTCGGCAGAATCCTCCCTTGAAGGCATTTCTTCATCTGATGAGGAAAGAAGATCCTTATTTACTGGAGGTGTGGGTACCGGAAGATCATCTGAATAGGGAACGGGTCTCATGGCAAATCGAAGGTTGGGATATTTGATCTTTTTCCTAGAAGATGCATCGAAACTAGTTATATTAGTTAAACAAAAATAACAATCATCTGCGTAGTTTCGCGGCTCTCTCTAAACCATCGGGACTGCAAAGTTGAAAGCAAAGTTGAAAACTAAATGTGCATTTGAAAATGTAATACTAATATTTAGTTACCCAAAAGATGTGTAACACGATAGTTGAGGGACACCAACCTCCTGCGCCGCCTGCGAGACAACCTTTCCAATGACTGCCAGAATGTGGATTGAGACCTGCTGCCTTAACTGTCAAAATCCGTCTTGATATACATATATATATATATATATATATATATATATATATATATATATATATATAGTGTAATGCTATCACTTACATTTAGTGCATAATAACTTAAAAGTGATATTACAATCTAACAATATTAGAATTAACCCTGAATTCATGTACGCCTTTGTGTACCGTATATGCACAAAATGCACACTGCATATCTAAAAAACTAGAGGTGATGCGTAAAAACGGATTTCAAATTTAAATTCAGCACCCTCAAATTAGGTAAAAACGAGTATTTCTGTGCTTGACTCAATTTCATTGTAAACCAGTGTTATTAGTGTTAGATGACAATTCTTGAAACAATTTATTGTCCTAGTTATAAAATAAAACTGCATCTCAAGCTAAGGCTCCTCTCTTGGAATTCGAGAAATGGGGAGTACTGCTTCATGACCATTAATCTCAGATACACTCTGATCTGAAGCGGTCGTACCCTTGAGGGTCTCATCTATGGATCCAATGGAATTATCCAATTACTTACAAGGGATTATTATATATATGAAATAGAATTATTAGTGTTTAATAGCTATACATGAAACTATTTATCTGCGTGCACATAAATGATTATAATTAATTTACCCTGGATTGATAGAATTACTAATGTTAAATAGCAATACTTGAAACTATGTAACTGTGTACAAAAAAGAATTATTTGAAATTGAATACCATATTAAAAGCATTAAACTGTGTCTCTCAAGATCCAGTGAAGACGTACCGGATAGGACAAGTGTAAAAAAAAACTTGCAAGGAGTGAAAAAATGAAAGATAGAATGAAATCAGAATGGGGCATAAAAAGCGCTCAATCCTACATGGGCTGAGCGTTTCTGGAACATAAAATGTTTAACCTATATACTCTTAAAGCCTCTTATATAAGCTTTATCACTATACAATAATTGGAGAAAAAGGGGATTAATCAATCGTATTTAAGGTATTTAAGGTTTTGCTAAATTCGTTCGTCATGTAGTATATGAGATATATATATATATATATATATATATATATATATATATATATATATATATATATATATATATATATACGTGATGCATTCAATAGGTTTCCAGACTTTTTTGTACAGGCATTTAAAATTATCGTAGACTCTTGAATATTCAGTATTTTATTGCTATACATCTTATGAGATGACTGACCAATTATTATGATTTCAGCTTCAAATCAACAGCTACAGCAGCAATTGGAATACGCCCAACTAAAGCCCGATTGTCACAGCTGGTGAATTTCAAAAATGCAATCAGGACGTGAGGACACTTTAGAAGAACTATATGCAATAAAATTATGCTTTAAACTTGTAAAAAATGCCACAGAAACGTACGGAATGCTTCAGATGTCTTTTGGAGCATCTTGCATGAATCGAGCATCAGTTTTTGAGTGGCATAAGAGATTCAAGGAAGGCAGATAGTCTGTGATGGATGATGAAAGGTGTGGGAACAGTAAGGAAGTCAATACACCAGAGTTGTTTGGCCAAAGGGTTAGGGTTAGGGTTACTATGTTGAAGTTTCAGGGGAGTTCAGGAAAAGATTCTGTCAGAAGAGGCCAGCACTCTTCAAATCAGGTCAGTGGCATTTCCACCTGTACAATGCACCAGTCCCCAACTCCATCCTTGTCACAGACTATTTAACCAAGATGGGCATCAAGACAGTTCCTCAGCCTCCCTATAGTCGAGACCTTGCTCCCTGTGACTTTTGGCTATTCCCTAAGCTCAGAGGCTGTCGTTATGAGACAATTGAGGAGATGAAAGAGGCTGTGACGAAGGTCATTGACACGCTCACACAAGAGGACTTCCATGGGGCCTTCCAGAAGTTGTTGGAACGGCACAAGAAGTTCACTGCAACCGGAGGATATTACTTCGAAGGGGACTAGAGTTTCCAGGTAGGTGAAACCTGGGCAGATTTATTCTGATTATATATATATATATATATATATATATATATATATATATATATATATATATATGCAATGATTGGCTGAAAAGTTCATAGGCTGACCAAGATATTACTGTGGAAGTTAACCAAATAGGATTTATATTTTTACATAGTCCCCTTGCAGTCCACATACTTCATCCATCGGTGTTATATTGTTTGGATTCAGCGAGACAAAAACGTCACCAACCGCAGATACGTCGTCATCAAATTAATTTTTCAGTCCACCGACTATATATATATATATATATATATATATATATATATAAGGTGAAGAAGAAAATTTCGAATTCTGTTGCTAGTTCCCTTATGATATAATTTCAAAAAGTTTTCTCATGTTTTTCATTTATTTCGAAACATACTCTGTGATTAAAAGAAGTTGACATTTCTATGGGGTTATTTTTATTAAAAAAGCAGAACTGATATTATGAAGACCACCTGGGATTGGTTCCTATAATAATTCGGCTGAGATGGTGAACATTGAAACTTTAAGCTCATAATATCTATAAGTAACTCTCAGACAATTGTTAACATTTTTCACTCTATAACTCTGAGCTATCTTTGTACTATTAAGAATAATTACCTAAAGCTCTAATTTTTTTAAATTCTTAAATACCCTGAACATATATATATATATACACAGAAGGAGAGACAGAAAGAAAGAGAGAGAGAGAGAGAGAGAGAGAGAGAGTCATGAAACCTTTTGTAAAATAGAATTTATTTTAAAAAGACAACATTGCAATTGAAATTAAACATTGATATTGTTGCAATTATTTAGAACTGGTGCCTCAATAATGAAAATAATTGACGCAGCAAAATAGTAATTCTCACAACATTGAATGCAATGTGGAACACTGCCCTAGTTTTAACTTCAAGTTTCCTGTGACCAACTGTAAATGTGAATCTAAAAGAGATATTTAAAAAAGAAGAAAAAAACGTGAAAATACTTTTTTCTTTGTTATGAAATTGTTTTATCATTAAGTTTCTTTTATAATGATGTATTTCCCTTTTAAGAGATAATTAAAATCGGAGAATCAGTTTGTCTAGTGAAAATCTAAAAGAAATCAATCATGATAGCTTAAATTTAGAATGAAATATTAAAGGGTGCAATTATTTTTCTATGAAAATTGCATCAGCATAACACATTTGTAAATCAACTAATGATATTGTAATATCATCATAAGGTGTTCAGTGATTTGGAGGTGCCCATGGTAAAATGGTTATCGTCGTCGGAAATGGACACGGCGACACGAGTTCAAATCTTGGACGAGACTGATTGCATTTCACATAGCACTAACACCCTTGGAAAAGGTATGAATCCAATTATTCTCCCTCCAGCTATGGATAAATAGTAGGGCAGACTAGGTTCTTCAGTCTTGGTGAGGCAACTAGTCTAGGAGAAGGAAAACTCTGAATTCAAACCTGTTAAACTCTGCTAAAAATTTACCTTGTGTCATATCCTGCCCGAGTGGAGGGGTTGGTAAATATGATAAGGTGTACAGTGATAATTTTCAATTCCTAACAACTTCCGTGAATCAAAAGTCTTGCAATAATTTGACCTCGTGAGGCTTAATTCAGCTGCATTGGATGCTTTTGTAGAGGTAGTGTAGCTGATTGGACTGTAAAATAATGAGCTTGTTAGATTTTCACCGAGAGCTTCTAGCCGGATTTCCCTCTGTGACTTGAAACACGAGCTCGGAATCCACGGTCTTAGACATGAGCTGTCCTGATTTTCATGTTTATAAAAACCCTGCGAAATAACTATTTAGTTATTGTGCTATGGTTTGGAACAAATGGTATGATTAGATTGGATAGTTAGAAATATTATTTCAGAGGAGGTAAAAAGGGTTTTAAACATGTATAAGTAAGTAAGTTAGCGACCATAGTCGAGGGTGACCCGAAGGCTCCCTTTTCGATAGCTACTACACCAAGGTGTAGGGGAGGGCGCTACTCCATTCCCTGGATTGCTCCACTTTACCCTTGAACCGTACCTTATAATGCTGAGTGTTAAGCAAGGTGGTATCAAGTTCCATTTTTAAAGTCTTTGGTATGACTCGACCTGGGATTGAACCCAGGTCTCCCGGGCCATTGGCGAACACTCTAACCGCTGGGCCAATGTCTAAACATGTATAATACCTCATAAATCCTCATAGAAATATTGTACTCATGCTTAGGCTGAAGTGTGATGATACGAACATTGCAGAGAAATGTTAAGATTGGAGGGGATACAAAGAAGAATGTCCAAAATAATTAGAAAAGTAAAAGATTACAGTTACCGGTAAAGATTAGAGAAATTAGGATTCGCCAATGGTCCAGGAGACCTCGGTTCAATCCAAGGTCGCGTCATACCAAAGACTTTAAAAATGGTACTTGATACCTCCTTGCTTAACACTCAGCACTATAAGGTACGTATCAAGGGTAAAGTGGAGCAATCCATGGAAAGGAGAAGCGCCCTCCCTTACTCCTCAGTGTAGTAGCTATTGAAAAAGGAACCTTCGGGGCGCCCTCGACTAAAGGGAGACAACTTTTTTTACTTTACTTAACAAGAAAGAAAAATAAGTCAAGATCTCGTTCAAACTTTTGTTATTACTAATAGAATATCTAATTATGGTAGACATTTTCAATATTTCTCGAAAAGGAAATTTACAAAGTAGAATTTAGAAATAATGGAAGGAAAAAAATAGAAGGCATTTTTGGGTATTATCGGATAAATTACTAAACATAATTTGATCTGCTATATATTTTATAATTACTGTATATTTTTAGTATAAAAAGTAATTCTTACGGTTGATATGAGAATATGGTAAAAAGGAGAGAACATCAAGGTTGTGTAACAAATAAAAATAAACAAGCTGTGCGTTCACCTTAATCAAAAATTGTTATTTGTCTACATTTCCGAGATTAAGCTTGGTAATGTTGGATTAAATAAAGATTTGGGTTCAAATTTTCTCATAGGTTCCAAAGTTCACCGCGAAGCACCTGATGAAGTCTGAAGGTCTTATCGACGGAAACGTTATGAATATAAGAATAAAGATGAAGACAATAGTTCGGATACTCAAAATGACACAACGAATGAATTAAATTGTTTCTGTGACTTTATAAACCAAGTCAAACTTGTAAAGCATAAATTCCTTAATCAGATTACGTTGCACATCCATCTATGCTGCTATCACACGTGAAGTGAAGCAATGCACAACGTGCCAGAGCCCCGACTTTCATGAAGCTGCCAACCATTGCGGATACCTACAACGGCTTGAACTACTACGGTCACATGATATATTCACAATAAACTAGCAAGAACGAAATAATTGCAAAATATTTTACTCACTATGGTACTTATTTAGATTTGCTTTGTTTTGGTTTTATGGCATATCAACAATTGTAGGTTATTTCTTACCAAATCTTCTATACACACACACACACACACACACACACACACACATATATATATATATATATATATATAATAGAAATATGTGGAAATTTGGATAAATCAAAAACTTAAAACCGGTTAAGAAGGCGTGACATTTCGTTCTTTTATTTCATCTTAAGAACTTTCTCCGGCTAAATCATTTTCTGAGTTTCTCAATTTATAAGCAAATGAGGAACATGAGAAAATGACAGAGATCATAAAGGTGTAGCAGGAAGAAGCAGTGTGTTTAGAGTCAAGTGTATCATTAGAGATTTTTGATCCTATGAAATCTGGTACACTTGACCCTAAACCCTCTCCTTCTTCCAGCTACACGTTTATACTCACCGTCATTTTGTCATGTTCCTCATTTTTTATATATATAGAAAAAACTCAGAAAATAGTTCAGCCTGAGAAAGTTAATAAAATTAAATAAAAGAACAAAATATCGCGCCTTCTAAACCGGTTTTAAGTGTTTGATTAATCCAACTTTTCACATATTTTTATCATATTGTCTGATTCATCACAATCTATCATTTAAACACCACCTATATATATATATATATATATATATAATTTGTAAACACATTTTGTTGATAACATTTTCAAACGAGCCGAAGTTCATTTTCGCACATAGTTAAATGGCTCCAAGTATTTTTATGTTATGTAACTCATTTGTTTGTACACAGGTGGTTTAAAGTTTTGCTATATAACACAATTTAACATCAGTCATTTGTTTGCACACATGTTATATAATTGCGGAGGGATTTCGTTTTATATATATTGCCTTTTGGTTTAGTTAGGCTGAGTACCTTTCGCTTAGTGCATGGGATAGTTAGCTGCACAATTGAGCGTAGGTATTCACGCGGGCGCGGGGCGGATGTGACAATCAGAGATGTCACAATAAAAACCCCAGATAGAAAATGTGACCGGGGACGTAAATGGCATCATGCCCGGAAGCGCTGAGGATTTTGGGGTTTTGAAAAAAAGCAGTTAGTTGAGATTCCTGTCTAGAGGAAAGTAGTCGACGAGATCAGTTGGGGTCTACGAAATGTGCTGCGCGTTTGTTGAAGAAATTGTGTCTCTCTCTCCTCATGTCGAAAAACATTAAACTCAAAAAGGTAATAAAAAGTTTCGTACCTGAACCAAAAAAGAAAGTCGACAGAGTGTTTCGTATATTTCGGGATTCGACATTAATCATTAGTTAACACGCTGTGAAGTGGTTACAAACATTGCTATTGAACACTTATACTTCAATTCGAGATAATTCATTCGTTTACACAGTTAAATGATTCCAACTATTACTCTGTATCACTAAAAGTTCAATTAAACGTCAGTCATTTATTTACATACAGTAAAATGATTAAAGAGTTCTATTTATTTCATTTCCATTTAGCACAAGTCATTCGTTCGGATACAGTTGAAATGTCAGTTCTATTTTATCCATCGATAGAACCCTATTAGGTGCAACGATTTTGGGTCTGTGTGGACCTTGGAGTAATGGCAATGAAGGTATCCTCCACATTTTCCAAAGCTTCAGCACTGGAAACTTGCCATCAGATTGTTTTGTGTCATTTCCTGGAAATTCATTGGGGAATCTTACCCCTCTGCAGAGATGAAGCAGTCGGTGAGTTCCATAGCCCCAGCCGACTGGGCTGATACTTATTAAGACTAAAGTTAACTGAATCATCGTTTAATAAAGAAAAACTTTTGAGATTATCAGAGGATCGTAATTAACTTTATTCTGATGAAGATTATAGTTATTGAGAAATCAGTGATTATTTTATATTCCCTAATTTTGGATACACTGAAGGATGGTTGAAAGCGGATACAACACAGGTCATTTAAAAAGTAATTGTTGCACTCTTTTCCTTTGCAACAATGTCGAAAAGGTTGACTATCTAAGACAAGAAATCATAAATGAACATAATACATGCATAAGTCTTTCTAGAACTTTCATCGTAGGAATTACGCAGACAACGCCAAAATTCTATGAATGATTTCTTATGAAATATATCTTTTATACCCGAATCAATGATCAATTTCTGAAACCCATGTTGGTAATAATTGGGAACTTTTTCAACTAACAATTGATATGATTTTTTCACTAAATATAATTCGTAACCTCTGAGTTACGGAGGCTTTTGCATGTTCGATATAATCATCAGTGATGACCGATTTGTGCTTTTATTAATTAATTTGTGCTGTTATTAATTAATAAATTATGAGGGATGAACACAACAGTCTACAAAAAGTATATGATGACAAAGGCCTTCCTACATCTTACTATAATATGCCAAATTTTAGTGGAGGTGCCCGGGGTGTAATGGTTATCGTCGCAGGATGTGGACTCGGCGACACGAGTTCAAATCCTGGACGAGACTGATTGCATTTCACATAGCACTAATACCCTTGGGAAAGGTATGAATCCAAATATTCTCCCTCCTATGTGTAAATAGTAGGACAGACTAGGTTCTTCAGCCTTGGTGAGGCGACTAGTCTAGGAGAAGGAAAACTCTGCATGTTAAACTCCGCTTAAAAATTGACCTTGTGTCATATCCTGCCCGAGCTGAGGTGTTGGTAAATAGGATAATATGCCAAATATCCGTTCGTTCGTCCGTCTATGAAAGGTTCTGTTATTACAGGACCTATTTGGTGGTGGGTCCTACCCCACTGCAGAGAAGCAGTCGGTGTATTCTACAGCCCCAGCCGACTGGGCAAGGTACACTCAGGAAGAAAGAATATCATGTGGAGATTTTTTAAAAGTGCTTAAATTCCGTCCGAATACTCTTGAAGGGCGCTTCAGGCAGAAGCTTAGCTCTTTTAGCCTATGTGTTGTCAAGTGGGGTGATGGTTCCCGGACACTAAGCCAGAAGCCTTTGATGCTTTCATGCTTCTCGTTTTATTTTATTTTTCCTTTTGCACAGATACCTAACTTTGATCTAAACTAAAAACTCAGAAGCCTATCTTTTACTCATGAGTGTAATTAATCTCAGTTTTGATATATATTTAATATATATTTAATATATTTTCATTGATGAGTGATTGTCATTCAAATAAAACAACCTAAAATGACCATAAAACAGGTCGAGTAGACGAAGATTTTTACTGACGAGATCGATCAATTCTCATCATCTTGCATTATTTTCTTTGTACAATTAATTTTCGATATAAATTAATCAAATCATTCAAATCATGTCTGTGGCACGAGACTTTGTTGTGTATGGACTGATCGATTGATTTTACTAGCATGTCAATCTCTTGAGGGCCATTTTCTTTCTGGAAGTTAGGGAATCGAGTTCATTATATATTCCTATTAATATTTTTTGTGTTGTTCTTTCAGAAAAGATATTTTTTATGCTGTTCAATCGTATATGAATATTTTTAACCCTTTTTGACCCACAGATGTGACTCTAACAAATACTATCACCCTGGGTCCGAATGCACACGGGAATAATGGTGATGAAGGGGTGACTCCAGACTCTCCGGATCTTTAAAAATCGAGTCTCATGAGATGCACTTTTCTATGATGCTTAGGATACAGATCTTTGAGGAAAAATTCCTAACCCTCAGCAGGAGATAATCTCAGCGTATTCTAAGGCAAAATGACAGGGCTATTTATGGTGTACACTTCCTTTGTATTCCTGAACAAACGCCAATCGTAACAAAGTACTAAAAGATATTAATACTGTCGGTAAAACCCCAGAACCTCCCAAAATAGAACTCTTTCATGAAAAAGAAGATAAAAAGACTACTCATCTTTGAATCATTTCCGAACTTTTGTCTTACTTATCTATATAAGAATTTTTTCCTGATGGAAAATAATCAATAATATATATTAGAAATTTTTCCCTTTCTTCGATTATTTCGTTTTAAATCTGAAAAAGAAAAACTGATAGAAGAAAGGAAAAAGAATACTATAATACCCGTTAAATAAGGATAACGTAAGGGCGCCGTTATTTAATGAAGCTTTTAATCATCATCATCATGTCGCGCTGGTAGCACGGATATCCCTGACCCTATCGTTCATCGCCCAAGGCAGGTCTTCAGGACAACATCCCGTATCCTCACATAGCTGCTGAATGTATGTTCTTGCTGGTCGTCCTGCTTTTGCACGGCCATATGTGGGGGTCCGTAAGAGTAAATCTCTTATAAGTTCGTCCCTGCTTCTCCAGCAGTGTCCTGCATGTCTGGTTCGTCTAACTTGAATAGTTTTTGTGATAGGAGGCAGGTGGCCGTATAGTTGGTATCTTGTGGGGTGTTGCCGCCAGGACTTGTTCAAGATTGCACGCAGCATTCTTGTGTAATTGCCGTCTAGCTTCTTCTCCAGCCGTTTTGTTAGCGTCCATGTAGTGCACCCATATAGCAGTATCGATGTGACCGCAGCCTGGAAGAAACTGCGTTTCATTTTATCGGTTAGGTCTGATTTCCATATAATCGATAGCCTATTTATAGCTGTCCAAAAAAAAAGCCTTTAATAATATAATTATTTCTTTTCCCTTATCAATGCTTGCATGATTTTTTCTGATTTTAATGATAATATTACTTTAAATCCATTAAATAAGGATAATATTAGAATAAGGATACCGTTAGTTAATGAATCTTTTAATATTTTCATTTCTTTTTCTTTTTCAATGCTTGCATGTTTTTTTTCTGATTTTAATGACATGACGTATCAAACAAGATATTTGATTTCTTTATTTAATGGCATATAAACCTTTGAGGATTATTTAATACCAAAGACGTCTTTTTAGAAGAACAGCAGTGATAATATTTCACCCATATCTGGTGGGATAAGAGGGTTCACACCTTTTCCAAGGGTATAAGTCCAAAATAAATCTATAACGTAACTGGAGTTCGAACTCGCTTACTACGATCTCACAGTCTAGCACGTAAGCTTCTACTCTATGGGTACTCCCACCATCCAATTTATTTGTATAAAAAGGAAGTGAAGGTCCTGGTAAAGAATTAATTTTCAAAAAAATTCATGTTGCGCAGACGAAATAGAAAGTATATACAACGTGCGTTAGAACTGTGACTCATAGATGGGTCCCTAAAAGGTACTGTATCTCCGGGTCACAATGTAACTGGAAGTTATGACAATGAAGATATACTCCGTAGGCCCTAAATCACCTGGGTTGAAGCCTCAATATCAGTTGGAATTTAGCGTCATATCCAGAATATTCTGTTGGTTGGGGTATTACCCTCCTGCAAAGGATGAATCGACGTATTCTAAGCCCCAACGACTGGGGTTATATCCTGTCCATAGATAGGGGTTTTCGTCAAAATTAGTTTACAAATCATTAAAACACGCAAGGGACCCAAACGCATTTACGCAGGAGTAAGTAATTTACTCCTATTCGAACTAACTAGTCTAATTCAATCTTCTCGGAGCGCATTGCCAATCTAGGCTAAGTCATATATGCACACGTTTCTAGTTATTTCAATATATTAATGGAGTCATTTGAATCAAGACGTGCCTAGTTTCACAACACAGAGAAAATACATCAGATAGGATGATGAAATGGAAAGCGGGACTTCTTAGAAAGCTTTGCTCCTCGCTCCTTAACACTGTGTTGCTATGTAGACACGGAAGACAAAAAGGAAAATGTCCCTTTCCGCCAATTATATTATACGAATGATTGATTAATTTGGAGAGATACCAGAACTCTGTTTTTGACCCATGGGTCAACTCAGATTCTTTTGATACTGACCACGATTTCACTGTGACTGATCGCGAACGAGGCAACTACTTCATTCAAGTTTGTCTGTTTTTGAGATCAACACTAAGGCTCTAAACTTTCCTCCTGTCACCCTCTTTTTCAGAATCTTCCTTTCGCTTCTCTATCTCATTATTTTGCCTATATGATCAGTAAAATCATTATCTATCTATCTATCTATCTATCTATCTATCTATCTATCTTAGTCTGTTCATATCTATGTAATTCAGTCTCCTCATCTATCTATCTATCTATCTATCTATCTATCTTAGTCTGTTCATATCTATGTAATTCAGTCTCCTCATCTATCTATCTATTTATCTATCTATCTATCTATCTATCTATCTATCTATCTATCTTAGTCTGTTCATATCTATGTAATTCAGTCTCCTCATCTATCTATCTATCTATCTATCTATCTATCTTAGTCTGTTCATATCTATGTAATTCAGTCTCCTCATCTATCTATCTATCTATCTATCTATCTATCTATCTATCTATCTATCTATCTTAGTCTGTTCATATCTATGTAATTCAGTCTCCTCATCTCTCTATCTATCTACCTATCTATCTATCTATCTATCTTAGTCTGTTCATATCTATGTAATTCAGTCTCCTCATCTATCTATCTATCTATCTATCTATCTATCTATCTATCTTAGTCTGTTCATATCTATGTAATTCAGTCTCCTCATCTATCTATCTATCTATCTATCTATCTATCTATCTATCTTAGTCTGTTCATATCTATGTAATTCAGTCTCCTCATCTATCTATCTATCTATCTATCTATCTATCTATCTTAGTCTGTTCATATCTATGTAATTCAGTCTCCTCATCTATCTATCTATCTATCTATCTATCTATCTATCTTAGTCTGTTCATATCTATGTAATTCAGTCTCCTCATCTATCTATCTATCTATCTATCTATCTATCTATCTATCTATCTATCTATCTATCTTAGTCTGTTCATATCTATGTAATTCAGTCTCCTCATCTATCTATCTATCTATCTATCTATCTATCTATCTTAGTCTGTTCATATCTATGTAATTCAGTCTCCTCATCTATCTATCTATCTATCTATCTATCTTAGTCTGTTCATATCTATGTAATTCAGTCTCCTCATCTATCTATCTATCTATCTATCTATCTATCTATCTTAGTCTGTTCATATCTATGTAATTCAGTCTCCTCATCTATCTATCTATCTATCTATCTATCTATCTATCTATCTATCTATCTTAGTCTGTTCATATCTATGTAATTCAGTCTCCTCATCTATCTATCTATCTATCTATCTACCTATCTATCTATCTATCTATCTATCTATCTATCTTAGTCTGTTCATATCTATGTAATTCAGTCTCCTCATCTATCTCTCTATCTATCTATCTATCTATCTTAGTCTGTTCATATCTATGTAATTCAGTCTCCTCATCTATCTATCTATCTATCTATCTATCTATCTATCTATCTATCTTAGTCTGTTCATATCTATGTAATTCAGTCTCCTCATCTATCTATCTATCTATCTATCTATCTATCTATCTATCTTAGTCTGTTCATATCTATGTAATTCAGTCTCCTCATCTATCTATCTATCTATCTATCTATCTATCTTAGTCTGTTCATATCTATGTAATTCAGTCTCCTCATCTATCTATCTATCTATCTATCTATCTATCTATCTATCTATCTATCTATCTATCTATCTATCTTAGTCTGTTCATATCTATGTAATTCAGTCTCCTCATCTATCTATCTATCTATCTATCTATCTATCTATCTATCTATCTTAGTCTGTTCATATCTATGTAATTCAGTCTCCTCATCTATCTATCTATCTATCTATCTATCTATCTATCTATCTATCTTAGTCTGTTCATATCTATGTAATTCAGTCTCCTCATCTATCTATCTATCTATCTATCTATCTATCTATCTATCTTAGTCTTTTCATATCTATGTAATTCAGTCTCCTCATCTATCTATCTATCTATCTATCTATCTATCTTAGTCTGTTCATATCTATGTAATTCAGTCTCCTCATCTATCTATCTATCTATCTATCTATCTATCTATCTATCTTAGTCTGTTCATATCTATGTAATTCAGTCTCCTCATCTATCTATCTATCTATCTATCTATCTATCTATCTATCTATCTATCTTAGTCTGTTCATATCTATGTAATTCAGTCTCCTCATCTATCTATCTATCTATCTATCTATCTATCTATCTATCTTAGTCTGTTCATATCTATGTAATTCAGTCTCCTCATCTCTCTATCTATCTATCTATCTATCTATCTTAGTCTGTTCATATCTATGTAATTCAGTCTCCTCATCTATCTATCTATCTATCTATCTATCTTAGTCTGTTCATATCTATGTAATTCAGTCTCCTCATCTATCTATCTATCTATCTATCTATCTATCTATCTATCTATCTATCTATCTATCTTAGTCTGTTCATATCTATGTAATTCAGTCTCCTCATCTATCTATCTATCTATCTATCTATCTATCTATCTATCTATCTATCTATCTTAGTCTGTTCATATCTATGTAATTCAGTCTCCTCATCTATCTATCTATCTATCTATCTATCTATCTATCTATCTTAGTCTGTTCATATCTATGTAATTCAGTCTCCTCATCTATCTATCTATCTATCTATCTATCTATCTATCTATCTATCTTAGTCTGTTCATATCTATGTAATTCAGTCTCCTCATCTATCTATCTATCTATCTATCTATCTATCTTAGTCTGTTCATATCTATGTAATTCAGTCTCCTCATCTATCTATCTATCTATCTATCTATCTATCTTAGTCTGTTCATATCTATGTAATTCAGTCTCCTCATCTATCTATCTATCTATCTATCTATCTATCTATCTATCTCTGTTCATATCAATCAATTTACATCAGTTCATCTCTATCTCTCTCTCTTTCTCTCTCTCATTCTCTCTCTTTCTTCATTATCAATTTTTTTCTTCTTCCATACCTTAGCCTGTTTCTTTCTATCTATCGATCAACTTATGGTTTGATCAATCTCAGTCGATTTATATCTATCTATCTACATACTTATCTATCTCTCTATCTATCTCTGATCATCTATATTTCTAACTACCTTGATACCCTAAACTGCTTCTTTCTTCTGATTTATCTATTTCTGTTCATATCTTTTTCTCTCAGTCTTTATACTGTATCTAATAATCTATCTCTGACTTTTAATATCTGTTTGTCTATCAATCTGTCTGTGTCAGTCTGTTCATATCTATCTATCTATCTATCTATCTATCTCAGTTTCATCATTCATATATATATATATATATATATATATATATATATATATATATATATATATAGACAGACAGACAGACAGACGGTATAAGAAATGGTGTTGTACGATTCTCGGCCCAAACAAGAAGATAATAAGACCAATATTTTATTTTAGCATCACAGAACCAAAAACTTGACACCATTTTCTAAATTTCTTTCACTTTTTAAAAATAAAAGAACATATAAAAGTAATCTCCACCCTTGTATATATATATATATATATATATATATATATATATATATATATATATATATATATTGAACGTTTGTAATCAAAAACTAAAATTCTTAAATACATATACAAAATGCATATAACTGCTATATATTCACATGTTTAATTCTATAGGGTTTGGTAATCGATTCATTATCCTCAATGCACCGTTTTGAAATTGGAGAGATAGATTTACGAATGACGCAGAAGACCTTTGATAATCTAACATATAAGTCACATCTAATAGGAACCACATTCTGTCTATGCTTAATATATATATCCCAACGGAGATCTCAGTACAAGGTGTTCAAACCGAAGATTTTATATAAATGGTCGTTTTACCTTCCTACAAAGGATGAAAAAATATTTCTATTTGTCTTAGCACTTCTCATTGGCATAGTTGGTAAAGTGTTTGCCAATGGTCCGAGAGACCAGGTTTCAATCACTGGTTGAATCATACCTAAGACTCAAAAATGATAATTGACGCCTCCTTGCTTAGTACTTAGAAGTATAAGGTACGGATCAAGAATAAGTGAAACAATCAAGGAAAAAGTGTAACGCCCTACCCTACACCTTGGTATTGTAGCTATTGTAAAAGGAGCCTGCGGGTAACCCTTGACTACGGACAGACAAGTTGTATATATATATATATATATATATATATAATATTTGTATAATCTTGTATGATTTATGAATATAAGAGAGATTACAGTCACATTACGTTATGAATTGCGTCCAACATTTTGAACTTATTTGATTGAGTTATATGAGCATGTGACAGTTTATAAATCAAAATACTTGAAAGGTTATCAATAAACGCAAAGGTTTTCAGTAACACAAGCGACATTTCTTTACAGCAAGCCCTCTTCTTCCTGTCTTTGTCTTTATCATAAAAGTTTCACATACATTTTATTAGTTTCGATATGTTTTAAGAGCTATTCATTTCCCATTATTGGGCCGACAAATCCAATGTTTGTTGAAAGAATGTTCAAACCTAACAAGACACTTAATAATCATAGTTATCAAAACGTTCTCTTTCGTCTGGAAAGATTCGTTGTTCAATTCATAATATTAAAAGGTATTGGATGTCGACGGGAATGGAATCGACATTTTCTATCCACTTGTATTTCACCTTGTTTTAGTTAGACTGCCTCAATTTATAATAATTTATTTTTTTTAAACACACTTAGTGCAATGATCTCTTTATGTACACGCCTCAACCTCTAACTGAATTATACTGTTGATGTTACTATATATTCTAGCTTTAAACGCGAAAATTTCGAGGTTTAAAAAAGTATGTACAAACAAAATTATACAACACTATATATATATATGTATATATATATATATAGAGAGAGAGAGAAATTTACGTGCACACACATATAAACATAGAAACACGTATACACACACAAACAAACTCATACACACACACACACACACACACACACATATATATATATATATATAAATATATATCGAAAACATTTTAACCTCTTTATTTTTCAATATCTGTCTATATTTCTGAGATGAGGTATTATATACATTATTTACATTTTTTCGGACTAGTATTCTCATCTTTGTCACCATGTTTATCACGACGTTTCGGCTGTTGTACGCTCCGGCCTTCTTCAGGTAGTTGGAACGTCGAACTTTGCCCTTTATTTCGTTCACCGGGGTAGACAGTTCTAGTTCAATGAGTCATGTTTAATGGATGTTTGTTATCTGTTATGTCCTGTTAATTTCCCCTCTGAAAGTTCTCCAATGCCTTCACCGGGTATTGAACTCACACTCTTTTGGGTATGTCACTGAATGCTCTTTATTTTTATACTAAGTACTTTTAACTTTCATGATAAAAAGATCAAGGTTATTCTCATTATTTTTTTCTTTTATACAATATATATATATATATATATATATATATATATATATATATATATATATATATATATATATATCAGATGATCTGGTTAGGCGAAACCTTGGCAGATTTCTTCTGCCTCAATAGGTTTTCGCATATATATATATATATATATATATATGCATGCATGCATGTGTGTGCATGTGTAATTCTGGGGTCACTTTTGAGAGCAAGAATGTCACATTGAGGATGTTGTCTTCGGACAAACAGAGATGTTGAAAGTTCTTCGATATCCATCTTCCCAAAAGCTCAGATTAAAATACGAAATGAAATCTAGGAAATCTGTTACTTCTGTTGTTTACATTCAAATGTATCGTGTTAAAGACGTTGGAATTTTGAGCAGATTAGAAATATTTCTACTTAAATTCAATGTATTAATTAATTATTCAAATGATCGAAACACCCATTTCCAGACCAAATGAAATTTGTTGGGAATATTATTTCTAGTTTTATGAAATCGTAATTATCTGTCATTGTTTCTTGCCATTTATTAAGATGACGGTGCTAGTTTTTTTTTTCAAGCAGCGGTCGTGTCGATACTGCTATATGGATGTACTATATGGATACTAACTAAATGTATGGAGAAAAATCTTGACGGCAATTACACCAGAATGCTGCGAGCTGTATTGAACAAGTATTGGTGAAAAAATCCCACAAAACATCAGCTGTACGACCACCTACCAACCATCACGGAAACTATCGAAGTAAGATAAACCAGACAGGCAGGACAGTGCTAGAGAAATCAGGACAAACTCATAAGCTATTTACTCTTGTGGAGCCCTTCCTATGGACGAGCAAAGGCAGGACGACCAGAGGGTCAGGGAGTTCCACGCTGGCAGCGCGACATGATGATGACGATGATATATGTATATATGGAAAGAGATTGGACGAGATGAAGAAAAATAAATAGAAAAGAGGATAAACTAAACACTGACAACGGATTCCATTTGATATTTCGTCTTTATTTCTGTTAAGAGTCAATAAATAAATAACTCAACAAGGAGATATGAAGTGCCAACACAATGTTTCCAAGGGCACCTCTGGTGGTGTAATGGTTAGCAAGGTAGACTAGCAAACCTACACGAGTGAGTTCGTTTCTCATTGGGTGCCCAATTCATGCGGCCTTGTGCTACATCTAAGCAAAAAGCTTTGTAAATTACCAACACAATGTTTCCAAAAGTCTCTGTGGAGGGTTCTCCTTGGTTCAACGTACATGAAGACAGGCCTAGGTGCTTACTACGGCTGCTCCTGCTGCCTGCTCGACCTGCTTAGTTCATGATTAATATTCTCTTTGGGTAAGTCCATTACTCTGGTCATAGGTGAGTCAACTACAACAATTTCAGAAAGACTTCTTGAGAATGATTGGGTTTTTCTAAAGTTTAGCATGGGAGGGAATAGTTAATTAAAAAAAGAATAAGATAAAAGTTGGGAAGGGCCATAAAAAGCTGCGACAGAAAAGAAATATAGGTAGCAATAGAAGGAGAGAGAGAGAGAGAGAGAGAGAGAGAGAGAGGAATATATATATACGAGTGGTGGTGACGAAGATTATTGGCTGGGACATTAATTCGTTCTTGGAATAAACATGGTCCTGGCTTAAGTAAATAATGGGAGGTTATGGTCACCGTCAAGCGTATCAGATTTCATAAATAGACTTGAAGAAGATAGGAGGAGGCTACGATCACCGTCAAATATATCAGATTTCATAAATAGACTTGAAGTAGACAGTGTGAAGGCTACAATCAACATCAAGGGTATCAAATTTCATCAAAGGTTTGACCAACAGAAATAGAATATCTTGATAAGGAAAAGAAAATGAAAAATCAGCCGATAAGTATGGAAGACTGGTGGGAAATAAAAGTCTTGGTAGTTTTAAATAATTTTTAAAAATTTCACTAACATCTCGAAACGCACCAACAACATATCTACTTCCCACGCACGCTTATATTCTATTCCATGTAAAGATCGTAACAAATATTACATCGATGAAACCCAACGTAATCTAGAAAAAAAAGATTTACGAACACAAATTATCAATTAAATTAAATAACAACCAAAACGCCCTTTTCTACTACATGTTAGATCTCAAACACACTTTCAATTTTCCCCAGGCCATTTTAATTAAACCCATATATTGTAAAATCTCTCGTCGACTGATTGAATACGCAATCATCTCTCGATGCAATCACATTAAACGACGACCTGGGTTTTACTATATTTCATCCTATCAGGCTGATATTATTTTACGGGAAAATAATATTAGAATAGAAAACGGATTGAAATAAAAATCAAGAAAAACTAAGACATTTATTTCCTGCCACTCTTTCATACTTATTGGATAATTTTTCATTTTTTTTTTCTCATTTAGATATTCTATTTCCGTTGGTCAATTCTGATGAAATTTGGTATGATTGGGGGTGATTGTAGCCCTGCCTCTGTCTACTTCAAGTCTATTGATGAAATCTGATATATTTGATGGTGGTAGTAGCCTCCTCCTATCTGCTTACGTCAAGATAATGTTTATTCCAAGAACGAATTACAATCCTAGCCAATAACATTCGTCGCAACCACTCTAATATATATCTCTCTCCCTCCCTCTCAGTCTTTTCTGTCTGTACTTCTATTTCTCTCTTTCTTTCTTTTCTGTCTCTCCTTCTCCCATTATCTTATTTCATTTTTAATCATCTATTTCCAACGATACTAAACTTTGGAAAACCCCAATTTTTCTAATCTTTTCCTGAAATATAGATGAAATATCATTTGGAATCCGTTGTTAGTGTTTAGTTCATTCACTTTTCCATATATATATATATATATATATATACACGAGGATCGTTAAATATGTTCCCAGACAATTTTTCGGATGGGCACTCTTATTGATAGTACACACATGAAATTCTAGTGCCCTTCGAAGCAATCTCCACCGGCTGCAATGCACGTGTTGTACCGTTCCAACAACTTCTGAAAGGCATCATGGAAGTCCTCTTGTGTAAGCGTGTCAAAGACCTTCGTCACAGCCTCTTTCATCTCCTCAATTGTCTCATAACGACAGCCTCTGGGCTTAGGGAATAACCAAAAGTCACAGGGAGCAAGGTCTCGACTATAGGGAGAAAAAATAGTGAGGAACTGTCTTGGTCAAATAGTCTGTGACATGGATGGAGTTGCGGAATGGGGCATTGTACTGGTAGATATGCCACTGACCCGATTTGAAGAGTGCTGGCCTCTTCGGACGGAATCTTTTCCTGAACTCCCTTGAAACCTCAACATAGTAACCCTAACCCTTAGGCCAATCAACTCTGGTGTATTGACTTCCTTACTCCTCCCACACCTCTCATCATCCCTCACATACCCCGCCTTCCTTGAATATCTTATGCCACTCAAAAACTGATGCTCGATTCAAGCAAGATGCTCCTAAAGCAGTCTGAATATTCCATACGTTTCTGTGGCATTTTCCAAGTTTAAAACATAATTTTATTGCATATCGTTCTTCTAAAGTGTCCTCACGTCCAGATTGCATTTTCGAAATTCACCAGCTGTGAAAATCAGGTTTTAGTAAGGTGTATTCCAATTCCTGCTGTAGCTGTTGATTTGAACTGAAATCATAAAAATTGTTCAGTTATCCCATAAGATGTATAGCAATAACCTACTGAATTATAAAGCGTCTAGAACAATTTTAAATGTCTGTACAAAAAAAATTCTGGAAACTTATTGAATTCACTATATATATATATATATATATAAAGTCACCATAATATCCATGGAAGAATTGTTTTACGATTAATGAGCGAATTCGTTTTAATCACGTGTCTATCTTTTCCTTCCTGATATGGAGAAGTAGGAATCTCATCATCTCGTCCTCAAACAACGCCACTCGCAGCAGTTATGGTTTTCATTGGAAATTATATCTTCTCAAATATTTGAAACCTCTTGACACTTCAAAATATCAAATAAATCTATTTAACTCATAGGTTTGGTTAGTTGATTAGTTGGTTGGGTTTTATGGCATATCAACATTTGTAGGTTATTTCACGCCAAATCTTTTTTTATGCAAATAGTCAGTTCTATTTCAATAACTTCAGTTTAGCATGAGTGCATAGTGTAATCGTCAAAAACATTTCTATTTCTAACTATTCAGTTTATTCAAAGAGTTCTAATTCAGCTAATTCAGTTTAGTATAAGTACAGATTTTCTTTACATTCAGTCAAATATCAAAACGCATCTATATTAAACAATTCAGTTTAGTGTAAGTACAGTTTCAATGTCAAAAACAGTTCCATTTCAAACAATTCAGTTAAGCATGGGTATGCAGTTTAAATGCAAGTACAGTTTAATTGTCAAAAACAGTTCTATTTCAAGATATTCAGTTTAGATTAACAGTTCTAATTAAAACAATTCAGTTTAGCATAAGCATGCAGTGAGTTCAATTTAATCAATAGATAGGGCCCTATCAGATGCTACCATTCCGGGCCAGAGTGGACCAGGGAGCAATGCCAATCAAGGCGTGCCCCATATTCCCCAAAGCTCTAGCATCACTGCAACCTCAGCATCAGATTGTTTAGTGTCATATCCAGAACATACCCTTCTGCAGAGGTGCAGTCGGTGTATTCTACAGCCCCAGACTGGGCAATCATAGGTTTGGTTTCTTTGTTTTATAGTATTTCAACTTTGTGGGTTATTTAATACCAAACCTATCCTTTAAAGAACAACAATAGTGGTACTAATTAATCCGCAGCTGAGGTGAGGGGGGGCTAATTGTGTTCAAATCGTTCCGAAACGTATTTATCTGAAAATGAACCTTTTAACAGAATTGGATCATATATAGGATCCTAATGGGATTATTGTTCCGGGTCAGAGAGGACGTGGATTTGATTGTGTTGGGTATCATCCAAACAATGAACAGGTCCATCTGCCATATATAGCAGTAGCTACTAATACCAGAGCAGACTAGAAGGTGAATAGCAGCTTCTTATAGGAATAGTATTAGAGCATTGGAGACTGGAGATCGCACTAGATCACTTTACTTGCCAGTACTATCGTTGGACTATATCTTTATTCTGTATGGAGGTGCCCGTGGTGTAATGGTTATCGTCGTAGGAATTGAACAGGACGATACGAGTTCAAATACTGGACGAGACTGACTGTATTTCACATAGCACTAATACCCTTGGGAAAGGTATGAATCCAATTATTCTCCCTCCAGCTATGGGTAAATAGTAGGACAGATTAGGTTCTTCAGCCTTGGTGAGGCAACTAGTCTAGGAGAAGGAAAACTCTGAATTCAAACCTGTTAAACTACGCTTAAAAATTGACCTTGTGTCATATCCTGCCTGAGCGGAGGGGTTGGTAAATATGCTATATCTTTATTTTGTATTCACTAATCCTATGTTCTTGTCTACTAATAGTCTCTCAATTGTATATACCTAAGAATATATCTGTTTCCTCTCATATCGTGGTTTGTCCTTTATTTAATTTTACAAGCGTTCACTAAACAGAACGTAACAGATTGTAGAGAAGAGATGACTTCAAATTCATCAAAATTACTAATCTAGAGCGTCATTATCAAATACAGTTTAGTGGCACACCAAGGAAATATTTTGGGGGGATGATTACTTACCAATCTGCAATGGATGCAATCATTGTGTTCTAGAGTCTTTTTTATTCCCATACTAAGGAGCAGTACTGTAAACTCGATCATCTTCAACCTTACCTAAAAACCTACTTGGAACGACCCTTGGAGGTGATAAATTAGATTATCAAAAACCTAATGAAAATAACGTTACTGAATATAGAAGGAAAAAAAAGAGTCAGTTGTTTGATTGAAAACAATCAGAGAAAGTGCACCAACAGAAGAAGTAAAAAGAAAAAAAAACTGCGTCAATTCAATTTAACGTTTTAAATAATTATTGACACCATCTCTACACAAGAAATAAAATGGTTTTCTTGTTTAATCACAAAACGAGACGCCAGCCACGAGACGACACACAAGTTCCTTTCCAAAAATGAGATGAAATGTAAAATATAAAAAACACCCAAATATACATGGTTAGCATATTATTCTGATAATTCATTAGTAAGACCCCACGAGGAGAATCCATTATTGTGGCCTTTTACCAAACAAAATCATTGAGAGATTTTGATGTAGAATCCCACGAAGCAGATTTGTCTTATAAGTCACTGTTTGTGATTTGCAGCCCATTGATGGTATTGACAGAGAGACGGACAGACAGTCATCATTTGTATAGACTGACAAACAGACAAACTCTCAACATGTAGATGAACTGTCAGACAAACAGACAGACAGATAGACGTGCAATCAACATTTGGACGAGCTGACCGACAGATAGACATAAGATTACCATTTGAACAAGCGGACTAACGGATAGACAGAGAGACTGACAGACAATTGCCATATGGGCAGGGGAGCAGACCGATAGACAGACGATCAACATGAAGACGAACTGACAGACAGACAGACAGACCGACAGATAGACATAAGATTATCATTTGAACAAGCGGACAAACAGATATGCAGAGAGACAGTCAAAAAATCACCATATGGGCAGGGGAACAGACTGACAGACAGACGATCAACATGTAGACGAACTGTCAGACAGGCAGACAGACATAAGATTACCATTTGAAGAAGCGGACAAATCGATAGACACAGAGAGAGACAGACAATTGTCGTATGGGCTGGGAAATAGACCGACAGACAGACGATCAACATGTAGACGAACTGTCAGACAGATAGATAGACATAAGATCAACATTTGGACAAACTGACGGACAGATAGCTATAAGATTACCATTTGAACAAGCGGACAAACAGGCAGAGAGACAGAAAGACAATCGCCATATGGGCAGGGGAACAGACCGACAGACAGACGATCAATATGAAGACGAACTGACCGACAAATAGTTAGAAAAACAGAGAGACAGACAGGTGATCACCATTCGGACAAACTGACAGGTATATAGCAATAAGATTACCATTTGAACAAGCGGAAAAACTGACAGATAGCAAGACAAAGAGACAACCACTATGTGGGCTGGTGGACAGACATGCAAACAGACAGAATATCACCAAGTGGAAAAGTGGACAGACATACAAACAGATAGACAGCCGGGGACCAACTAGACAAATGGATAGAAAGATGTTAACAGGTATCCCTAGTGAATAACCAGCGCGTACCCATAAAAACAAATAATATAGCAAACAACCACAGACCCTCACCTACTACCAACTCAAATCTCTGAAAAACAAAAAATATAAATTTCAAAATAACTCTCAGGACCATTTGTCATGTAAAGATATGACACTGCCATTAATCTCTAGAATAGAAAGAAACAAAAAAAAAGACCTGCATTTTGTTCGGAAAGTTGCAGCAGTAGAACATGAGAGCCAAAGCCAGGCCCACTATAATTGACATATTTTGAATCATCCCTTCAAATTGTATCTGAGCAATTATATTCAATTTAAGTTTGCTTCTATTTAATTTAGAAACAACTTTTTTCCCAGGCTTGTGACTAATTAGAAATATAGGACAATATTGAACAATAAACGTTGTTTCTTAGCATTTTTGTCTTTCCTGTTTTATTCTAAGAGATTTTATAACGACCATATGATCTCCAATTTGAGAGGAAAGAACAAAAAGGAAGGCGTAGCAGTTTGATATAAAGGAAAATGTTATATATTTTCAGTGTTATTGAATAGAAGCTGTTACTGACTTCCGTTATTTGTTTTTTAATGTTTATTTTGTTTTCTTTGTTTAATCGTATGTCAACATTCATTGGTTATTTAATGCTAAATATACCCTTGCAAAGTGGTAATAGTGGTACAAGTTAATCCATATCTGAGGAGGATAATCAGGTTCAAACCTTTCACAAGATTATTAATCCGAAAGTAAACGTTATAGCACAATTTAACCATCTCCAGGCCAGAGATAATGTGGAAGTAATTACAGAGAAGGGGTGACAGCAAATTCATCAAAGTTACAAATCCAGAGCCTCATTATCAGTTTAGTGACACACCAAGGAGACTCATTATTTGAGGGGTTGCTTACCAATCTGAAACAAATGAAGTCAATGTGTTATAGACTCTAAACGACTGGGATGGATTGTCTTTTTTATTCCAATAATAATGAGTAGTACTGTAAAATCGACCATCATAAGCTTTACCTAAAAACCCACAAGGAATGACTCTGCGAGGTGATTAATTAGATTATCCAAATAATGATGCATGGTATTTAAACCTTTCTTGATTATTTAATTATAAAACCATCATTGTATAAAAACGGTAGTGATACAATCCGACTTATAGTTGAAGGATTAGGTGGGTTTATGTTTGAAAAGTTTTATCCTAGATTGATTGATTGTTTGATTGATTAATTCCAACGGCATATCAACCCTTTTGGTGTTATATAATGCCGAAGTTTTTTCATACGGTTATATGATATGAGGCATTGCAATCTAATATAATTTGCAAACAGATCCGTTTGATTGATCCATAGATGGTACCTTAACGAGTACTACCATTGGTTTCAGACTTGACCTGGAAGCAATAAGAATTAATAGGTTCTCTACAATACCCAGAACTTTAGAACGGGAAACTCACAAGCTAATCCAGTTTAGTAAGCGGTAGGGTCTTACTCCTTTGTTGGGTATACATTCAGTGTATTCTAAGCCCTGCCGATACGTCGGTTGTTTGGTTCTGTAAGGTTTTATGGCATACCAGCCATTGTGGGTTATTTAACAATTATCTTTTTATTAGGAGGTGCCCGTGGTGTAATGGTTATCGTCGTAGGAAATGGACACGGTGACACGAGTTCAAATCTGGGACAAGACTGATTGCATTTCACATAGCACTTATACCTTTGGGAAAGGTATGAATCCAGTTATTCTCCCTCCAACTATGGGTAAATAGTAGGGCAGACTAGGTTCTTCAGCCTTGTGGAGACAACTAGTCTAGGAGAAATAGAACTCTGAATTCAAACCTGTTAAACTTCGCTTAAAAATTGACCTTGTGTCATATTCTGCCTGACGGAGGGGTTTGGTAAATTTGCATTGTACTTTATTTAAAGCCAAATCTATTTAATGCATATATTAGATATATATGATTTGTCAAAATAAGTTAACAAAGTTCCAAGTATTGCTACATATAATGAACAATTCAATTAAACACTAGTCACTTGTTTACATACAATTAAATGATCAAACAGGTCTATTTCAAGCAATTCAGTTTAGTCATTTTTTGAACCCAGCTTAAATGTCAAACCATTGGCTTTGACCCATAGATAGGATCCTGAGGTGTAACTAATCCGGGCCAGAGTGGACCTGGGAGCGATGGCATTGAAGAAGTAGTCTGCATTCCCTAAAGTTCCAGCATTACAAGTGTCTTACTAACAGATTGTCCTATCCAGGACAATCGTTGGAGAAGGGGTCTTAGCCCTTTGCATATTTACAATCGGTGTATTCTACAGTCCTAGCTGACTGGCCTGGCGTCGGTTGTACATAAGAGCTTCTTCTCAACGAAACTTTTTAACCAATAATTATGTAATATAAGATGACTAAGAAGTATTGTAAATTACTTTGACGTGGTGAGATCAAAAAAGTATCAAGACTGAAGCTGTATTTATCAAGACAAAGCATTCCTCTTTTTGTTTAACACCCATATATTCGCGGGAATTGTTTCTTACCTGAAGCGTATCTTTTGGTGAAAGCTTGTACTGTCTTTTTATTGATCATTAGAGTCACACATCTTAGTCTTTGGGTAAATGTTCAGTTAAAAATAAACAGAAAACATAGCCAGGAAAAAGGCTTAGAAATACAGTCAATCCAACTGACATTGAGAAATGGTTCGACTTAAATTCAAATTAAAAGCAATGGCTCACGTCTGATCACCTTAAATCAAGCAGCAATGAGGCTTTTCGATATTTACAAGAGGGACCATTTACTTAATAGCAGGTACTGTGAGAAATCTATGTTGTGTAGGCTAAAAGCAAACCGTAATGTTTATTTCCCGATCGCTTCATCCACGAGCAGAATGGGATAAAAGATAATTTTTGCGGGTTTGATTTTAATTTAGTGTTTTCTTTCCCCTAGACTGGTAGCATAATCAAGACTAAAAAAAACACACTCCTTCCAACAATATATCCATAGTTATGTTGTATAAGGGAAACTACTATATTTTAGGATACTCGGATGTACGAATTTGTTGTTTGCGGCAGAGCGCTAAGAATTGATATTACATTGACAGTTCGGGTAAAGGTCATAATTAACTAAACCTTTTGCTTAGATATGGTACGAGGCCTTATGAATGAGGCACTCAATGAGACTCGAAGTCACTCGAGAAAAAGTTTGCTGGTCTAGCTTACAAACCGTTATACCACCCGTTGCGCCTAATTCGGGTAAAAGACTTTTTTTACTGCTCTAAACAGCAGCGAAGTAGTCAGAGACCAGTTCTTCTACTCCCAGAAGTGGTACTCTAAGCTAATCCATAAAAATTATTTGGAGAAATGAAATGCAAACAACCACGTCAATGTTTTAAACTCGAGTTTCCAATTCCATAACGCATGTGCAAAGACCACCATCAAATCAAAGTGTACATGTGTTTACCCAAAACCAACGCCGTTGCTTGGATGCAAAATTAAGTCAATTTTAAACGGAATACAGTTGGTTTGAATACAGAATTTTCCTTTTGGGTCAGTAACCGTACCATGAGTAAGGAATCCATCAACTAAAGAAATATGGAGTAGTCCCTGTAGCGTCATGGTTTAAGTGCTGAACAGCGAAGTCATAGTTATTGAGTTCGAACTCCAGTCGCGCTATTTAGTTCACTTTCGGACTAATACCATTAGAAAAGGTATAAAACCCCTAATCCCCCCAACTATGGGATAAATAGTACCCTCAATGGTCTTCTCAAATAGTTGTTGAGTAAAGATTCAAATGTTCGATACTGTGAAAGCAAGGGAACTGCGGGAGATGGAGAGTCTCATTCGAATCAAGAAATATCTAAAATGAATTGCTGCAAGAAAATGAACTTTTATTATGAAAATAAATTCTGGTAACTTGATTATGTAGTAGAGCTGAATCTACAGGGTGGAACAATAAAGTTGTCGTCCTAAAGAAAACAACACTACAGCTTTTTTTTTAAAACTTTTATTAAAAAATAAATTCAGGTAACTTGATTATATAGTAGAGCTGAAATCTATTCAATGTAGCCGCCTTCAGCCTTAATCACCGCCTCGATACGGATCCAGAACTGGGAGCATGCCTTTTCCACAAGCGCCGGCGGGAACTCGGTGAATACTCAGTGGATGGCGGCGATCAGGCTGGCTTTGGTCATGTTGGTGATGTTCTCGACGTATGACCAAACGAAGTAGTCCAGCGAGTTCAGGTCGGGGGAGGAGGGGGCCAGTGAAAAAAGGGCATAAAGTCGTAGCATTCCTTCTGAAGCAAAGCCTGAGTTTCTTTGGACTTGTGGGCCGGCTGCCACACCCGGGGTCTGCCACCGGCCACCAGATTGCACCAGGGGATCACCCTACTCTTCAGCACATCCATGTACACTTTGTTGTTGACTTTCAAGCCGACTTCGATGATGTGAGGTGGCATGATGTGGCCCTCACTTGAAACCTCCGCTCCACCACCTCCAAAGGGTCGTCTGATGCGTTGAGCTGTGCCCTCAAGCGTTGAACCGTCCGTATTTGCATTTTGAGGGTGCTGGCAATGGTCCTGTTGCCATAACTTGGATCGGTAAAGAGCATGTGTTGTACAGCGGCGCATCTCCGATCTCGCTCGTTGAACATTGTGTCACTTTCAGACATGATAGAAGGCTCCTATTGCTCTTGGGATTTGTACACAACTGGCCAACTAGTAGATGGTCTGCAACAAAAAAAAAAAAAAAAAGAAAAAGAAAAACAGTTTTCATCAAATGGAAATGGAATCATATCGTCATTTCAAGGGAGACAATTTTATAGTTCCACCCTCTACTAGAGGTGGATGACCAAAAGAGAAGAATGAATAGCCCATAGCAACTACAGACCTTTAATGTGCCTACCAATGACATAAACGACATCAAACTCTTTGCCAAAAAAATAAAAATAAAAACCTGGAAAGCCTAAGACAAGCGGTGAAGATATTTAGTGATGACATAGGGATGGAATTTGGCATAGAAAAATGTGCCGTTCTTATTTTGAAAAACGGAAAAAAAACAAATGACAGAAGGGAAAGAACTACTAAATCAATGAAAAATCAGAACGCCCAGAGAAAAAGGAAACTTAAAAATACTCGGCAATATTGGAAGCGGACACCATCAAACAAATGGACATGAAAAAATTACTAAAAAATATTATCTCAGGAAAACGAGGAAAGAACTGTGGCCAAACTATAAAGCAGAAATCTCAAAAAAGGGATAAACACTTGTACTGTCCCTAATGTCAGACACTCAGGACCATTCTTAAAGTGGATCACCGAGATGACCTTGATAGATTGTATGTGTCAAGAAAAGGAGGAAGAGAACATTGAAGAAAGCATCGATACATCGATAAAACGACTAGAAGAATACATAAAAAAAGACGGAGCAAAACTGACTACATTGACCAGAAACAATACAGGCAAAATGAACATCAACAGAACAAAAATTACCCGAAAACAAAAATGGGAAGAAAAAATGTATTGATGTTTCAAGCGACAAACAAGCAAAATATCACACGAGCAGACTTGGACATGACTAAGACAGGGAAAACAATGTCATGAAGACCCTGTCAAAGCAAGAATAGAAAAGACGCAACAAAATGACAGATGTAGATTATGTGATGACAGTGACGAAACGTTCAAATATATAGTAGCGAAAGCATTAAATTGGTGCTCAAGCCATAGGTGGGGAGGGTGATCCACTAGGAGTTGTGTAAGAAGTTCAAGTTTGAACAGGTGAGCAAACAAGAACCGTCCTAGAAAGTGAAACGCACAAAATTCTCCGAGATCTTGAAATAGTGACTGATCACATAATCTCGGCCAGACGACCATACCTAGTGATATTAAACAAAAAAAACAAAAACAAAACAGAACCAGCAGAAAAGTATATTTTGCCGTTCCGGCTGACCACAGAATAAAACTTAAAGAAAACGGAAAAAGAGGTAAGTAGCTAAACCTGGCATAAGAACTGAAAAAAAAAAACTATGGAAGATAAATATGACCGTTATACCAATTTTAACTGATAAGTACATTCACTAAAAGAATTTGGACAGGGTCTGGAGGACTTGGAAATAAATGAACGGGCGGAGGCCATCCAAACTGCAACAGATTAGCAAGAATACTAAGAAGAGTTCTGGAGACTTAAGGCAACTCGCTCTCATTCAGACTCCGATGGAAAACCATCAGCTGACGCTGGTGGGAAAAGCTCTCAAATGAGTAAAATAATAACAATAATGAGCACCATCCAAACGACAGAATTGTTGAGATCGGCCAGAATACTAAGAAGATTCCTGCTAACTTGCTATCATTCAGATTTCAATGAAAAACAATCATCTCACGCTGGTGCAAAAAACTCTCAAATGAGTAAAAAAGAATAAAACTATATCAGTCAAAGAACATAATGAAATAAGTAAATACAAATATTTGTAAGTCGAAATTAGAAATAATGTGGCACATTGAAATGACCACAGTGTCAATAACAGTGGGAGTTCTTGCTATGATTAAGAAAGGGACATATATATATATACAATAACAAATACCTGTCAGTCCCAGCCTATATGAAATGCAAAAGGATGTCCTCATGGTGTTATGGTTATCGTCGTAGGAAATGGACACAGCGACACGGGTTCAAATCCTGGAAGAAACTGTTTGCATTTTACAAAGCACTGATACCCTTAGAAAAGTTATGTATCCTCCTATTCTCCCTCCAGCGAAAGGGAAAAAGCAGAGCAGACTTGGTTATTTAGCCTTCGTTAGGCAACCAGTCAAAGAAACGGAAAACTCTGAATCCAAACCAGTTAAACTCCGCTTAAAAAAATTGACCCTGTGTCACATCCTGCCCGAGCGGAGAGTTTGGTAAAAACATGTAAAAATGCTCTTTGCTGAACTACTCATTTCTTTAGATCAGTACTATCTTAGTGAGCGGAAAAGTAAGCCCCGAAATTATAAATGGAACATATGATTCTTATAATCACTCTTTTCTCTTACACTAGATCTCAGGGGAAGGCCTGGTTGTGGATTGTAAGAAACTGAAAGAAAAGAACATAAAATGATAATAATAATTATCATTATTAGAAGTAGTAATACGTATAGTTGCTAATTAGAAAACGGCGTACTTGGGAAAAGCTTGAACCCATTTGGCCTTCTCCGTGACGAGCCACCGATACATAATTAATGAAACAATGTTCTTTTGTTTTAGAACGGCAATGATCTCGGTGGAGCGAAATTGTTAAACTAATCCAGAATTATTGCCCTTAAAAACTGACCCTATGTAACATCCTGTCCATGCAAAAGGGGCTGGTTAATGTATACTTGGTAGAGCCTTGAAATGTAAGTATAACACGTGATCGATATAGTTTGCTCAATGATTTAGTACTTAAGACGATCAATTCTACGCTTCCAAAATCAATCAATCAATCAATCAATCAATTATCCATTCTTCAGTGATATATATATATATATATATATATATACTCGCAAAGTAGGAATGATAGAAGTGAGATTGACTTATATATACATGCATATATATGTGGGGGTATCTGTAAATGTATATATACTGACGCATATATATATGTGTGTATGTATATATATATATATATGCTCACAAACTAGGAGTGATCGAAGAGATATAGAAGCATACATTTTATGATTGTGCACCCGTGTGTGTATGTGTGTGTCTATATATACTCAAAAATATGGAGTAATGGAAAAGAGATGGACTCAGCTATATATATGTATATATATATATGGATTGAACAGTAGCTCCCTATTTTGAAATACTTATAATTTCATTTTTGTAAAAATTATAGTTAAAAAGTAAATCAAAAGACTTTTATTATAGGAGACAGTTTTTCAATCCCACTATATATATATATATATATATGTGTGAAGTTTTTGTTTGTGTGTGTGTGTGTGTGTGTTTTATTTTTCTTTAAACTCAACCAGACCATCGTTTAGTCGGAGGCTTTTGCTGTAGCATAAAAAATGGCAAAACCTTAGATGTACGGTCTGGCGGATGTTTGGTAAATTGAAATAAGGTGATTTTTTTTTCTGAGACTGATTATTCATCTATCTCCCTAAATTATATTTCATTATGCCTTGATAAACTTTTTACGAAAATAAGCAACTGCCATCTCGTTTAATTTTATGGAGGCTCCACATAGCGTTGTGCGTGCTCTTCTGTGTCACAAAGACAAAATCAAATATAAGCTTAAACGTTTGGATATTTGTCATTGGAACTGGAAAAATCTGACAATGGAGAGCAAAGCAGGTTAATCCTGTTGGCAACAAGCATATCTGTCTTGACTAAGGGTTTGTCACTCGAGATGAAGCGGTACGAATCCAACGCATCAGTTTTTCTGTCACAAGCAACTATCATCAAATTTACAAGGCCCCCATACGTCGATGACAACAAAATAATCCATGGCTGTATTTAACCAAACCCACCGCCATGTGCAGTATGCGACACAAGGTCAATTTTTTTTAAGCAAAGTAATAGATTCAGTATTTTCGTTCTTCTATACTGGTTGCCTTACAAAAACTAATGAACATAAAATGTCTACTCTGTATCCATAAATAAAGCTTAATACTTAAAAGATATCATGAGATGAGAATTATTGAAAAAAATCTCCGAAGCTCATGTAAAAAGAAATAAATACATTATTTGGGACCTGTCTTTTCTTAATGTAAAGGTAAATCAATAAGAAATCAAATTATTAACATATATATATATATATATATATATATATAACCAATAGTTGGGGAATTAGCGTTTCATGCGTTTTTCCAGAGTCATTGATCGTAAGTGAACGTAACAGTGTGACTGGAGATCGAAATCGCTCATTACGATGTTGCAGTCTGGCATGTGAGCCACTAACATAAATAAGACCCTAACAGTCACGGTTAATTGGAAACAAACTTAGCGTATGCTTAACAGATATCTGCTCAATAAAGAACTCAAAACCAGACAGGATATTACGGTCAGCTAAAAATACCGGAAAACGAATTTCATTTTACAAATGAATATGCTACGTCACCAATTCATTTTTATAGATTCACTTATAGCATATCAACTCTTGAAAAAAAACTATTATAGAAAGCTTTTAATTTCTACAAAACGTTTTCTCCTGACGGCCTGAAGTCGAGACAATTTAAGAACAAACAAAATATAAGTAACACAAAATATATATTCTGATTTCTATGATAACTTTTGATCATCTTTATATATATATATATATATATATATATATGTGTGTGTGTGTGTGTGAAAAAAACAAGGATTTCAGAGGCTGACATTTTTTACAGTTCAATGATAAACCAACGTTAAACAAAGAGAAAAATAAAAGGGAAAAATTATATATATATATATTAAGCTTTTGAATAAATCTAAAAAATGTCGAATTGTTTTAAAGCTGAACGCTCTCAATGGGAACAGAATTCTAACAGTTTTTCCAGTTGTTCACTTCATTTTAAAATCAAATATCATTCAAAATTGTATCATACATAAACTGTCCTGATGATGGTTTCATATAAAAACCCAAACATTAACTTTGGAAAATAATTATTCTATAAATACAATCATCCTCAGAAAAGTTTTTTTTCGAGCCATTGGCCTAATGAGTAGAGTGTTCACCAATGGAGCCCGGAGTTCAATCCCAGGTCAAGTCATACCAAAGACTCATAAAATAGTCCTTGATGCTGCCTCAGAATTATAAGGTAAGGATCAAGGGTAAAGTGGAGCAATCCAGGGAATAGAGTAGCGCCTTCCCTTACACCTCGGTGTTGTAGCTATTCAAAAGGGAGTCTTCGGGTCACCCTTGAATACAGTCACCAACTTTTTACTGTAATATACATACATATATATAATGTTATGTTTTTTATATTAGAAATCATTACTTTTTCTCGATCTCCCAAATTTTTCTTTGTTTGAATATCTATTTTCCCTTTTGTCTTGTGTTATTTCACACATTTTCTTTTTTTTTTTTGGTTTTTTTTTTTTGTCGTCATCTCTTCTTTCTTCATCTCTCTTCTGTTTCTTTTATCTTTCTCTTTTTTTTTTTTGGCTTGCTTTTTTCTTTTTTTTTTTTTCTTGTTCTTCTATTTCTATTTTTCCATCATAATATATACAGATCTCACATTCTTACCACCATTTTCTTATTTAACTCTCAGGTTCGTTTTCGTTTTATTTTTATCAAATCACATTTAATTTGCACAAAGGCTTCTGATTCAAAGAATATAGACAAACATGGTGTCCAGTCATTTACCAACAAGACGCCATTTTGTCTTCTCTCCAGCCATCAATCTTTTATTCTTTTCCTTTGTTTTTGTTTGTTTCTTCCCCCCACTCTCTCTCTCTCTCTCTCTCTCTCTCTCTCTCTCTCTCTCTCTCTCTCTTATTTGATATAAAAACAAAGGTGACAAAATGGGAGGAGAATTGTGGATGGTCTTTTTACCACGACAACAAATCATATTACCCTCAAATTGCACTTCTTTTCCTTGCTAGCGTTTACACGAACAGGCGCAGCACCAACTCTGGCCTGTCAGGCATGAAGCTAAAGGGCCACCCAGCGAAAAGCCTGCCAATAGTAAATAAGATCATGAAGCAACATTACTCTCATATTTACACATTGTAAACTCTCCTATTTTCTAAAAGATATTACACATAAAGTAGACGTAAATTCTCTTTGTCAATATTCATCTTTCTAGCAATATCTATACATGTAAAATGACAATGACTGAAAACTTACTATATATATAAGGATCGAAACGAAAAAAAAAGTGTATGTCTCTCTATGTGTGTGTGTGTGTGTGTGTGTTTATGTGTGTGGCTCACGAATCCTACATGATTGTGTTCGTTATCTAAATTCTATTGTCGTGGAAAAATGGACTCGGTGAAATGAGTTCAATTACTGAAGACAACTTATATTTCACGTAGCCCTAATATTCTAGGAAAGGAATACATTCAACTGTTCTCTCTCCAGCTATGACAAAATAGTAGGGCTGACTGGCCTCTTTAACCTTGATATTGCAACCAGTCTAGGTGAAGAAAAATTTTGAATTCAAACCTATTAAACAATACTTTGAATTTACTTTTGTCACATCCTGCTTATGCGGGTAGGTTATATATATATATATATATATATATATATATATATATATATATATATATATATATATATGAGATGGTAAGGTGAATATATATTTAAAAAAAAAAATTTTTTTTCACTTTTTCCCAAATTTGTTTTGTCCTAAGTTCATTGTTGTTAAGAGAATTGTTTATGTGGGGAAAAAAGTTTAGGAATTTATTTTTTAAGTTTATATGCTACAAGAGAAATGATGCCAAATGCACTGGAGACCTAGTATATACATGTCTTGAATGAAAATTATTTTCTAATATCCAAGTGTCTTCAGCTGACCATTATATATCTTTAGTAAGGAAACATGGCTCATGAAATTTCCATTTGAGAGATACAGATTAAGCCTGGAAGGAGTGTGTTCCAAATTAGCCATGTGTGCTGGGCCAGTTTATTTGTTTATTTAGGTATTGATGTGTCACCCTAAATCTGTCCAGCATATTTCAAACAAGTACCATTAAGTTTCATAGAAAAATCTATTTCGTGACTGTATCCGTTAGCGTATATATATATATATATATGTGTGTGTGTGTGTGTGTGTGTGTGTGTGTGCTTCCCCTCTTTTCTTTTCTTCCACGAAAACATTACACTCTCACAAGACTTCTTGGAAAAATGACTTCCCTCAATTTCAGAAGCCCTTTCACACCATATATCTCACAACTACGGACCCCGCCTCAGCTTAGCCGGTTCCGTGTCATCTCGATCAACCACTCTCACGTTTATTGCCGGCCAATTGCATCTGGTCGATTCGAACTTAGCCTGGCACCCAATACGCATCCATTTTCCTGCTGCCAGTCCATTTTCCTTATTCGCTGCCATTTCGACTCTGTCGTTTTCCAATTCGACCAATTCCGTTGCGGTTCGGTATTGCATTTGCGCTTCGCTTCACTCCGGTCGTCTGATCTACTTTGACAGATGTAACCCGGCTCTCCGCCTCGGCTGGTAATCACTGACGCCGCTCTTGTAACCAATTCTTCTGCGCCTGCATCCATTTCTTACTCTCCTACCTCTTCTTCTTCTTCTTTTTCTTCTTCTTTAGAGTTTTCCCACTCTTTTAAAAATATATTATTTTCTTTGGCGGGAGGCAGGTGAGGGCATCAGTCAAACATCATGATTATTACTCTTATTATCACCGTGTTTTTTTCTTTTATTTTTTATTTGCTCATTGTCACTTTTAATCGACGCATTTCTTTTGAAATACTTATCAAAATATATGGTTTATTTATTCAAATTTGTTCATAGTCTAAACTAAAATTTGATATTCCTGTATTATTCCTTATCGCGTCCAAAAACTGCATTTCTTAAGAATCATTTAAAAAATTTTCTATATTGATTTCTTAGTTTTATATATATATATATATATATATGATTTCTTAGTTATATATATATATATATTCTTATATGATCCAAGTGGAATCCAAGGGGTAGGGGTTTACAATGTGAGCTTTCAATTCTTTTTGTCTTAATAAATTTATGATGATACCAGGAAAGTTTTTTTTCTTTTTGACTTTATATAAAAAGAATATATGTATATATATATATATATATATAAGCATCTAATATTTGTTGCTTTTCTTATATCTTTATTTTGTAAAGTTGATTTCTTATACACACGCACACACACATACATACACACACACACACATATACACACATATATATATATATATATATATATATATATATATATATATATTGTTACGTTCCTAATTTATCTTACATTGTGCAAATATTTTAGCGATTTTTATTTGTATATATACATATATATTTATATTCATCTTTTACTTCCCGCATTTTCGTTACCTTTTATACTTATTTGTGTCTATCTTCATCGTATACATTTTCTTCTTCCTCTACTTTTGTTGTTTTTCCATATTTTTTTCTTCCCAGCTTTTATTTTCTTTTATTTCTCTCTTCCAAACTTTTCCATTTCTTCTTTCTGTTTACTTTCTTCGAACTTCTTCCCTTCCATCTCTTTTTCCATCTTCCTTACTCTTTTCTTATTTGTTTTTATTTTATTTTAATTTTGTTGTAATTATTTTCCTGGCCCTTATCATCTTTCTTTTTCTTATCATCTTTCTTTTTCTTATTATCTTTCTTTTTCTTATCATCTTTCTTTTTCTTATTATCTTTCTTTTTCTTATCATCTTTCTTTTTCTTATTATCTTTCTTTTTCTTACTATCTTTCTTTTTCTTATCATCTTTCTTTTTCTTACTATCTTTCTTTTTCTTATCATCTTTCTTTTTCTTATTATCTTTCTTTTTCTTATCATCTTTCTTTTTCTTATTATCTTTCTTTTTCTTATTATCTTTCTTTTTCTTAACATCTTTCTTTTTCTTATTATCTTTCTTTTTCTTATTATCTTTCTTTTTCTTATCATCTTTCTTTTTCTTATCATCTTTCTTTTTCTTTTTACAATTTTTTTGGACGTTTTAAGAATTTTACCTCTTGACTTTATTTTTTTAATTTTTTTCTTTATATCTTTCTTCTTTCCTTTACTTTTTACTTACCTTTTGACTTACCATTTTGTACTTACTGTTTTTAAATTAATTTTTTTACTTACCCTTTTTTTTACTTACCTTTTTTTTACTAACTTTTTTTCAACCTTTTTTTTCTTACCTTTTTTTACTAACTTTTTTTTTTACTTACCTTTTTTTTAATACTTACCTTTTTTTCAACCTTTTTTTTCTTACCTTTTTTTACTAACTTTTTTTTTACTTACCTTTTTTTTAAATACTTACCTTTTTTTTTTATCAACCTTTTTTTCTTACCTTCTTTTTACTAACTTTTTTTTACTTACCTTTTTTTAAATACTTACCTTTTTTTTATCAACCTTTTTTTTTTCTTACCTTTTTTTTACTAACTTTTTTTTACTTACCTTTTTTTAAATGCTTACCTTTTTTTTATCAACCTTTTTTTTTCTTACCTTTTTTTTTACTTACCTTTTTTTAAATACTTACCTTTTTTTTATCAACCTTTTTTTTTCTTACCTTTTTTTTACTAACTTTTTTTTACTTACCTTTTTTTAAATGCTTACCCTTTTTTTATCCACCATTTTTTTTTTACTTACCTTTTTTATTACTTACCTTTTTACTTATCTTTGTATTTTTCTGTTTTTGCTATTACTTATTTACTTGTGTTGTTTCTACTTCCTTTCTTGTGTTTTTTTCTTTCTTTATTCTCCTTATTTTCTTTCTTTTTCTTTTTACACTTCTTTTTGTCGTTTTAATAATTTTACCTCTTCACTTTATACTTACCCTTTTCAGTCTTTTATTTATTTTTTTTCTATTTTCTTTATGTCTTCTTTCCTGTTCTTTTTACTTACCTTTTGACTTACCATTTTTGACTTATTTTTTTTTACTTTCCGTTTTTAACTTAATTTTTTACTTACATTTTTTTTACTAACCTTTTTTTTTACTTACCTTTTTTATTACTTACCTTTTTACTTTTCTTTGTATTCTTCTGGTTTTGTTTTTGATTTACTTGTTTTGTTTCTTCTTCCTTTCTTGTGTTCTTTTCCTATGGGTATTTATTTTCTTTCTTTATTCTCTTTATTTTCTTTCTTTATTCTCCTTACATTTTCGTCATTTTATAAGCTTCTCCTTATACTTTCTAATTCTAATATTTCTCCTTTTTCTGCGTCTTTTTCCTTTTTTTTATTTTCTATCTCTCGCTCTTATCAATATTTTCCTTGTTCTTTTTTCCTTCTATATAAGGCCTTTTTTTTCATATCAAATACCTTTTAACCACTCATCCATTCTTCAATCTCAATCTTTGTTTACCAGGCACACACCTCTCATTGTCCGTCTACATTTCTTTTTATTCTTTCGTATCAACTGAAAGTCCTGAAAGTTTAATTTGACTCATCTGGAACTAAACATCGTGATTCTTGAGTAAATGGAAGTCAGGCGATATAAAATGGACATTCACATCAAAATTAGCCTTTCTTCCAATTTGTAGTTCTGCGTACTGTTCTATTACCTCTCGGTCGTCGAGTTTGGTGAAATTCGCAGCGAACCCAGCAGATAATGTATTTTGATGGACATACGTTTAAGAGTTTAGAGTGGGTATTTACTAAGCTTTTCCAAGTTTGGCTCAAGGCACTATCCCTAAGTCCATCAGTGTTGAGCGTTTTCTTTTGTGGAACAACCTATCCTAGGTGTTACGGCTAACGTGCTGGATTGCGGCCCTGAAATGAGCGAGTTCGATCTCCAGTCACACTACTACGTTTACTTTCAGAATAGTACCTTTGGGAAAGTTATAGGCCCCTTATCCCCCCAGCTATGGGTTAAATAGTACCACTATTGTTCTACAAGGACACGTTTGGCATTAATAACACATGAAAGTTGATATACCATTAAATAAAGAAGCTAAACTACACCATCATATGTAGACAGTGTAAAGACTTGCAGCTATCTGTGTTTTCGGTATAATCCCCGGTAATCTGAAATTGATTTTCTTTACTCACCTAATGATATGATGAATACCGATGTTTTCATGTCATATCAGGTTTAATTAAATAAAACACCCGTAATGAACGACAAGGAAAATCAGTTTGATATTAGCAATCAGACTTTTATATTTCCAATGTTTTATCTGAAAGAATGTGAGGCATGATACAGTCTAGCGTTGTTAAATAAGAAATAGACAGGAGTAGTCCTCTTTGTGAAATGGCTCAATTACTGGACTACGGCCTCGAAGTTAATGAGTTCAAATTCCAGTCGTGCTCATGCTTTCACTTTCGAACTAATACCCTTGAAAAAAAAAGAAACTTTCGATTACTGGTTAAAGAGTGTCTACCGCTGTTTTTCAACAAGAAAGGCTTTGGCATTTAATAACCAACAAATGTTGATTTACCATTTAAAAAAAAAGAAACTGAAACCCAATTATCACAATATAATTCTGTCGTATACATTCTTAGGCTGATTTTAACCCATCGTGAATAAGCCTGATGTGATGGCCAACGTGCTTGACTGCAACACCGTAGTGAGTTCGAACTCTTGATGTATCATTACGTTCACTTCAAAAAATAATTTATCGGCTATAGGTGAGATAGTATTACTAATACTGTTACACTACAAGGAGAGCTTCTGTATTAAATTACCCAGGAAAGTTGATATGTAACTACACCTAACTAATTCCTACCAATTGCAATACTAGTTAGAGAATTACAATAAGGGGGCATAATCACTTTTGGTATTATTCACAGAATCCATCTGCTACTCTTAGGGCACAACAGAGGGTTAAATCTGAAGCAAAGTTCAGCAGCTTTTCATTCACTTTGACCGGTTTCAGTACATCTAAATAATGCAGAGTGCCCTACTATTTACCCACCGCTGGGGATAGAAAATATGGTTTCAAATGTTGCCGATAGCAATAGCGTTTTGGAAAACGAAATTATCTTGGTCAAGAATTTGAATCCGGTTCATCGAGCCAATTTTCTACGATGATAACCGTTATGCAACAAGCACTCCCTTTGCAAGGACTCTGGGTACATTATTGTCCGGTAATGTGGTATTAAAAATTAGACAACAGATCTTCTTGAAAATTCTATATAGCTTTTTTAATCATTTTTGGAAGACGGTCTCTGCACGTCATTTTAAGCAGGTGAACACTTGATTATCTCAAACAGATATACTTGCCCCATAGACGAAATTACGACACTAATTTCAACTTGGGGAGTAATGGCAATAAAAACTCCACATTTCACACCAGGAATTATGTAACTGGATGCAATTTTGTGTCATACTCGGGGCAACCCGTTGTATATTGACCTTCGACTCGGCCAAACATGCCATTCCAAAGTGATACACCGGAAGGAAGTGACACATTCCGATGGCAGTTATGAGAAGAAATCGCGTAGGCGGCCTTGGCTGAAAAAATGGGACAAGGTAAAAATCCCATGATACACTCATAGACTGATGCACCGGAAGAGAGTGACCAGTGAATTGCATGACAGTTATTTAATGATGACGATCAAACCTGCCATTCCAAAGATTGAGTGGGCCATTGAATAATTATATAACTCAGTGAGGTCAGGAAGTCAGTGAATTGGAGTTATGACGAGTCGGTGACAAGATGTGGAAGAGAAAGCCACCCCCTGGCAGAAGGGGCCCTCGGGACCCCCAATTGTGTTTGGTAGACCCGTTGATGACAAGATGTGGTAGAGAAAGCCACCACCCGGCAGAAGGGGCCCTCGGGACCCCCACTGAATTGGAGATCAGTGACATTGGTGACAAGATGAGATAGAGAAAGCGATCATCCAGCAGAGAGCTGGGCTCTCGGGCCTCCGTTTGAGTAGCCCTGGAGAACGAGAAAGACACAACGCTGATGGCCATAAGAGTGGGGGTCAATATGTTGCAATTCTGTTCGGTCTCCAACTCCCTCTCATACGTAAACCTTACAATAAAGTGAGAGGTATATTTTTCTAAGAACTGTGTCGCTCGTCTCTTATCATTTTGTCGTTATGATTCTTTCTGCATGAATCTGCATATGAGTATACAACAAAACTTTTTGTTTGGGTCTTACTCTTCGGCAGTGGTGTACGGAGTAACCTAACATAGCAATTAACCATATCCTCTGACATGGAATTGTTGCACCCGTTAGGGTTTCATCAAATATATCTATTTGAAAAATATTCGAATTGGATTGGAATCTATGAAACCATACAAATGTCTATAAAGAAATGTTTATTATTAAAAAGAAATAGAGATTTTAAATTATATTATTGTGCATATATCTCTAGAACTGATGTTTTACCATCAGATGCACCTAGAGTTCTATTTAGGATACCCCTTTTATTGTATAGCTGTGCATATCCATAACTCTCTTTATAAAAATAAATACGTTATTTTGTTCTTTCATAAAAGGTTGAAGTTTCTGTGGTATGTGGGAATGACTGACATATGGAGAGAGACAGCGTGCTATATTGACCCATGACATCTTCTCTTGGCCATATCACACTAAGTTATCTTCGAGACCTCACTTGGATCCTTTCTTTAATGGCATATCAACATTTTGAAGGTTAAACTATCCTTCTAGAAGAAAAGTATTGATATTATTTTGCCCATAGCTAGGAGGATAAGGGGATCCATGCTGTTTCCAATGGAATTTGTCCGAAAGAGACCGTAAGAGCAAGACTGGGGTTACTACGCTTACTACGATTACCCCAATCCAACGATTTAACCATTACACCACCCTGCCAATAGATTAGCTTTGCTTTCACAATACAATATGTTTTGTGTCTGAAAGATATTTCCATGTCTATGCAACTGTTTTGCATGGAATTAGTGTTTACACGTTAATATGTTGTTGTTTTTTAATACAAAGCAATATGATCAGCAGGCGTTGATGTTTTATATCAGTGCAATTATTTCTAATGCAGATGTAAACAATAGAGGAGTGATAATACATTGTTTTTCAAACTTGTTAAACAAAGCAGAATGTAAATAAATGCCAAAGAATTCAGATTTTAATTGCTGAAAACCTGCGAAATTCACTCAAAGAAATATCGATATTAATTTTTACTTAAAACGGATGTCTAGTTTATTTACTCGCTTATCTATAAGAATTAATTAGACCTAAAAGTGAATCAAAAATAGATTATTTAACTTAGCTTTTTAATGGTCATACAATCCACTTTGTGTGTGTGTGTGTGTTTTCATATGTTTTATCTTTATAAATTAGGGGAGAAAAGATTCTTAAATTATTTAAAATGTTGAGTCTTCAAATTTGTAAAACAAAACGGATGTTTGTCGTTTTCTAAAGTCAAAGAGGAATCAGCGCTCTATTCGAAGGTGCTGATTGGTTAAAAAATAAAGAACATATATTTTATGGCTCTCCGAGTGTCTTTTCAAGGGAAAAAAAATGACATTTTGGTTTACAATGTAAACCAATTAATTTTTCGTAGGTTTTTTTATTAAACAGCATATCAACTTCTTATGGTCCATTCAATGCTGAAATTGGAGTCATTTTCAAGTGATCAATAATTAAGGCCTGGCTGGATGGCTAGAAGGGGCCTCTCCCTCCTGCAGAGTTGAAAACAAGCTAAATTTCCGCGAATTTATCTTATCATCTCTCTATTTTTTATTTTATTTTAAGTACCCCTATGTGTAACTAAAACAACTACTTCTGTCACCAAGTATTATTCATCAGAAAATAAATACTGTAAGCAAATGCAGGTAATTCCAAAGCTGTTTTTATTCTTTTTTCGTTTTTAAATTTGTCGGCTTGAAGGATAACAATGTTTTTGTGAAACAATCACCCACGAAGATTTTCTGAATTTAACTTTTTATTGTCTATCGACAATAGGCTGTTTGAATTTATTAGAAAAAAATATGGAAATCAGGTTCACAAATGATAATGATTTTTTTTTTTTTTTTCATTTCTAATTCGGTAAGACTTATGTAGTTTGAATTGTATGTAATTTCGTTGAATAAATCATTGTTGCCTTTAGTCAGTCTCCTTCATTTCTGACTTCCTAGAATTGATTCTTTTCAGATAGTTGCATATAAATTGGAGCGTTTTAAATAATCAAAGTTTATGCATTCCATCAAATATGGAATTTTGTATTGCAAAATTTTGATTTAGGGATATTCCAAGAAAATGTGAAGTGTGTGTTTTATAGAAATCAGATGACTTTAGCAATATTGGTGTGATATCATCGTTATATTGATATACAAAAGATAGTTAAAATCACTTTAGATCTATCTATCTATCTCTCTCTATATATATATATATAACGAGTGGGAGCTGAGTATAAATAGAATGAGACTATTAAACACACACACACGCACTCACATACACACACACACACACACACACACACACACACACTCATATATATATATATATATATATATATATATATATATATATATATAATATCGGATAGGTATTAACAGAACCATATAGATTGATAGACATAGTTTATCTGAATAGAATTAGATAGATGGGAAAAGAACGAGATTGATAAAGAGAATATATTGAAATAAGAATCCTACAATTTTTCTCACACAGTAGATTCATACCGTCCATCTTCTCTAAAATATGAAGATGGATATCATTTTTTATGGTAGGATAAAGGTATTCGATTGAAATTCTTCATAGCTTCATAATTACTGTATTGACTGTCCATTTCTACTGTTCTTCCGCTGAATCGATGGTATGCAATGTTCTTTTCTACTTTCTACATGGTTGATTTCTGCTTGTCTTACTGCTAGGGGCTTCCTGATCAAAATACGCCCACTGATGACCTGCATTTCGCACTGATACTCTCTCTCTCTCTCTCTCTCTCTCTCTCTCACACACACACACGCACACACACTCGTCCTCGCCCACTTTCTATCATTTGTTTGTATAAGCTTGTTGGCTTTTAAAAAAGACGAACTTCTGATCATATAGCTCTAATATGACCCTACTTTTGACTATCTCCTAATTACAGATCCTGTTTTGTCAAAAGCTACAAAGAGCATAATTTCAGATTTTTTAAAAACCTATGCGCAACCCAAAGGGTGGGGATGTGGCTAGCTAAAGAGTATCACTCACGGCGCTCCTTTTTACTTTTCCATTTACGAGGACAACAATTATCACGTTCAAAATCTCACTCAAAAAAAATTGGTGAAATATGTTGCATTGCTGGTCCGTTCTAAGTTTCTCGTGACGAGGAGGTTGTCACATGATTTCGGTCATAAACGAACAAGACAAACGCGTTGAGGACACTATAAGTCTCAAACTCAAAGATGCGAAAGGGCCATTACGTACTGATGGAGAGGCTCAACGGGTTAAAAATAAGATAAGGTGATTTCCACCATTTATAATGCTAATTTTGCGAGCGTACGTAGTGTTATGGTTATAGTCGTAGGAAATAGACACGGCTACCCGAGATCAAATCCTGTATAAAGCTATTTGCATTTTACATAATGCTTATAGTTTGGGGAAAGGTATGTATCCAGCTATAGGTAAATAGTAGGTCAGACTGAGTTATTTAATCTTTTTAAGGTAGTCCGTATTAAGAAAAACTCTGAATTAAAACCTGTTAAGCTCAACATAAAATTGACCTTGTGTCACACGATTGTTGGTAGATACGTATAATGTAATTCACCCATAAAAAATGAAATTACTTTCGAATCTCCTTTAAGCCTTGCCGACTATCTCCTTGTTTAAATTAGCAAATGTCGCGGTGATTCTTGTCTTCAGTTCATCTTCAGTTCCGCGGGTATTTTCTGGTTCTCTCACTCAACCTCAGCCGACACCAAATAATTAAGAGGATTGCAATCTTGGTTATTTTGCAGCTAGAAGTTTTTTGACAGACGAGATTGATATCTCCGGCTTGTGTGGCATAATTCAGAGTACTGTTTACCAGAAGTAGGGTCTTTCAGTAGCCACCCTCTTGTTAAAGGGCAGCACTGCTATCTGCCTGGATATAGGCTTACCTGTGAGGCCATATGGGAAGATGAATGAAGGCATTACAACATCATGGCTAGTTACAACTCCCAGCCACTATTATGTGGACTGGGTGTTCAGTTTTTATCGCTATCGGTAAAACTTGGGAGGATAGGGCAAGACAACTTTCGTTCTCTAAGTTTCCCATTAGATGCTGCCTGAATGTTTTCTCATCTGAGAAATGGGGACAATTTACCACACGCACCCAATATATATATATATATATATATATATATATGTGTGTGTGTGTGTGTGTGTGTGTGTACGCATGTGTGTGTGTGGTATTTGACAATCTAAACAAAGAATTGTGCGGGTCATAACATATTAACCTATATTATTCAAGCCTGAACACCTGCCCTCTATAAATATTGAGCACTTTCAAATGTTCTGTGACTAAATTGGATTTACTTTCTTCCGAATTAATTACATTATTTTATTATATATATATATATATATATATATTTAAAATTACTTGAGTATTCTAAAATAAATCGGTTCCAGAAAGTAGAGATAGAACGGGGGTCATCAAACATGCATGATATTTCACAAGGAAGTCATTAATATGAATCTGATCGTTTCACGTTTTTCATTCCAAACTTCGTCGGAGAGAAATAACTAAGGATTCAAATGATATGCTTTCTTTTTTGGTTGGACGGAGAATGTTCTTGTACCACTTCTACATATATATGTGAGTGTTTGTGTATAAAAAATTCATTACACCTCACCAGCATAAGGTGGTCAGATACTAATTTCTTTCATCTTCAATAATATATATATACAATACTTGTATCTCTATGTGCAAGTGAGTATATGTGAGTTTGATGTTTTTGCAGAGTGGCATATTCTCGTAAATTTGATTTTTTATCAAACTTTTTCTGTAAAATGTTTGACCGGAATTAATTTTATTGACTCTGAAGATAATTGTGTAGAAAGTAAATAAATCTTTAAGTAACTAATTTTTCACTTTGATTTAACAAGCTTATTTTTAAAGTTATATTAAGGATCGGATTTAATTTTATAATCCTTATCACGACTTATATCACGATATATATATATATATATATATATATATATATATATATATATATATATATATATATATATATATTGGGTAGAGAAGAAGTGAGAAAGAAGTAAAACCATACATTCAACCCATCTGTGCTATAAAACTTAACCTTGTATAACATCATGCTCGTGGCAAAAATTCCATATATATATATATATATATATATATATATAGCGGTAGGGGTATGTATATATATGGAGTATATACATTGGTAATTGCATGGGAAATTATGCTTCTCTTCATAATGCTCTGTTTCTTTTACTTTTCAGGTAAGTGGCTTTTCACAAAGCGTGGACCTGTTCTATGCCTGTACATTAATCGAAGGTTATGGTGGAGTGATTATAATCCATTTTCTAAAAGTAATCACACCCTTAAATCCAAAAGGTAAAAACCTACAATTTCTTTATTATTCTAATCCATAGAGAGATTCCAGCATGAATAAACAAATGAGTACACACAGTTTCGTGAATCTTTTTATCTTATCGTAACAGAGGAGTGAGGTCACTTTTTATAACTATTTAGTTATACATTTTTTTTTTTGCTTCATTAAAATATTGTCTTTTAATATGACTGGCCAAAAGTATGCAGCGCTAAAGTGAGAATTGACATCTCTGCAATAGGACCTCTGGAGTAGATTGCTAACAACTGCAACACAATATGTATGGTGGGGTGTTCCTGTGATGTAAAGCGATGGATTACAGAATCGTTGGAAGAGAGTTCGAACTCCGTTCGCACTATTATATTAACTTTCGGACAAATACCCTTCGGAAAGGTGAGAACCACCTTATCCTTTCCAAGCTATGGGTTAAATAGTATCATTGGGGTGTCCTCGTGGTGTAATGGTTAAAGCGATGCACTGCGGAATCGTAGTACGCGAGTTCGTACTCCAGTCGCGCTATTACGTTCACTTTCGGGCAAATACCCTTGGGAAAGGTATGAACCCCCTTATTCTCCCTCCAGCTATGGGTAAATAGTAGGACAGACTAGGTTCTTCAGCCTTGGTGAGGCAACTAGTCTAGGAGAAGGAAAACTCTGAATTCAAACCTGTTAAACTCCGCTTAAAAATTGACCTTGTGTCATATCCTGCCCGAGCGGAGGGGTTGGTAAATAGTATGATTACTGTTCTTCTATAAGGATGGCTTTGGCATAAAATAACCAACTACGGTTGCAGACCTGACCGATAAAATGAAACGCAGTTTCTTCCAGGCAGCGGTCGTATCGATACTGCTATATGGATGCACTACTTGGACGCTAACTAAACGGCTGAAGAAGCTAGACGACAATTACACAAGAATGTTGAGAGCAATATTGAACAAGGCACCAACTATACGGCCACTTGCCTCCCATCACGAAAACTATACAAGTTAGACGAACCAGACATGCAGGACACTGCTGGAGAAGCAAGGACGAACTCACCAGTGATGTACTCCAATGAACTCCTGCATATGGCCCAGCAAAAGCAGGACGACCAGCTCGAACATACATACAGCCGCTATTTGAGGATACGGGATGTAGCCCTGAAGACCTGCTAGAAGCGATAAATGATAGGGAGAAGTGGCGACAGAGGGCCAGGGATATCCGTGCTAGTGGCACGACATGATGATGATGATGAGGATGACGGTTGATATGCCATTAAACAAAGAAACCAAACAATGTGTATTTCCAGTAGGATATAATTCTGAATTTAGTTCTTAACCGAGATAAAAACTTCATAATGTTTTTTTTTATACAAGAGTTGACCAAAGAGTTCTTGGGCGGATCAAGATATACCCATGGAATCAAAGTTCTTTTTTTTAACATAATCTCCTCTGTGGTCGCCATGTTTCTTATATTGGTGTTTCACTTCTTGGCTTTCATTAGTGAAAAACGACACCAAGACGGATATGACGTCATTTTATGAAAGTTTCGTCCCATAACCTTCTATCCCAACTCATGTAATTATATCGTTAACATATACATTAATTATTATATGTTAACAATTTGGGTTTGTTTTATTTCGGGATTGAATTTATCTATCCTAAATTTAAGCATACAGTTTTTGTCTTGCTGGAAAAAAGGGCAAACATCATCATCATCATCAACAAACAATAATAATGATAATAATAATAAGACCTTATTATAATCATCATAAAAAGAGAACTTGCAAAATTGTGAACTTTGATGTCCCTACTGACCACAGAATAAAACTGAAAGAAAGGGGAAATAAAATAAATACCTGGACTTAGCTAGGGAATCGAAAAAAATGTGGAACATGAAAGTGACAATTATACCAATCGTGATTGGTGCTTTTGGTGCAGTCACAAAAGGATTATTAAAGGGATTGGAGGACTTGGAATAACAGGACGAGTGGTGACCATCCAACCAACAACATTATTGAGAACGACCAGAATACTGAGAAGAATCCTGGAGACTTGAGGAGACTTGTAGTCACTCAAACTCCAGTGAAAGACCATCAGCTAAAACTGATGTGAAAAAACTCTAATGTGTGTAAATAATAATAATAAAAGTGGGAACCAAGCTCTTGATGCCTGTTTATCTAGTTCTTTTATCAGCAGGATCAAGTGACAACCTCTACTTCGCGACAATTCCTTCTTCAATAATACATTACAGAGGAGACTCACAACGTTGACGTCTTCAATAATTTGCCTAAGACAGTTTCTATGGGCAGATTAAGACCAGTGTCCTCAGATGACAGATAAACTAGAACGTACGCACACACACACACACTCTCTCTCTCTCTCTCACACACACACACACACACACACAGCCAGCTACACAAACACACACATATAAATATACACTATCTCTCTCAAATACGCACCCATCCAAACACTAGCACACAAGCACACACACACACAAACACATATATATATATATGGGATATACTGGAAATAAATCTGACAACATAAAAATGTATAGAGACGAAAAAGCACAAGGTCTTCGGAGGATGATTTCATTTGTGAAATATTTGCCATCGTCAAATGTTTCAGTGTTTAAAACTTCTTAAGTGCGTGTATGTTATTGAATGAAGCTAAACGCATTATCATCATTTTCCTTTTATTTAATAACTTACACGCACTGATAGAGGTCTAAACACCGAAACGTGAAACGTTGACAAATATTTCTACAAACAGAATCATTTCCTAAAAATCTTGGAGTTTTTTATCTTCATACATGTTTATATATATATATATATATATATCAAGTCGGGCTGCTTGTACGGATTTCTTTGACACTCTTTCTCTCTCTGCCTCTCTCTTTGCTTCTCTCTCTCTCTCTCTCTCTCTCTTTCCCTTTATGGGTCCGTGTCATTCATCGCCTCTTGCCGTTCTTCGAAACTATATCCAGTTTTGCACATACTTGTTGTTGGTAAGTTCTGGTTGGTCGGCCAAATTCTGGCAGGTGCATATGAATGGGTCCATTGGACAACGTCACTTACTAGTTTGTTCTTGTTTCTTAAATAGTGTCCCGCGTGTCTTCATCGTCTTATTTGGTTAGTTTTAGCGATGGGAGGCATGTAGCCGTGCAGCTGTTGTTTCGTTGGGTGTTGCTTCCAGAATTTGTTCAATATAATTCGAAACAAACTTGTACAGTTCCTGCCTAGCTTTTTCTCAATACATTTTGTTAGCTTACATGTGGTTCCGGACATATACCGGACATTGGCCAAGGGGTTAGAGTGTTCGCCAATGGCCCGGGAAACCTAGGTTCAATCCCAGGTCGAGTCATACCAAAGACTCAAAAAGTGGTACTTGATGCCTCCTTGCTTAACACTCAGCATTATAAGGTACGGATCAAGGGTAAAGTAGAGCAATCCAGGGAAGGAGTAGCGCCCTCCCCTACACATTGGTGTAGTAGCTATCGAAAAGGGAGCCTTCGGGTTACCCTCGACTATGGTCGCCAACTTTACTGACTTACTTTACATGAGGTTCATTTGTACAGTAGTATTGACACTGTTGCTGCTTAGAAGAAATTCAGTTTTATTTTATTGGATAGATCAGCGAAGAGATTTCTCTCACGAAAACAGACTGACATGTCTTCATATTAAGTTCCAAAAAAGGGAGCGGAAACTATGGACCAACACCAATCCAAATAATGCAAAAGCACGGATAGAATCCTTACTCATAAACAAAAAAAAAAAGAATGAATAACGCTCAGAACTGTGAGGCATGTTCCTCCTTTGAAGGAGTATCTTCCGATCACAGAATTGTTACAGCAAAGATATACCTGAGCCTACCCAGAAACAGAGTGTTCGCCAATGGCCCGGGAGACCTGGGTTCAATCCCAGGTCGAGTCATACCAAAGACTCAAAAATGATGCTTGATGCCTTCTTGCATAACACTCAGCATTATAAGGTAGGGACCGAGGGTAAAGTAGAGCAATCCAGGGAAAGGAGTAGCGCCCTCCCCTACACCTTGGTATAGTAGCTATCGAAAAGGAAGCCTTCGGGTCACACTCGACTATGGTCGCATACTTTACTTACTTTATATATATATATATATATATATACATGTGTGTGTGTGTGTGTGTGTGTGTTAAAAAAACAACAATCGGTCACATTAGGGTAATAAATTGATTTCCATCCTGTTAAAGTCATTGATATAAATCAATGCTCTAAAAATTAACAGGACTTCGTCAGATCAAATACGAAATGGAAATAAAAGAAATTTTACATATTTACAACCAGACACAAAAGCCAAGCAAAGAAAACATACTTTTCCCATCTATTAAAGGGAGACGAAACCTTCAAGTAAAAATAAGTAGCAATAATTATGGCAAGTAAAACTACATCCAGAGTCATCCTACTTCAAATTAAACTGAGACAACAATAACAGTTACAGAAACATCATCATCATCATGTCATGCCGCTAGCTCGGATATCCCTGACCCTCTCTCGCCACTTCTCCCTATTATTCATCGCCTCTGGCAGGTCTTCAGGGCTACATCATGTATCCTCACATAGCTGCTGTATGTATGTTCGGGCTGGTCGTCCTGCTTTTGCTTGGCCATATGCGGGGCTCCATAGGAGTACATCACTGATGAGTTCGTACTTGCTTCTCCAGTAGTGTCCTGCGTGCCTGGTTCGTCTAACTTGTATAGTTTTCGTGATAGGAGGCAGGTGGCAGTACAGTTGGTGCCTTGTGGGATATTGCCGCCAGGACTTGTTCTATATTGTTCGCAACGTTCTTGTGTAATTGCCGTCTAGCTTCTTCAGCCGTTTAGTTAGCGTCCAAGTAGTGCATCCATATAGCAGTATCGATACGACCGCTGCCTGGAAGAAACTGCGTTTCATTTTTTCGGTCAAGTCTGATTTCCATATGATCGAGAGCCTATCGATAGCTGTCCATGCCTTCGTTACCCGTGTGTCAATGTCTTTTTCGGTTGATGAGACGCTGCTTCCTAGGTAGGGGAATTTGTCTATCAAAAATTCAAACATTTATAATAGAATTATGCAGACAATCTAAATTTACTTTTTTTTTCATGAAAAAAAACTATACAACTAAAACTAATGTTGATTATGGTCAAACTGCTCCAAATTACTATAATAGAATAAATTATCTATTTACGTTAAGCTCTTTACCAGGTGTATTTAAATTTAATATTCTAATTTTGAATTCTTTTTTTATCCCGGTTGTAATCATTCCCTATTCCAGATTTACTGGATTAAATAATATATATATATATATATAAGAATAATTTGCTTGAATCATTGCTCAAATTATTTCATTTTATCTTATTGTATATGTTCAGAGGGCTATTGCAATGCCAAATAATTATTCGGGTCTAATTAATCTCGAAGTAAAAACTTTATCATCGGAGACTTTTTTAAATATGAACTCGGTGTTATATTTTCAATGTTTTTTTGGACGTTTTAAACATGGTGTCACATGAGGTGTTAGAACGCAATGTTCAGTGTTGTGACCAGGGTGCCACGTGAGGTGTTTAAACACCATATAAATTTCAATATATATATATATATATATATATGAAGAGAGAGAGAGAGGGAGAGAGAGAGAGAGAGAGAGAGAGAGAGAGAGAGAGAGCGTAATGCAAGACTCTTCATTTGACTCGAGCTCTCGGTAGCCGTTAAGCGGATATATGTAAACAATTACAATTGTGATTCATAACCGGTTAAATTTTCTTCGCTTGCGTTAGTTTCCTCGTGGCTGAGTGGTAGAATCTTCGATTGGCATTTGAGTCAACCGGGTTTCGATCCCAGCTTCTGGAATCTAGCCTGTCTAGCTACACTGAAGAGTTCTGATTGAAGGAAACAGATCTGTCTGTGGATGACTATATATATATATATATATATATAATCGCAAGACTCTCATTCACATAAATCAAGAGAAAAAATAACAACTGTAAGGGAATTCCGAAACCACTCCAACACACACACACAAAAAAAAAAAAAAACGTATCCAATAACAAAAGCAAATTAGGAGTAAAGCAGGTTAAGGTAAACAGACTCTAAGAAGGAGTAAAGCAGGTTAAGGTAAACAGACTCTAAGAAAAAGACAGGAGTTACCTTCATAAAAACCCATAACCAACAGAAAACCATTCAAACTGCTCAATGACATTGTGAATTCAATGAGACTTGAACTAACTGCTCAATGACTTAGTTCAAGTCTCATTGAATTAACAATGTCTTATGTCATATATGTAAGAACAAAATAGATAAATAAATCATAAAAAGTACAAAACTCCTCACGGACTTATATATATATATATATATATATATATTAAAGAAAAACGAAAAAGAAAGCAACGGGAGGAAAAAGTGAAAAAAACGATATATTGAAAGGAAGTATTCAATTATGCATGAATAATACGCCAATGTTTAAAGTTCATGAAACTAGAATGAATTATAAAGATCGTGGGACTCTTATGAATGAATCACTTCCAACTCCGCTTTATGGCCGTCTAATTGATAATAACTTTAAGTGAGACGCGAAATTAAAAACAATACAGAGAAATTAGAAAATAAATTTCTTTAAATTTCTGTGATGAAGCTTGCTAATTGTTATTTCTTAGATGTTTCAGATTATTAACCTCATATTTATTGTTATACTAACAACGTTTCGGCTGATATATCCTTCGGCCTTATTCAAGTGTTTCATGTGGAACTTAAGAGATCACTCTAAATTGTCAGGGACATTCATACGGCGCAGTGGATTAGGTGTTTGGTTGGAAAGTGCATCTGAATTAAATCATCTGGAGATTGCAGGTTCAATCCCAACTACTGGTAAGAATAACAAAAAATATTTAGTATAACAATATTTGTCCCCGGTCATGCTTAACAGAATTGGAACAGTTTACTCCTGAGGTTCAACTAAAGCGTCCGGTTCTAGATTCCGTATGGGCTTCCGTGTTCAACACGAAACATTTGAAGCGAGCCGAAGGACATATCGGCTGAAACGTTGTGAGTATATTGATAAAGACATGATCAACAGTCCGAAAATTCTAATTAATAGAAAAAATAATTCATAGAAATTTATAATATTGTATCAATACAAGTAACTCACGTAACTAAAAGGACAGGCTGACAAATTAAACTTCCTAAAGATACTATGTTTTTATCTGCAAACATTTGGAAGATCAGTCGGCTGGGGCTGTTGAAAACAAAAACTGCACCTCTGCAGAGGGGTAAGATCCTTCTGCTACAAGTGTCCTAATATGACATTAAATCATCTGATGACGATCTCCAGCCTTGGAGATTTGGGGAATTTGGAGTGCGCATTCATTGCCACTGCTCTCGTATCCACTCTGACCCGAAAAGGTAGCGCTTGACAGGGACCTATCTATGGGTCAAATAGAACAAATTATGTGTGCAAACAAATGACTAATGTTAAATTGTGACTGTTATAATGCAATGATTGAAACATTTTAACTGTATGCTCAAGAGCTCAAGCTCGTTTAAGAATATTATCTGCAAAATGTGTTTATAAGTCATACATAGTTAATATACATGTATAAACAGGATTTGACATTAAATAACCTACAATGTTTGACATGCCATAAAACATTTGAACTAGTATCAAATAATAATATTTATAATAGTCTCATCAACGATCATACATTGATTTTTTTCTGACACATCTTATAAAAGATTTAATTTCAAATTAAAATTTGAAAATGTTTTTAAACAATTTCCAAGATTCATATTATCGTTAAAACGTTTGATTTTTTTTCAAAAATCCTAAAGCTCACAATAACTTTCGTCAGCCTAATTTTTGAAATCTAAACGGAGGTAGGCAATCGATATTAGTTTCGTTTGGTTTCGTTTGGTTTTATGGCATATCAACCATTGTAGGTTATTTAATGCCAAATCCATTTTTATACATATAAACAGTTCTATTTCAAACAATTCAGTTTAACATAAGTACACCATTTAGTTCTATTTGACCTATAGATAGGACCCTACCAAGTGCTATCATTCCGAGCCAGAGTGGACCCGAGAGCGATGGAAATGAAGGGTTACACCGCATTCCAAAAAGCTCCAGCATTACTAGAGCTCAACCATCAGAATTTTTAGTGTCATATCTACGACACTCTTTGGGGGAACCTTAACTATCAGCAGATATGCAGACGATATATTCTGCAACAACAATGGACTGGGCCAGCCGTTGGTTTTAAAAACAAATTGATGGAATTTATATAACAAGGTTTTTATATCGATATTATAATTTTTGTTTTCATACACTCACGCAGCTACGCGTGTGTATGTGTGTGTGTGTGTATGGATGTCTAACAGATATACTAACAAATTAGTAAACTTGTTTTGTATAAATCAAAAACTTACTTAAATGATTACTAACCAAGCAGATTTTATTTACTTTCTTTGTTTAAAGGCATATCAACTTTTGTGAGCTATTTAAAACCAATGCTACCCTTGTAAAAATAAACTAAGGTAGACTTATCGAAACGAATAATTCTTAAAACATATCTGTTTGACCCATGGATTGGACCTTAACTACTTGAGAATAGGAACGAACTAATAAAAAAATTTATGTGGACCCCTATGAATAGACACCGGTGAAGTTCCTCTAGTAGATACTAATTGCCATCTGTTCGATAAGGACAGCGGTTCCCATCTAGAGGACCGGTCATAAACGATGAACCATAGAAGAGATGCTGTCAAGAGAATCGGAGTGGAACTGGGAATAATTGAAATGACGGTGTATTCTACACTCTACAAATTTCCAGAACAGAAGCCTCACAATCAGATGCAATTTAGTATCATATCAAGCACAGCCCTTTTAGTTGTGCTTTACTCCTCGGCAGAGTATATTGTTAGTGTATTCTAAGTTCTAAAGACAGAGTGACACTCACTTCAAAGGGTTTTTACGATATAACCATTGAGAATATGATCAGTCTACTCTAATTTACCATTCGAAATCCTACAAGACTTAAGGGGCACGTTTTAACCAAAATTTCAAGCTTAAATTTTCTGGAAAAGATACAAAAAGAAAAGAGATAATATCAACATTTTCTAATATTTCTACCTATGGTAATTTGTTCGGGTAATACTTTTGTAACTCAAACTTCGACAAAGAATTTGAAGGGTTTAACCTTGAAAACATAGTTCTTTTATGATACTGAATTTAGTGAATATTTGGACCATGACGTGAACATATTTGATTCATTCTTGTTTTATGGCACATCAACACTTGTGGATTATTTAATGCCGAATCAAGTTTATATAACTATATATGAAATAATTAATATTTGAGAACGAATGTTTTTTTAGTTAACATATTTAAACGAGGGAGAGCTCATTTGTTTACGGGGGGGTGTCCTCGTGGTGTAATGGTTAAAGCGATGGACTGCGGAATCGTAGTAAGCAAGTTCGTACTCCAGTCGCGCTATTACGTTCACTTTCGGGCAAATACCCTTGGGAAAGGTATTGAACCCCCTTATCCTCTCAGCTATGGGTTAGATAGTCCCAATACTGCCCTTATAGGAGGATGGCTTTGGCATTGATTAACCTACAAAGATTGATATGCCATTAAACAAAGAAACCGAATCATGTATTGCTATTCAACATTAGTAATTCTATTTATTAATATTCCTATCTATTCTACTTCTAATCTTTCGCTTACATTCAAAGTTATTTAAGTATTGTTATTTAACACTAATAACTCAATTCAATATTATTTGTTTGGTTGCACATAGTTAAATGGTTACAAGTATTGCTATGCAATAATAATGAATTAAATTTATATCTGTCATTCATTTGCGCACAGTTAAATGGTTTCAAGTAATAAATGACTAATCTTTTTTTCAATTTGAGCCGTTGATGACACCCTTACAAACACTATCATACCGGGTCAGAGGTGTCCGTAATGTAATGGTTATCGTCGTAGGAAATGGAAACGGCGACACGAGTTCAAATCCTGGACGAAACTGATTGCATTTCACATAGCACTAATACTCTTGGAAAAGGTATGAATCCAATTATTCTCCCTCCAGCTATGGGTAAATAGTAGGGCAGACTGGTTTCTTCAGTCTAGGTAAGGCAACTAGTCTAGGAGAAGGAAAACTCTGAATTCAAACCTGTTAAACTCCGCTTAAAAATTGGCCTTGTGTCATATCCTCCCCGAGCGGAGGGGTTTGGTAAATAGGATCATGCCGGTTTAGAGAGGACTAGGGAGTAACTAGGGGTACAACACAATCCTCAATGCCCGGGACTGGAGACTCACTATCAAATGGTTTAGAATCTTATGCAGGACACTCGTTGCAGAGATGCAATTGGCGTATTCTACAGCCCCAGCTGATGTGGCTGTTGATTGTATACTAACCAAGGTATATCTGAATACAAGAACGAGTAAATATGTATAAAAAAAAAAGAACATTTTTTAGTTATAGTTTTGTTGAGCACATAACTTGGAGATTTTATTTTCAACCAATTGCAACAAGTTGATTCAGTATTTGCATGGTAGTGTACTAAATTTTGATTAGCAGACTAATATTTAAGGTATTAAAAACAATAGTAAACAATTGCAGAGAAAATATTCAAAAGTCTAATATAGAAAAAAATCTTCCCACTTTCAACACTGATTCTAATTAATTATCAGAAAGAAGAATATATATATATATATATGTGTGTGTGTGTGTGTGTGTGTGTGTTTTAACAATGAATTCTCTGAGTAAGTACCTGGACACATTTTTTCTTCTTTTTGCCCAGATATACATGTTTATGAGTTCACAGATAGCCACAAGCACAGGAATTTGTAGAGACCAAATAGGCGTGCGTATGTATGCAGTCCTGTATCAATGCTTCCATACGTCTTAAAACGAGCGCTTTGTGCAGCAGTAACTTGCTCAAGCGTACTGTAATTAGTTAGCCAGAAAGCGGGGACATTACGTGCTTGCTATAATGACTTGGATGCTCTGCAGACACCGCTGTTGACACAAAGGCTGATTTTGTTGGAGAATTATCTCTGGTCGATCAAGCGTGATCTACTGGTCACTGTTTCTGCTGGGTTACAACTAGGCATTGTGTGCCTGGCCAAAAACTACCAGGAGTGGCAGGTGAAGAGAAAATGACCATAGACTGGGTTAGGCCTGATCTGACTGATGACCCCTCGTTCCATCCGATGTTTTGTCCAACTTCAATCAATCTAGTGCTAAGTCGACAAAGTTGCCATAGTAAGAATCAGGTACGGGAAGGTCCCCTTTTTTCTGCCAATAAATGACCCTGCCTTATCATTTCACTCATAGTAAATAGTTTCATATTAGAAATGAGAAATCGCATGACAGCCGGGGTGGGATGAGAACGCCTTGCATGGAAAAAGATGCATTGTGCGTATTCATTTTCAATGTATTAAGCCATGCGTACCATAACTCAAAGAGACATTTGGCGAGGAATGCTTGTGCGCATGAGCAGCTATACGCATTTTTACCCATGGCCAACAAACGAGACTCATTTGTCGAGCGCATATTTTAAATGAGAGCCACAGTATAATGGTAGTTTAGGGACTTCTCATAATTAGTTTTAATTTTAGCTGGGCAAGGGGTACTTACTTACAGAGCTACACGTAGGACATGCTATAATTACTACACTGTAAAAAGGTGCAACTTGTTATAAAATCATGGCAAAATAAATAACAGAATAAAGTCACTGAGTATAATTTGAGTCAAAGCAACGTGTGTGTGTGTGTGTGTGTGTGTGTGTGTGTGTGTGTGTGTGTGTGTGTGTGTGTGTGTGTGTGAATATAAAAGTTCGAAAAAACAAGGTATTCTGAGATAGAGGTTATTTATAGTTAAATCATCTATTTAACGCCAAATCCATTTTTATGTAAATAATCAGTTCTATTTCACACAATTCAGTTCAGCATGAGTACACTGTTTGTCAAAAACATTTCTATTTCAAACTACTCAGTTTAGTCAAGCAGTTATATATAACAATTCAGTTTAGTGTTAGTACAGTTTCAATGTTAAGAAAACAGTTCAATTTCAAATAATTCAGTTTAGCATAAGCACGCAGTTTAAATGTAAGTATGGTTTAATTGTCAAAAACATTTCTGTTTTAAGCAATTTAGTTTAATTAAACAATTCAGTTTAGCATAAGTATGCCGTTAATTCTATTTAACCCATAGATATGGCCCTGTCAGGTGCTACCACGCCGGGCCATAGTGGGCCTGGGAGCAATGACAATGAAGGTCCTACGTATTCCCCAAGGCCCCAGCATTACTGGGACCTCACCATCAGACTGTTTAGTGTCATATCTAGGACACTCATTGCGGGGGTCTTACCCCTCTGTAGAGGTACAGTCAGTGTATTCTACAGCCCCAACCGACTGGGCAATACACAAAGTTAAATGTCTAACAGTTTTATTTCAGATAATTCAGTTCAGCATAAGTACATAGTTTAGATGTCATAACTGTTCTATTTCGAACAATTCAGTTTAGCATTAGTACACAGTTTTAATGTCAAAACAGTTCTATTTTAAACAATTCAGTTCAGCAGAAATACGCAGTAAAAATGTATAAAAACAGTAAACGCCAACCACCGTTTAGTTCTATTTAACCCGTAGATAGGACCCTTGCCAGGAGCTACCACTTCGGGTCAGAGTGGACCTAGGATCGATGGCAATAAAGGGGTACTCCGCATTCCCTGGAACCTCACTATCAGATAGTTTATTGTCATATTCAGGACACTCGTTGTGGGTGGGGGTCTTACCCCTCTGCAGAGAAGCAGTCGGTGTATTCTACAGCCCCAGCCGACTGGGCATATCAAATTTGAGTTTTAAAATGAATAATTGATTGAATTGGTACGATAATTGCGTTGCCATGGCAATAGAGCCTTACATAGAGAGAAAAGGACGCGAAGAACTCGCTCTCGTTCATCACTGAATGGCTTAGACGCGAGAATAAGAATCAGTTCCTTGAGGGACGTTTGTCCAAGTAGCATTTGTACCACACTGAAAACTACACTAAAAATAATACACAACGTAAATACCTCTTTTCTTTCATACATGCAAATGTATTTGATAATGCCGCACAACCAGCTACAAAGCCAAACGCCACGGGACAACACCAAACAGAATATAGATGGAACGTTACCCTTTAAGCTCAACCCCAAACGACTCTGGTGGTTGTTTCAGGATACCAAACTCTTTACGAAACTCGTAGTAGCCACGTACAGAGAGAGATAAATACAAATGATACGTAAAGTCAATTAGATCGATAGTGTTAAGAATGCAAAGTGACGATAGAGACAGATACGTAGTTAATAAATGGGACGAAAATGTACAGGAATTCAGTTACTTTCTTCGATGCTCTGCGCACCACCTGTGCGCATACGACCTCACCGAACTGAAAATAAAATTTCACCTTTTTATCTTTGTATTCTTATTAGATGTTTCATGTATTAATTATTGAATATGATTCCCCAGTCGGCTAAGGCTGTAAAATACACTGATTGCACCTCGGCAGAGGGGTAAGACCCCCACCACGAGTGTCCTAGATATAACACTAAACAATTTGATGGTGAGGTTCCAGTAATGCTGGGGCTTTGGGAAATATGGAGCACTCCTTCATTGCCGTTGCTCCCAGGTCAACTCTGGTCCGGCGTAGTAGTACCTTATTAGGGCCCTATGTATGGATTAAATAGAACTAATACATACTTATGCTAAACTGAACTGTTTAACTAAACTGAATAGCTTTAAATAGAAATGGTTTTGACAATTAAACCGGACTTACATTTAAACAACGTTCTTATGCTAAACTGAATCATTTGAAATAGAACTGTTTTTGACATTGAAACTGTATTTACGCTAAACTGAATCATTTAATATATAACTGTTTTGACATTTAACTTTGTAAACGAAATCTGTACTTATACTAAACCGAATTAGCTGAATTAGAACTGCTTGACTAAACTGAATAGTTTGAAATAGAATTTTTTTGACAATTAAACTTTGTACTTATCCTAAACTGATTTGTTTGAAATAGAACTTATTATATACATAAACTGAATTTGGCGTTGAATAACCTACAAAGGTTGATATGCCATAAAAATCAACCAATCAATTATTGAATTTGAATACAGTAATCAGAAGTTTAATTTGATGATTTTTCTACTGCTCGGCTCGCTCGCATTTGATCATTTTTGATTAAACTTATCATTTGACAATACAAGCAGACACACACACACACACACACACACACACACACACACACACACACACACACACATATATATATATATATATATATTCAAGCAAGTTTTGTTAAAGATGATCGAACACTCCTAGTTATTTTTCTTGTGTCGCGGTATAGGTGGTAAAGAATTGTCCAATATCTTCTGCCCAAGCTCTTTCAATTACACTACCCCTGTAGACGACCAAAAGTGGTCGTCATCAGGGGTAGTGTAGTTTTGAGTTGACAGTTTTTGTTTTGTTTTTCCAACCAAACGCTTTAAAACAAAACACGGAAAACGTTCCACCTGACAACTTAAAAACAAAACCCTACAAATAATCAAAACAATAAAAACTTAAACTGTCAACTCAAAACTACGCTACCTCTGATGACGTATGGTCGAAAGTGATTGGGCAGAAAATATGGGGCAATTCCTTAACCACCAAGATCATGACTCAAGAAAAATAAGGAGACGTAAAAAAATTTAATAAAGAATAATAAACAGTGTTTCATCGTCTTTAGCAAGACTTGCTTGAATAATTTGCTGCCTAAATATACACTCTTCAAAACACACGCACACACACACACACACACACACACACACACACACACACACATATATATATATATATATATATATATATGCTGAAAATGGTGACTGAGAAAATTGTTTGTTTAGTTTTAATCATGTACCTATAATGACCTCTTTTTGAAAATGTATGCGTAAGAATTTTACAAAAGAATCTTCATTTCATGCCCTTTCAGATAACCATTTAGCCGTTTTGAAGGAGTGTTTTTAAAATGTTGTCGTATCGAGGTGTTCCTTGTTTTAAATTTCATGTTGACGTTGGAAACATGTGTTTTTGATGGTAAGTATTAAGCTATTTTGTTAAAAAGGGTCAGAACACTGCGACTTTGTTCGAAAGAGGTTTTCAATCTTTTATCATTAATGTTTTTAATATATAACGAGGTGTAATGGTTAAACTTCTTGACTCTCTCCTTGAAGTTAGCGAATCCAAACTCAAGACACGCTTATTGTATATTATTTTGGTAATAATATTTTGGACTGTTGTTCTCATCTTTATTGTTATTAGTTGAAACAAACGTTTCGGTCGCTGTATCCTCCGGCCTTGTTTTCTGAATGATTTCTATGGCCAGAAAAACAAGGGACACCTGAAGAAGTTTAGAAGATACAGCGGCTGAAATGTTGTGTTTCAACTTACCGCAATAAAGATGAAAACAATCCTAAAAACCACAACCCAAATAATCTAGACACGCTAATATGTTCACTTTCGTGCCGATAACCTTGGTTATGATATAAAATTCCTTATCCCCCTAGCTATTGGTTAAATAGTATCACTGCTGTTCTACTATAGTGATGGATTAGTTGCTAAATAACCGACGAAGGTTTATTTGCCATTGAACAAAGAAACCGAATCCAATATCTTTCGCATTATCTTATGATTGGATCTGCGAATTTGTTGTGTATTGTCAACCTCAACGTCCTTATATTGGACGGTATTTTTTTTTTTGTTGATTTTGTTATTGTGTGAAGCACTCTAAGAGAGGAGTGGTTGATGCTGAAATAGAATATTCTTCGTTTTTCTTGAATGTTTTAATGATTCTGTTTTCAGATGAAATACAATTCCTCTTTGTTCAAATAAAATCATAAACAATTATGACTTTGCCAATTTTAGATTTGGGGGAGGTGTTATTAAAGCTGATGATCAAATCAAGATGATCGAATTGATTTTTCCTAACAAATTACCCGTTTAACATTCTTTCTTGTTTCAATCAGAGCAATGCACAGTTTATTCATAGTTTTATATGAAAGGTAACGGCACGTTAACCTGTCTACGGTTATTTTAAGCCAAGACGTTAGGGTATCGTGTACAATGTACGTTGTTCCTTGTTTTAAATTTCATGTTGACGTTAAAAACACGTGTTTTTCATGGTAAGTATTAAGCTATTTTGTCAAAAAACGGTCAGAACACTGTGACTATGTTCGAAAGAGTGGTTTTCAAGCTTTTATCATAAATGTTTTTAATATATAACGAGGTATAATGGCTAAACTACTAGACTCTCTCCTTGAAGTTAGCGGATTCACACTCCAGACACGCTTACTGTGTATTATTTTGGTAATAATTTTAAGGACTGTTGTCCTCATCTTTATTGTTATTTGTTGAAACATAACGTTTCGATCGCTGTATCCTCCGGCCTTCCACAGGTGCCCCTTATTTTTCTGAAGCATTTCTATGCCCAGATAAATAAGGGACACCTGAGGAACATATTTTTTGTAGTTATATATTAATATAAGTACAGGTTAAAGGGTTTCTTTACTTATACACAGGTTAAAAGGTTACGTTACATTTTTGTATAATAATTTCTTAATAAATATTCAGGTTAAAAGGTTACGTTACATATATACAGGTTAAAGGGTTACATTACAGTTTTGTATAGTTGTTTCCTAATCTATATACAAGTTAAAGCTTAACGTTACATATATACAGGTTAAAGGGTTACATTACAGTTTTGTATAGTTGTTTCCTAATCTATATACAAGTTAAAGCTTTACGTTACATATATACAGGTTAAAGGGTTACATTACAGTTTTGTATAGTTGTTTCCTAATCTATATACAAGTTAAAGCTTTACGTTACATATATACAGGTTAAAGGGTTACGTTACAGCTATGTATAGTTGTTTCTTAATATATATACAGGTTAAAGGGTTTCGTTACACCTATATATACATTGTTGTATAATTGTTTCTCCTATCGAATATGGATGATTTTTAAACAGATCTATTTGACCTCACTCCGGGATAAAGTTGACCTGGGAGTACTGTCAATGAAGAGATACTCCACACTCCCCTGATGTCCAGAACAGGAGTTTCACCATCAGATGCTGTTTATTTTCATACTGAAGACACCCCTTTTTTAAGGGAGCCTTAATCCCCACAGAGCATACAGTCGGCGTATTATAAACCCTTCCTCAACGGATCGTGATATTTCTTATAAAAAATTCATTATGCTTGTAATTCTAACGCATTGATTGCAATGTTATAGGTTTATATTGTTATTATCTACAGGTGCCCGTGGTGTAGTGGTTATCGTCGTAGGAATTGGACACGACGATACGAGTTCAACTCCTGGACGAGACTGATTGCATTTCACATAGCACTAATACCCTTGGGAAAGGTATGAATCCAATTATTCTCCCTCCAGCTATGGGTAAATAGTAGGACAGATTAGGTTCTTCAGCCTTGGTGAGGCAACTAGTCTAGGAGAAGGAAAACTCTGAATTCAAAACCTGTTAAACTCCGCTTAAAAATTGACCTTGTGTCATATCCTGCCCGAGCGGAGGGGTTGGTAAATATGATCTACAGGATCTGTGTTATCAAGAGTTTATTTTCGTTAGAAAAGATTTTATCTGATTGAAGATGAGTTCATTAGGAAATCCGTTGTTAACTAGCGCTGTTTGTTTCAGTCTTATGAGTTCTTTCAATAATTACACGCGTGACGATATTTAGAGTGTTTTGAGGAAATATCTTATTGCTTATTTTTTTATACGATGAGGTGACGAATATGTATTTTGCTAGATTTAGCCAATGCATTGAAAAATAAGATGTCATAAATTTTAACTTTGTTAGTTAATTTAAGAACAGAATTTTATTCAAAGATGGATTTGCGGTTCAAAAACTCTTTAAGAACTTCAGCTAGGATGAATCCCCAGAGATGGACAGCGAACACACACACACACACACACACACACACACACACACACACACACACACACACACACACAAACACACACACATGCACACATATACACGCAATCGGGCACACAAATACGCACATATACATACATATATATGTGTGTGTGTGTATACACTTCACTGCTAAGACCTGAATTAATCTTTGTATAATCAGATATTGAACACACTCATAAACATGACAATAATATGCACAAAATACACATACATACATACATACATACATACATATGTATATGTAGATATATATCTGCGTGTGAGTGTGTGTGTGTGTGTGTGTGTGTGTGCGTGTGTGTGTGTGTGTGTGCACTTCGCTGATAAGGCCTGAATTAGCCTTTGCATTGTCAAATTTTAAACATACACACAAACATGACAATAATGAACATAAAATATCCACACACATACACACACTCACCTGCGTGTACATACACACACTCCCGCGCGCGTGCGCACATAGTGACTTTAAAATCTTCACAGAAGAAAAAAATCCATCTCCATTCCGTAAAGGGGTCTCGTGAGATCGCATCTGATTCTTCAAACTAACTTCAACATGGCTGGCCCTGTTGCATATGTGACAAACAAAAGACATATCTTTAAAGTTGATATGAAACCCAGTGTATTTTTATATTGATACTGAGACCTGTTGCAGACCCAAATACTTTATCACAGAATTGGCACCAATTAACTGTAATTTGCTACAGAAAGATCAGTGTATAATCAGTCTACGATTGTTTGCTGTTATGAGATTTTATGTGGCTAATAAATACAGATTTTCATCCCGGCTTAATGTATTATGTTAGGGCTAAAAATTGTCTGGGATCGAAATTGAATCCTAGTTTTGTAGTGCTCGTTTCAAGAGAGAGTTTTTGATTTTCCGTATTTCAAATACTTTGCAACTATTGTAAATCATCTTTTTTTAAACTGATCGATTTTCCTTTATCTTTAGCCCGTCTTCACCATCTATACCAAGAGCACAATAGTATTTTTCACATCTTTTGGACGTTTCTAAAGTTTATGTGTTGCATAGGGGTCTTTGGCTGAGCGGCCATGTTCCATTTGTGTTAACGATGAGACAGCAAAACATGGGGGTAAATGCATAAGCATTGTGAAATGATATAAGCAGACACCTATAACAGTATTGCTCGCAGCATTCTTGTGTAATTGCCGTCAAGATTTTTTTCTCCATACGTTTATTTAGCGTCTATGTAGTGCCTCCATATAACAGTATCTACACCACTGCTGCTTGGAAAAAATTCGTTTTATTTTATCGGTCAGTTCTGAATTCCATATGACCGATAGCTAGTCGTGTATCTCAAGAATTGTACAATTCTGTCAGTCAACTACTGCTACACATCTGTTCGAGTAGTTTGGTTTATTTGTCTGATGGTATCACTGTAGGAGGATAGTAGTCGTAGTATTTATTCCATAACTGATAAAGATGAAAGGATTCATGCCTTTCAAAGGATAATAGTCTTATAATAAATGTTATATCATGAATAGAGCTCGAATGTTGCTGTCTACTAGCTTAGCGAAGACGCCACGGGAACTCCCACAGAAAGGGTGTATTACACTCACCTTTAGTCAACAACTGGTCAATGGCTCCTGTGTTCGAAAAATCAAAGGACAAAAGACGGATGGTTAAAGAGTATCAAAGGAATCTGAGCAGTCACCAAGTTTTGATTAAGATGATGATGATGACCCTATTTACCAACCCCTCCGCTCGGGCAGGATATGACACGTGGTCAATTTTTAAGCGGAATTTAACAGGTTTCAATTCAGAGTTTTCCTTCTCCTAGACTAGTTGCCTAACCAAGGCTGAAGAACCTAGTCTGTCCTACTATTTACCCATAGCTGGAGGGAGAATAATTGGATTCATACCTTTCCCAAGGGTATAAGTGCTATGTGAAATGCAATCAGTCTCGTCCAGGATTTGAACTCGTGTCGCCGTGTTCATTTCCTACGACGATAACAATTACACCACGGGCACCTCCATAAGATGATGATGATGACGATCGTTAATAAATGATTGTCCTTTACCATTTTAAATTCTAGCTGTATTTACCTAACACCTCTGCACAAACTGGGCGCAACACAAGGAAAAACTTTAATCAGAATTTTATAGGTTTTAATTATGAGCTTTCTTTCTCCTAACCTCGTTGCCATACCAACGTTAATGAACCAAGCTAATCCGACTATTTACCTATATGGTGGAGGAGAACAGTTGGATTCAGACCTTTCCTAAAAGTATTAGCGCTTTGTAAAGTATAAGTAGCCTAGACTGAAATTTGAACGTGGGACGAGGAGTTCATTTCCTACAACGATAATCGGTACCCGACAAGCTCCACCATATTTCAAACTCTATAATTTCTTGAAAAAAAATAGTATTAACTCTACATTAAATAATTCAAGATGAGTTGATATCTCGTGAAACTAATGCAATTGTTACTTCAATCCATCTCTTTAAAGTTGAAAAATAAGAATGTTTAATGAATTAATATTGTAACGAAGGGAGAAAACTCAGTTTGCCCAAAATGAACAAATTGTTGCGATATCGAATTTATGAAAGCGGGTTGAAATTATAAATACGAATGCGAGATAAAAAGGTACATTTTTCTTCTGGATGATAAGAAAATATGTGATGTTGAAATGCAGGATCACGTTGGCGGCTGGTTGATTCAGATTTATCATTGGCTCTCACATCGAAGAAGATAGAAATGAAAAACCTAAATGGCTGAAAATTAGACAATGATTTCGATCAAGATTTAGCGGATCAAAATAGATTAACCTTCCGATATTGCATGAAGTTTTTATGTTTCCCCAAACATACCTATATATATATATATATATATATAGGCAGCAAAATGTTATCAAGACAAGTTCAGTTAGATACCACGGACTGCCTCTTTTATAAGATCTTCAAGTGAAGACGCTCAAGTCTTCTTACTATTCTTTGTATTTCCAAACAACAATTTAACACTACCCACAAAGATGACCAGTGAAATGAATGAACAAGCTTAGGCTAATATAGGGTTTTTTCTCTACCATCTTGACCCGGAATTACGAAGGACAGTAATAAGACTTGAACGTCTTCACTCGAAGATCATAAAAAAGAGGCAGTCCATAGTATTTAGCAGAACTTGTCTATAATAGATATGTCTATAGTCGCTAGGTGTTCTAGCTCATGAGATCCAATTCCGGACAAGCTAATAGACAAAACCTGAAACACGAAAACATAGATAAATAAATATGTTATCACCCACGTAAAAACTGCTTCGTTGTATCACAACAAATTTACTTCAACCAGATAACAACCTCATAGCCAGTAGAAGTCTCCACATAAGCAAGGAAATTTTAACGTATATAAATATATATATATATATATATATATATATATATGTATGTGTGTGTGTGTGTGTGTGTGTGTGTTATGTAGAACTGACTGGTTTGTTTCCGATTGCCGCGGTTATTTCAGTTTTGTTTATGATTTTCAGTACCCGATATTATTTATGATATTTTTTATGATTTTCAGTACCCGATATTATCTGAGTATTGGTAGGTTGATTGACTGATCGATTATAACGGTAAGCTGACTAGTCTTCCAATGATGCTGGAGCTTTGGGGAATGTGGAGTACCCCTTCATTGCCATTTCTCCCAGGTCTACTCAGGCCCGGAATGAACGCACCTGATAGGGCCCTTTCTATGGGTTAAATAGAAATAAATGCATACTTATGCTTAAGTGAATTATTTGAACTAGAACTGTTTGACTAAATTGAATAGCTTGAAATAGAAATGTTTTTGACAATTAAAAGGTGTACTTATATTCAAACAGCGTACTTAAGCTAAACTATATTGTTTTAAATTGAACTGTTTTTGCCATTGAAACTGTATTTAAGCTAAACTGAATTATTTAATATATAACTGTTTTGACATTTAACTATGTGCAAACAAAATCTGTACTTATACTAAACTGAATTAGCTAAATTAGAATTGTTTGAATAAACTGAATAGCTAGAAATAGAAATTTTTTTGACAAATAAACTGTGTAATCATGCTAAACTGAATTGTTTTAATAGAACTGATTACTTGTATAAAAAATGGATTTGGCATTAAATAACCAGCAAAGGTTAATATGCCATAAAATTCAACCAACCAACCAATAATTATTGTTCGGTAGAAATAAGTACATGTAAACATATAACAAGTAATAGCGATCAGATAGGAATCACTGAAACCATACAACTATGTGCAAACAAATGAATATGATTAAATGGAAATAATTACTTTAATCCGTATAATTATTGTTAAATCGAAGTGGTTACTTGCAACTATCGAATTGTTTGTATTATGAATATTCACTTGAAGATTTAATTGTTTACTTAACAATGTTCGCACAAAAAATTTGAAATTGGATTTGAAATTAAGTTGTTTATAAAATATAGATAAATAAAATTTTAGGGTTTTAAAATATCGAAATCTAACCAACACTTTTTTCAACTATACGCACATGAAATTGGAATAATCTTTGGACAAAAATGCTCTTATTTTCCCGCAGATTTTTGGACAATGTTTTGTATTTTCATAGGCAAATCTCATTTACGGTAAAAGATAACTTTATTCAATATGAGGCAATGAAATTTGACATAAATGTTTAAAATTGCAAATGGATGTCATGGAATCATTTAGAATTGATAGAAAACATACCTTGATCTTTTTATATTAGTAATGTTTATGACACTCCTAAAACGCTGCAGACATTTACATTTTCGGTGGGTTTCATAAAAAATGATTATGTATGGATATATGTAATTACCCGGCCATTCCTCATGCATAGGATGTGACACAATATACATTTTTAAATGGAGTGAAGCTGGTTTGAATTCAGGGTTTTTCTTCTTCTTGATTGGTTGCCGTACTAAGGCTAAAGAACCCAATCAATATACAAACAGATCACTAAATCCCGACAAAAAGACTAATTAGCAAGAAAAAAATAACTTGATATATCGAGAATTTTGATGTTCCGGTAAACTACATTGTGAAAATAAAAGAAAGCAAAAATATAGACAAATACTCCGACGTTGCCAAGAGCAAAAAACGTTGTGGAACGCAAGGGTGGTTGTGATACTAATTGTAAATGATGGGCTTGGAATTGTACCCAAAACAAGGGAAATATAAAAGAAATGGAAATCTGTAGATGGTTCAAAACCATCAAGACCACTTCATTTTTAACATCTGTTAGAATACTAGGATGAGTCCTGGAGACATGAGAATACATGTTGTCATTCAGATTCTAATGAAAACCCACCATCTAAAACTAGTGTGAAAAACACATAAAGAATAAGATAATAATGATGACAATAATAATAAGCTAGAGCGAAGATCCAAACAGGTATATTCCAAGGAGATACACTATCACTATTACTATTTATAATTGCGATGATGACACTCAACCACATACTCAGAAAAGGCTCTGCCTGAAACAAACCGAGTAAATCGCAGGAAAAGATCAATCACCTAAAGTACATGGACGATATTAAACTGCTTGCAACAAAATGAAAAAGAATTGGAAACTCTAATACATGCAGTAAGAATATACAATCTGGTCATAGAGATGGATTTTGGCATAGAAAAATTCGTCATGTTTGTAATGAAAAGCGGCAAACGACACCTGACAGACGGAATGGAACTACCAAACCAAGACAACATTAGAACGCTCCGAGAAAGGGACACCTACTGATACTAGGGGGTATTAGAAGCTGACACCATCAAACAAGTGGAGATAAAAGAAAAAATTAAGAAGGAGTACCTTAGGAAAACAAGAAAATTTCTCGAGACAAAATGATATAGCAGAAACCTTATCAAAGAAATAAACACCTGGGCTGTTACCCCCGTAAGGTGTTCTGGACCTTTCTTGAAGTGGACTAGAGAAGAACTTTAACAAATGGACCAGAGAACAAGAAAATTATTGACTATGCATAAAGCATTACATCACATAGATGACGTTGACAAACTGTATTCGTCAAGAAAAGAAGGAGGAAAGGGACTTACCAGCATTGAAGACAGCGCTGACGCATCGATCCTACGACTTGAAGACTACATAGAAAAGCGCGAAGAAAGACTGATTACAGCCACCAAAAACAGTAGTGACAACACGCTGACCAACAGAACGACAATAACCGGAAAACAAAAATGGGAAGATAAAAAATCTACGGACGTTTTAAGCGACTAATAAGGAACATCTCACACGACAAAACATGGACGTGCCTAAGAAAGGGAAACCTTATGGAAGAAACTGAAACTCTCATGATAGCAGCACAAAAAAATGCAATAAGAACCAATCATAACAAAGATAGAATAGATAGGACACAAGAAAACAGAAAATGTTGGTTATGTCGTGATAGAGACGAAACAATCAATCACATATTAAGCGGATGTAGAAAGTTAGCACAAAAATGTATAAGACTAGACACGACTGGATGGGTAAGGTGATCCACAGGGAGTTGTGCAAAATTCAAATTCGACCATATGTACAAATAGTATATCCACAACCTAGCAGATGTCCCTAGAGAATGAGACACAAACACCAATTGGATTTTGACATGCAAAAGAATCACCTTAGCTCGACCAGATAACCAGGCCATATTATAATCAGCAACAACAACTACAAAAAAAAGAAAACTTATAAAATTGTCAACTTTGCTTTCCTAGCTGACTTCAGACTAAAATTGAAAGAAAGTGAAAAGAAGGATAAGTACCCGGACCTTGATAGGAGACTGAAAAAAACTGTGAAATATGAATGTAACGTTTATATCAATTATAATTGGGTTTGGTTTCTTTGTTTAATGGCATATCAACCTTTGTAGGTTATTTAATGCAAATGCTATTCTCCTAGAAGAACAGTAGTGGTACTATTTAACCCATAGCTGGAAGGATAAGGGGGTTCATACCTTTCCCAAGGGTATTTTCCCGAAAGTGATCGTAATAGCGCGACTGGAGTACGAACTCGCTTACTACGATTCCGCAGTCCATCGCTTTAGTCATTACACCACGAGGACACCCCCTTATAATTGTGACTCTTGTTACAGTCACCAAAGGATGATTAAAGGCACTGGAAGAAATAGAAATAAGAGGATGAGTGGAGACCATCCAAATTACTGCATTATTGAGATCGGCCAGAATAGAGAAGAGTCTCGGAGACTTGAGGAAATTAGCTGTCACTAAAACTTCAGTGAAAGACCATCAACTAACGCTGATGTGAAAACTCTCATAGTGATTATTACAATTATAATCAAATCTGGCTATGGCCTGAATTGACTTCCACAAGGCTTACGATATGGTCCCTCAAAGCTGAATAATGCATTGTCCCAAAAGGAACTAGATATCCGACGAAATCATAAAGTTTATCGAGAAAACCAAGGAAAACTGGAGAGTGCAATTGATAGCAGGAGAAAAACTTTTGTTGAAGTAGACATCCAGAGAGGAATATTACAGGGTGATGAACTATCACCATTACTATTTGTGATAGTGATGGTGCAACCCAATCATATACTCAGGAAATGCACGGGCGGATACAAACTGTCTAAATCGCAAGAAAAGCTCAATCACCAAATATACATGGACGATATCAAACTGTTTGCCAAAAAAGGAAAATAATTTAAGACCATAATATATTCATGGAGAATATACAGTCACGATATAAGAATGGACTTTGGCATAGAAAAAAGTCATGGTTATAATAAGAAGCCGGAACCGACACATGATGGAGTGAATAGAACTAATCAAGAAAAAATCAGAACTCTTGGAGAAAAGGAAACTTACAAATAATTGGGAATATTTGAAGCGGACAATATCAAACAAGTGGAGATAAAAGAAAAAAATTAAAAGAGTAGCTTAGGAGAACGAGAAATCTACTAGAAAACAAATTATATTGCAGGAATCTCATCCAAGGGATAAACACCTAGGCTGGCTCTCTTGTGAGGGATTGGAATCAATTTTAAAGTGGAGGAGGGTAGAACTTGAACAAATGGACCAGAGAACAAAAACGCCAATGGCGATGCATAAGGCTCTACATCTCAGAGACAGATTGTATGTGTCAAGAAAAGAGGGAGGAAGAGGACTTGCAAGCATTGAAGATAGTGTAGATGCATCGATACAAAGACTTGAAGATTATATACACAAGCCCTGACGAAGACTGAGTAAACCCATCAGAAACAATACAGATAACATGAAAATCAACAAAACAGAAATAACTTGAAAACAAAAATGTGAAGGAAAACGACTCTATGGACATTTCAAGTGTCAATAAACGAAATCTCACACGAGAAAATTTGGACATAGCTTAGAAAGGGAAACCTTAAAAGAGAACTTGAATCTTTTCTGGCCATTTTTTTTTGAAGTGGGCAAGGAACGAACTTCTACAAATGGACCAGAGAACAAGAAAAGATTGATAAGGCCTTACATTCCAGAGATAACATAGATAGACAATATGTGTCAAGAAAAGGATTAGCTTAGATATATCGATAAGACGACTCGAAGATTACATCAAAAAAGAAAAAAAGACTGATTACAGCGGCCAGAAACAACTAAAATAACACAGTGGTCAACACAACAATATTAACTCAAAAACTAAAGTGGGAAGAAAAGCAATTGTATGAACATAACAAGCAGCAGATAAGCAAAGTTCTACACGAGAAGACTAGCACATGCCTAAAAAAGGGAAATCTTAAGAGAGAAACTAAATCTCTTCTAATAATAGCACAAAAAGCGCAAAAAGATCCATTATGTTAAAATAAAAATACATAAGAAACAACAAAATAGTAAGTGTAGGTTACATGGTAATAGAGACGAAACCATTAACCATATCATCATCATCATCATCATCATCATCATGTCGTGCAACTAGCACGGATATCCCAAACCCTCTCTCGCCACTTTTCCCTATCATTCATCGACTCTGGCAGGTCTTCAGGGCTACATTCCGTATCCTCACATAACTGCTGAATGTATGTTCGTGCTGGTCGTCCTAGTTTTGCCCGGCCATATGTGGGGGTCCATAAGAGTACATCACGTAAGAGCTCGTCCCTGCTTCTCCAGTAGTGTCCTGCATGTCTGATTCGTCTAACCTGGATAGTTTTCGTGATAGGAGGCAGGTGGCCGTATAGTTGGTGTCTTGTTGGGTGTTGCCGCCAGGACTTGTTGAAGATTGCTCGCAGCATTCTTGTGTAATTGCCATCTAGCTTCTTCTCCAGCCATTTTGTTATCGTCCATGTAGTGCATCCATACAGCAGTACCAATACGACAGCTACCTGGAAGAAACTGCGTTTCATTTTATCGGTTAGGTCTGATTTCCATATGATTGATAGCTGTCCATGCTTTCGTTAACTGCATGTCGATGTCTTTTTCGGTTGATGAGACACTGCTTCTTAGGTAAGTGAATTTGTCTACTAGTTTAAGAGGGGTTCCGTCTAGTGTGGAGATGTCACCTGTTTGATTATAGCACATGCGAATACAGTAAATAAATACAAATATATGACTAGACACGATTGAGTGGGGGGGCGTTAATACCAAAGAAATTGTCGAAAAACTTAAATTTAACCATAAGGACAAGTGATATCAGCACAGTCTGGTTTCCATCCTGGTGAATTAGACACACAAACTCTGGGGTTTTGAGATACAAACGGATACCTAAATCTTGGCCAGACAACCAGACCTAATGATAGTCAATAAAAAAAGAGAACCTGCTGAATAGATGACTTTGCTGTCACGGCGGACCACAAAATGAAATAAAACAAAGTGACAAGAGGGATAAATATCTAGAACTTGAAGGAAAACTAAAGGAAATATGGAACAAGAAGGTAACGGTGACACCATTTGTGATTTGGGCATTCGAGCAATCCACAAAGGATTTGTAAAGAGACTGAAAGACTTGGAAATAAGAGGTCAAGTAGGGATCATCCAGACTACTGCCCAATTAAGATCGGCAAGAATACTGAGGAGAGTTCAAGAGACTTGGGGAAATTCACTGTCACTTAAACTCTAGTTGAAGACTATCTGCTAATGCCAATGTGAAAAATCCTCAATGGAGTAACATGATAATAACATTAATAATAATAATAAACCTTATTTTAAAAAGATATAATGACAAATCAGGGTCTGTATTGGAGAAAGTGAAGCGCAAATTTCTCTGGGATTTTGAGATAAAACATATCTCTTGACCCTAGCCAGAAGACCCAACTTTGTGATGGTTAACAAAAAAATAAGAACATCGAGTAATGGACTTTGACGTTCCTGCAGACCACAAAGTGAAAATCAAAGAAAACTAAAATGACACTCACTAGACAGATGATATAACGCTTCTTTTGAATAAACCTGCACGAGCTGAATCCCTGCTGCATAGCCTGGAGCGGGCAGCAGGAGGCATTGGCTTCTACATAAACGCAAAGGAAACAGAGTACATGCGTTTTAAACGAGGAGCCATCTCAGATCTGATTAGCCGTCTCCACTCTGAAATTAGTTGAGAAGTTGACGTACCTCGAGAGGAGTGTTTCATCTACGGAATGTGATATGCCTAACGTAGATGTGAACTGCTATCAATAAGTTATCAAACATATGAAAATCTGATTTATCCGATAAAATGGAAAAGGATTTCTTCCAAGCTGTGATTGCGCCAATACTATTGTATGGATGCATCATAAAACGTGTGGAGAAAAAAACTTGATGGGAACTAGACAAGAATGCTAAGAGCTACTTTGAACAAATCCTGGAAGCAACAGCTCTACGGCAACTTACCTCCCGTCTCTAAAAACGTCCAAGAAGAATAAGAAATGAGGGACACTGCTGGAGAAGCAAGGACGAACACATTTGTGACCTTCTTCTATGGACCCCTGCATATTCATATGTCAGTGTTGTCCAACCAGCAAGAGCTTATTTACATCAGCTCTGCACGAACGCAGGACGTAGTTTGGAAAAAGCGCCGGCAGCGATGGACGATAAGGACAGATAGAGAAAATGAGAGAGTCAGGGAAATCCGTGCTGACAGCATGATTTAATGATAATAATAATGATGATGATGATATATCAAATCCCTGTCTCATCAGGCAGTTTTTCTGTTCATTGTTGAACCCATGCCATCCTTGAAGTCTGTAGCTCATAGGAAGTAATTACCTTACATTTTTCACGCAGGGCCATGACATGCTGACAGAAAGGATGTATTCAGTATTGACCTTCTGCTTGAGCAAGATTAGAGATACCAATCTGTTCAAATATTTTTGCTAATAATGAAGGTGATAAGACATGAATGCATGTGGTTGCTTAGGATATCAATGTGAAGTAAACACGACATTGATAGAGAGATTAATTGGTAGATACCGAAACACACTAATAAATGATTATATTACGTTCTATAATTTATAAATCGGATCGTCAAAATAAGTCTAATATAGTTGTGTATATTTATCAAGAAAGAGAATGATATTCCTGTATAGATAGAAAAATATGGAGATCCTCACACACAGACACACACACATACACAAAGACACACACAAATATATATATATATATATATATATATGTGTGTGTGTGTGTGTGTGTGTGTGTGTGTGTGTGTCAATTTAAACGGAGAAACTACTGTTACTCGTATCGATGGATAGATACATAGATAGATACATACATACATATATGAATTTGAATATAATGAGATAGAAGTGATAGATAGATAGATAGATAGATAGATCTTCGGTAAATAAAAGAAGTTAAAAGATGTGTTTCTTTTAATTTGAATGCTTTCTTTTTGGCCAGTCTAACTTCTTTGAACTTGAAATTAACCCGCTCCGATGAGATCTGGGAAAGGAAATGAATTTCTCTTTGGATTTCTTTCGAGAAAAGAAAAGTGCATATCGATGAAGCATTGGACACATTTTTTTAAAGATTAATCTTCGCTTGTTTGTTTCTTCTTTTCAATTGTTCTTTCATCATCGAATATTTTTTCATGTGACTTAGTAATCTCCGAATCAATTTTCATGATAAAACAGCTAAGCTCGGCGTATATATGTATGAGAGAGCGTAAAAAAACCACTTGAAATAGAACTAAAAAAACGGAAATGCAAAAGATGTTCAAATATATATATATATATATATAGCATAGTCATAGCAAGCTGACAGCACGGATTCCCTTAACTCTCTTTCCTTTTCTCGACATCTGTGCCTATAGGCCCTCGGTGTTGGTAAGTCCTCTTGACGGCATGCAATGTCCACACAGAAATAATTAATTGTCTAAATTTCTGAGACGAAGCTTGTTGATTTTTATCATTAAGGTTTTTCGGACTATTGTCTTCATCTTTATTGTTATTTCCACAACGTTTCGGCCGATATATCCTCCGGCCTTCTTCAGGTGTTTGTCGAACTCGGAAACCTTCACGGAACTTCGAACTACGTCCTTTATTGAAACCACGGGGGTCGCCTGTTCTGATTGTACCCGGTACATGGCAAACGGAATCAGAACAGGCGACCCCCGTGGTTTCAATAAAGGACGTAGTTCGAAGTTCCGTGAAGGTTCCCGAGTTCGACAAACACCTGAAGAAGGCCGGAGGACATATCGGCCGAAACGTTGTGGAAATAACAATAAAGATGAAGACAATAGTCCGAAAAACCTTAATGATAAAAAAAGACTAATTAAATCTATATCTTTGATGGTAAACCAACACTCGTATGCCTATGGTTATGAATCTATAGTTGAACGTGGCTTCATGAGTTCACCATTATTTTCTTAGAAGTGTCCAACATGCTTATCTCATTTTACTTGAACGATTTTGTGATAAGAAGTATGTCGCCGTATAGCTGTTGTTTATTATGGTGCTGGATCTAGAATTTATTGTTATATACTCATCTACAGGATCACTACGACACAATAATTAAGACGCAATGAATAACAGACGCAGGAAGACTTCTTTATAAAAAAAAAATACCTCTCACTTTCTTTGTAAGAGTTCGAAAAGGGTTACTCAAGGTTTGCTTGTGAGAGGGAGCTGGAGACCGAACATAACTGAAATATTTTGACCCCAAAGTTATGGCTGTCAGCGTTGTGTCTTTCTCGTTCTCTAGAGCTGCTCAACCGGAGCCCTGGAGTCCACTCTGCTGTGTGCTGGCTTTCCTTACTGCATCTTATCAGCAACTTCTATGGTCCCCAAACTCCATCGGGGTTCTCAAGGGCCCCCTCGGCAAGGCGTGGCTTTCCCTACCACACTCGTCTATTTCCGTCTCCAACTCTGTCCGATCTTCAACTCCACTGGCCGCAACTCAAATGCCTTGACTTCTGTCTTGACTGAGCTATGTAATAGTTCAACGCCCACTTGATCGCCCACGCGATCTTTGAAATCAAATGTTTAGTCGTCATCAAGCGGAAATAACTGTCATGCAGTTCAGAGGTCACTCTCTTCCGGTGCATCAGTCTATGAGAGTATCATGGGATTTTTTTTTACCTCGTCCCATTTCATCAGCCAATTTCCACCCACGCGATTTCCTCTCATAACTGCCATTAGAATGTATCACTTCCTTCCGGTGCATCACCTTGAATGGCATTTTAGGCCGGGTCAAAAGGTCAAAACATAACATTTTTTTTAATCAACACGTTGCAAGCTTGTGTAGGTACAACCTAGCTTTTTATCCAGAAGCCTATTTAAAAGCCAAATAATGCAAACATATATGTATATATATACCAGGATCACACAATAAGTTTCCAGACGTTTTTCGTATGGGCACTTTTATTGATAGTACACACATGAAACTCTTGTCCCCTTCGAAGTAATCTCCTTCGGCTGCAATGCACTTGTTGTACCGGTCCAAAAAATTCTGGAAGGCCCCATGAAAGTCCTCTTGTGTGAGCATGTCAATGACCTTCGTCTCAGCCTCTTTAATCTCCTCAATTCTCTCATAACGAGAGCCTCTAAGTTTTTCCTTGAGCTTAGGGAATAACCAAAAGTCACAGGGAGCAAGGTCTGAGCTATAGGTTGGCTGAGTAACTGTCTTGATGCGTATCTTGGTCAAATAATCTGTGACAAGGATGGAGTTATGGACTGGTGCATTGTCCTGGTGGAAATGCCACTGACCCGATTTGAAGTGTACTGGCCTCTTCCGACGGAATATCTTCCTGAACTCCCTTAAAACCTCCACATAGTATTCCTTGTTGACTGTCTGTCCAGTGGGAACCCAGTGAATGTAGATCATGCCAGTGCTGTCAAAAAGGGATCATCAAAAGTTTGTGGGTGGATTTGCTCTGTCTGGCCTTCTTGGGTCTGGGAGAGCCAGCATGCTTCCACCGGGAACTCAGTATATATATATATATATATATATATATATATATATATATATATATATATATATATATATGTATATTGCTGAGTCTTAAAAGATAGATGGTCTTACAATAAATTAGGTTTCACCGGTAGAAAATCTGACAATAGTACAACACTGTCAAAACACGTATAGCAATTAAATGAATGAAGAAATTTTTCATAAAATGGTTGGTTGGGTTTTATGGCATATCAATATTTGTAGGTTATTTAACGTTAAATTCTGTTAATACGAACATAAGTATTCATGATTTGTAAGAAAGTAGATTGGTTTGGTTTCAATTTTACTGAAAACATTTTTAAACGAGTTTGAGCTTTTTTTTTTACAGAGAGTTAAATGGTTTGGATTAATTCAAATTGACACAAATTATTCAATTTGCTATAAATCATTTGTTCCCACACAGTTAGGGTTTAGTTTAGTTTTGATTTAATGGCATATAACCACTTTATGTTATTTAATGGTAAATCTTCTTCATACATTTATATTAGATATATATAATTTATAAACAGGCTCCATTCATAATGTTTTTATCCTATTTACCAACCCCACCGCTCGGGCAGGGTGTGACACAAGGTCAATTTTTTAAGTGGAGTTTAACAGGTTTGAATTCAGAGTTTTCCTTCTCCTAGACTAGTTACCTCACCAAGGCTGAAGAACATAGTCTGTCCTACTATTTGCCCATAGCTGGAGGGAGAATAATTGGATTAATACCTTGCCCAAGGGTATTAGTGCTATGTGAAATGCAATCAGTCTCGTCCATAACTTGAACTCGTGTCGCTGTGTCCATTTCTTACGACAATAACCATTACACCACGGGCACCTCCTAATTCATCATGTTTTTATATGAGACTAAACTTATTCTTTTGCCCACAGTTAAAAGGTTCCAAGTATGGTTATGTATCACTAACAATTCAATTAAATATCGGTCATTTAATTACACGCAGTTAAATGATCAAACAGTTCTATTTTCAACAATTAAATTTAGCATAATTGATTTGTTTGCATTCAGTTTACATTTCAAACGGTTCTTTTTGATCCATAGATAGAACCCTATCAGGTGCTACAACTCCGGGACAGAGAGAACCTGAGAAAGAAGGCACTGAAGGGGTCCCCCACATTCCCAAATGCACTACATTACTGGAGACTTAACTTCCGATTGTTTAGTGTCAGATCCGTAATACTCGCGGAGAGTTCTTACCCATCTGCAGAGATGCAGTCGGTGTATTCTACAGTCCCAGCCTACTTATAAAATAAGCAGGAACATAGAAAGGAGATAGAAAAACCTTCAGGTTGTGTCTTGAGGAAAAATGAAACATCTTAAAACTCTCCGAAAACAAATTTCTGAAGAGAAGAAACCAATTGATATCCCAGTGAAGATATTTTAATAAATTTCTCATGTGGTATTTACCACTTGAATAATCACATATGTCTTCTTCCCTATGTGGACAACCAAATTGCTATATATATATATATATATATATATATATATATATATATATATATATATGCGTGTGTGTGTCTGCGTGTGTGTGTGCTTTCTTTTATCCCAAGCGTGAGCAAAGCATGTATTTCCATCTTAAGACATGACTTCATAGCACAATATAATTACGATTGATTAAACGCTTTTCTAACTTACTTAGCTAAAGTAATGGACTTCATAATTATATATATGCAAAATTTATCGATATCTATACATATATATATATATATATATATATATATATATAAATGATTTAGTGATATAAATATATATATATATCAAAGTGCTAAGATAAATAGGCATATTTCTTTTGTGTTATATATATATATATATATATATATATATATATATATATATATATATATATATATATATATAAATCTTAATTACGTTCGAACTCAGCTTATCAACTGGATAAAAAAATAATTGAAAATCTTTTAAAAGTTTGTTTTTTAAATAGATTTTAAAATTGTGATATGCCGCAAGAGAATCTTTGCGTACGATTAAATGGTTTCAACTTTTGCAGTTTAACACAAATTATTATATCTAAACTTAATTATTTGTTTTCACATCTCCCATTAGTTTGAAATATTATCTAGCAGTAATCACTCCGTTTAATGCCATTTGTTTGCACATAGTTAAATGGCTTTATGGTATTGCTATCTAACATTAATAATTCTATTTATTCAGTATTCCAAACTAATTTATTAGTAATCATTTGTTTTCACGCAGTTAAATGTTTTCAGGTATTGATTGTTTGATTGGTTGTTTTGTTTTACCGCGTATCAACCCTTTTCACGTCATTTAACGCCGAATTATATTTCAAACAATTCAGTTTAGTATAAGTATAGTTTTTGTTTACAAACGGTTAAATGTCAAAACAGTTCAGCTGCCATAATAGTCCTATTTGAAGCAATTCAGTTTAGCAAATGTACAGACAGGTTTATTCCAAACAGTTCAGTTTGACATAAGTACACAGTTTCAATATCAAAGACAGATCTTTTTCAAACAACTCACTTTAGCATAAGCACACAGTTTAGTTCTATTTGAGTCATAGACAGAACCCTATCAGGTGCTACCACACCGGACCCTAGTGTACCCTGGGGGTGAGGGCAATGAAGGGGTGCCCAACATTCCCCAAAGCTCCAGCATTACTGGAGCTTCACCCTCGGATTGTTTAGTATCATTTCCAGGGCATTCGTTGGAGGAGCCTTACCTCTGCGAAGATGCAGTCGGTGTATTCTGCAGCCCCAGCCGACTGGAAATTTAAAGTATTGATATTCGATATTTCTATTTGATACTAAAGTAATCTCTTTAAGAGATTGAAAATTTCTATTTCAACCATAGATGGGACACTAACAGGTACTACCACTTGTGTAGACGTGAGAGTAATAGTTATGAAGGAGTACTCTTCATTTCCGAAACTCCAAGGCCGGAGCCTAATCATTGGATATAGTGAAATGTCATCATCAGGACACTAAATGGTTTCAAGTATTGCTATCTGATACTAATAATTTTATTTAACCTAACTTATTCGTTCGCTCTGAGTTAAATATTTTCAAGTATTTTTCTCTCATATTTTTTCTGGGTTTTATTTTTGTCCCGCTGGAGTAGTGTTGAATTCTTTTTCTTGCAAACTATTTTTTATTTGTTTTTGTCTTTTTTACTATTATAAAAAAAATCTGCAAGGTAGATAGATAGATAAATTGTTAAATTCACAATAGAGCATAAGGACCTGATGAGATAAATGGACATATAGATATGTATAAGAAATACTAACCTGTCGAGTGGCGGTTTTATCATCGCTACTCCATACCTTTTCCTGATGCTCTGATTTGAGTGACTTATTTAAGTCTGTCTCCGATAAATTATCATTCGTCAGAGTGTGACGATGCGGACGTTTCATTTGGTGAAAGCTTACGCCAACGTTCCTGGCCGTTGAGAGGCAACCAAATAAGATGTAGATTGCAAAATCCGACAGGACAGGTTCATGGTGATCGGATATTCGCATATAGTAGTCTACGCGTGCGAAGGTAACGGGTTTTTTTCCCATAATCTAGTAAACCATAACAAAAAACAGGCATTCGATTTCACACCTGGTCGTATATCGGGTAAATATAGCGTAAAAAAAGTCTAAAAACCAATACACTCTCTCGATATCGACTTAGTTTATTTTGGTTTAGTAAACATACATGGGTTTTCTTTCGAAAGTTTCTTTCTCGGCATATTAACTATTCCGGTATAATTCGAAGCTGAAGTCAGTCATCGTTTGAAGTAACGAAAGAGTTTCAAGCAAATAGTTTTCATACATATAATTTTGCTTACTTGTGGTCCCAGGCCGGATGTATTGAACGCACAGTGAGAGTTAGAGACAATAGAAATAGTTTGGAAGTCTACCTTGAAAACCCTTACATCACAGGAGTTACTGATGTGATTTCAAAAATGTGTTGTAAAGTAATAATACTGATAATCATAAGACGAAAGTGACAGTGATACCACTTGTAATTTGTCGGCTCGGTAGAGTAACTAAAGTTTTGGTTAAGCAACAGGAAGACTTGGAAATAAGAGGACGAATGGAGACAATCCAAACTACAGCATTGTTGAGATTGCCATATTACTGAGAAGAGTCCTGGAGACTTGAAAAGACTTGTGTCATTTAGACTCCAGTAAAAACCACCAGCTAATGCTTACGGGAAAAAACTCTCAAAAGAAAAAATAAATAAATAGATAAATAACGAAAGAAAATTCTGCCAAGTAAGAGGAGAATGCACGAGGACAAACCAACAACCTGATGCCACGAGGCAAAACTAATCTGGAGTAAAATATGGCAATGATGAAAAAAAAAACATAACAGAAAAGCCGAATGGATAAATAACATAAAAAAAAAACTACAAAGACGTAAAAATGGCCCTGAGGCGATAACAGACTTAGAATTAGTCAAAACAACACTAAAAAATGTAGCAAATTAGAAAATGCTATTGTTATGACGGTATACTTGGTTTCTGGTTTAAAAAATCACGTCAATTCACGGCAGACTGACTCTTGAACTGAGTAGATGCTTAGAAAGAGCAAAATTGCTGAAATGAAGGACTAAAGTAAAGACTACTCTGATCTAAAAAGACTCCCAAAAGTAACCGTCCTCCACAACTATTGACCGATAACGGGTCAACCAATGATGCGTAAGTAAGTAAAGTAAACTTGGCGACCTTAGTTGAGGGTTACGCGAAAGTTCCCTTTTCAATAGCTACAGGACCAAGGTGTAGAGGAGGGCGCTACTCCTTTCCCTGGATTGCTCAACTTTACCCTTGATCCTTACCTTATAATGCTGATTGTTCGTCATTTATATACCAAATCCTAAAATACTTAGGGACTTTAAACACTATCAATATTCTTTTGCTCCTTTCTCTACAATCATATATATAAATACTACCACTGGGCCCCAAAAGTTCGGTTAAATATGGATTATTTGACTACAAACAGCTGATTTGTTTATAGTGATGAAGGGTTCGGAAGAACCAGTCGGATTTCTCGGATAAACTTATCTCAGAAAAATGGTGAACAATGTACCACAGATTCTTCTAATCAACATCCCTTAGGTTTCCCGTCTCCTCCTCATATATATATATATATATATATATAGGTCATTCAGTAAAGTAAAGTTGGCGACCGTAGACGAGGGTGACCCGAAGGCCCCCTTTTCGATAGCTACAACGCCGAGGTGAAGGGGAGGGCGCTACTCCTTTCCCTGGATTGTTCCACTTTACCCTTGATCCGTACCTTATAATGCTGTGTGTTAAGCAAGGTTCCATCAAGTACCATTCTTTGAGTCTTTTGTATGACTCGACTTGGGTTTGAACCCCGGTCTCCCGGACAATTGACGAACACTCTACACATTAGACCAAGAGATCTATTACTCGCTGATTGGTCGTGGACTGTTTCCAAAAGAACAGAAAAGATAACCTGGGAACAAAAAAAAAACAACAGATCTTTCATAGAGTGATCAATACCTCTTTAAGGAGATCAAAACGAGTCGGAAAAATGTAGCTATAGAGTGGGTTAACTGCAAATTAGCCTATGATTAGCCTACAATCTTGAATGATAGATTGTCGGATATTATACAAGATATCCGACAGCCATAAACTTCTTTGCGAAAGCCATAGAAAACTAGAAAGGGGAATTAACTGCAGAAGGAAAAATCTTTTGCTGAGGTTAAAATCCAGAGAGGCAATTTCCAAGGAGATGCACTTTTACCTGACTATTTGTAATGTCAGTGATGCCATTCAATTACCTATTTATTAAGTGTACTTGGGGCTACACATTTGTAAATCGGAGCAAAAATATAAATTACCAGATGTACAGAGACACATAAAAAAATAAATGATTGGATATTCTGATACAAACAATAAGGATTTACAGCCAGGATATAGAAATGAAATTTAGCATAGAAAATGTGTCAAGCTCATAATGAAACGAGTAATAACGTAAGAAATAGAACTGCTAAATCAAGAGAGAATAAAAACGTTAAGAGAAATGGAAAATTACAAGTACTCACAAATATTAGAAGCAGACACAATCAAACGAGCAGAGATAAAAAAAATAAAAATAAAAATAACAAAAGACTACCTCAGATGGACGAGGAAATTTCTCGAAACCAAACTATGCCACGGAAATCTCATCAAAAGAATAAATACCTGGGCAGTTATTTTGTGAGATACTCGGAACCTTTCTTAAACTCAGATAAGTGGACCAGATGGCAAGAAAATTACTGACGATGCGCAAGGCCTTATATTCTTGAGATAACACAGTGAGTTTATCTACGTGAAGTAAAGAAGGAGGAAGAGGACTCGAAAGCATGGGATAAAGCATGCAGAACGCAAAAACTAGATAAAAAGAGCAAAGCAGAACTGATTTTAGCGGCCAGTAACAGCAGTTACAATCTAAGGAAGAGAAGAAAAACAATCTACGGAAGAGAAGAAAGACAATAAAAAACTAAAGTTGGTGACTGAAGTCGAGGGCGACCCGAAGGCTCCCTTTTCAATAGCTACTACACCGAGATGTAGGGAAGGCGCTACTCATTTCCCTGGATTACTCCACTTTACCCTTGATACGTGCCTTATAATGCTGGGTGTTAAGCAAGGAGATATCAAGTAACATTTTTTGAGTTTTTTGTATGACTTGACCTGGGATAGAACCCCGGTCTCCCGGGCCATTGATGAACATTCTACCCAATGGGCCAATGGGCCGGTAAAGAAAAGCAATAAGTCAACCGAAATAAGAAGAAAAAACACTGTATGGATATTTCAAGTGACAAACTGTTGAAATCTTACACGGGAATTCCTGAAAACGGCTATGAAAGGACACTTTAAGGGAGATCCTGAATCTCTTCGAATAGCAGCACAAAACAACGCCATATGGACCAATTTTAAAAGAGCGAAAATCGATGATTATCAATAAATAGCAAATGAAGATTATATGGTGATACAGTCGAAACCATTAACCATATCATAAGCGAATTGTCACGTGGTCTACCACTGAGAGGAGAAAAATAAGGAATGTCCCCTACCCCTCCGTGTTTGAATTAGCAGGCCGCCAAAAGACTGACCGTTAAAAGAGGAATGGGAATCTTGGTCAATTCCTCACGGCCGAAGTAACAAATCCAGGTCAGAATGAAAGCCAACAGATGTTTGCACTTTGTGACCGGGTGAAAGAGATAGTAGTCCTAAAGAATCGCCTGACAGGGGAAGGAAGAAGAAAGAGGCTAAATGATTGGCTAGAATCCTAAAGCGGAAGTAGCACCATTTTTCGTCAGTGGAAATAGGGATAAACGATATCAGTTTTGGAACGGAGGTCGCTGTGAACGGAGTCTCATGCCAAACTCCGGGTGAAGAAGCGGAAAGCTCTTGGACAAGATGACAGAGGCATTCAAGCCGAACTATGGAAAAAAAAAACTCCGCTAGTCCGTGAAAGAGAAAATACTCTCAGAGGGAACCAATCAAAAAGATAAGTAAACATTAAGACTGTTTCTCCCTACACCCTTATTAAGTATTGCAATTACTCTCTCTCTCTCTCTCTCTCTCTCTCTCTCTCTCTCTCAATTTAAAGAAAGAAGAAAGAAAAGAAAAAGGAAGAAAGACATTTATATTTATGTATTATCCGCTGATAATATAGCTGACACGTTGAATATGGATGTCCGCGTGTATATTAAAAACCTTGTTATATTTTAATGTCCCCACGTGTTGAAGTTTATTCATTTTGTTATCTGCCTGTCAAGTTGTATATTTTATGTTTGTTTTCAGCTTTGTTCGCCTCATGTTATTCTTGCCCAAATTATCCTATTCTTTCCTTTAAAGATATTATACGGGAAACCGGAATTGTTAACTACGATGAATAGTATTTTTATATCAAAACCTAGAGGCTCATATCTTCCATTATCCTAGGAGTTGGAAGAGGTAGTGGCCTGGTGGGTCTGTGTGTTAACGTGAAATTTGGAAACCCCTTGCCAGCTGTGGTCAGTCTAGCCCCAAATTAACCCCAACATAATCTGCCAGTTTCCCTACGCCCAAAAAGGGAATCTAAACTGGAACTTATTTTGCGAGGGATCAAATGCTAGGCTGCCCCGTCTTCACACGTGCGAAAAATAAACTCCCGTTTGGAATAAACTCAATATTTGATGGCACCAGTTCCCACACGATTTCGAATGGTTGCTCGTCCCGGGATGTCAATAATTTTGCCGTCACAGAATGTACAAAACTAGCGCAAAAGGAATATGACACTTGACTTGACTAAGTGAGGAATGTGACCCACTGGGAATTGAGCGAGACATTGGAAATTGAACATCCTACAAATGGTTTATGCAAAAGCCAGGACCCGTCCTGGAGAATGAGAAGCTTGAACTTTTCTAGGATTTTGAGATACAAAGAATTCACAAACTCCGACTCCAGAATACCAAACCTAGTGATTATTAACAATAAAAAAGACAAATTGTGGTATCATGGACTTTGCGTCTCGGCTGATGACAGAATGAAAATAAAAGAAAGCGAAAAGTGAGATGATTACTTAGACCTTGTTAGAGAATAAAAAATATGTGGAACACGAGAGTGACCGTGATACCAATTCACACACTTGGAACAGTCTGCAAAAGCTTTGTTAGGAGGCAGGAAAAATTGGAAATCGGAGAAAAAGCCGAGACCATCCAAACTACATCATTATTAAGATCAACCAGAATTCTATGAAGAGTTCTGAAGGCCTGAGTAGACTCCAGTGAAAAAGCATCAGGAAATGCTGTTGTGAAGGAATTGCGAGACATGAGAATAATAATAACTCTTTCCACCCATATTGTATCATATATCATTTAATATAAATACTCGAATACATGGTTTCAAGCCTTCCAATTCAATGTAAAAAAATTCAAACCGATCTATTTTCCTCGTAGATAAGACCCTAACAATACAACTGCTGGTCTGTATGGGACTGGAAGTTATAGTAATGAATGGGTACTCTATACAATCCAAATGTCTAGAACTGGCAACTCACTCTCGGATGGAGTTTAACGTTACACTTAATACTCCTTATTTCCTACGTATCTTATCTCATTGTTAGTAATATATTCGGCGTATATAGTATTTACAATGTGGGTTTTGGCTATTTTATACATCAGACTGGCCAATGAAATGATAAGAAATCTTCAAGATAAGATAGTTGTTGCATGTCTCACGTAATTGTTAATGTTAGTTTGGGTGCGTTTGGTTGGGCTTTACAGCATATCAACTGTTGTAGGTTATTTAATGCCAAATCCTCTTTATACATGTATATCTAATATATACGAAGTGTGAATACATTTTGTTGATAACATATTTAAACAAGCTTGAGGTCATTATTTTGCACACAGTTAATTGGTCTCTAACACAAATGATTCTATTTTTAGGGTGTTTCAATATTCATGGGACCCATGTAGCTGCTAATAACTCTACTAATAAAAGTAAAGTTGGCGACCATAGTCGAGGGTAACCCGAAGGCTCCCTTTTCGATAGCTACTACACCAAGATGTAGGGGAGGGCGCTACTCCTTCCCTGGATTGCTCTACTTTACCCTTGATCCGTACCTTATAATGCTGAGTGTTTAGCAAGGAGGCATCAAGTACCATTTTTTGAGTCTTTGGTATGACTCGACCTGGGATTGAACCCAGGTCTCCCGGTCGATTGGCGAACACTCTAACCCCTATCGTTTCAGATTTGAAAATAATATACTATACCAACTATTAATCATCAATCACAAAACTTTGAACAAGAGAGGGAAAACATTTTGCGTCACTACTTATTTGGTGACAAAATCATTCAAGATTGTCTCAAAACATTTGCAACCCATTAAATATGATAATGATCTATAACTGAGAAAAGAAACTAAAAAAAAAAGATTTCCTGTCCTGGAGGGTGATATAATAACAATTAAAAGACTATAGATTTAATGTCTCTAACTCTAAGGATGCATTTTTTACCAGATATGTTCCAAATAACTGCCATTGTGATAGTTTCAGTAATTAATAATCATCATATTAATAGGTTTCATCTACTTTGAGGCATCCTGTACAATTAATCCTTTATTTAAACATTGATGAATAGTTTCAATTGTTGCTATCTAACACTAATAATTCTATCCAATATTGATCATTTGTCTCTTGACAGAGAAGTGGATACAATGATAATTATTTTACACGAATTCTATTCAACAATATTCATTGATTAGTACACAGTCAAACTGTTCCAAATTATATTGATATTTCATGGTAATAATTCAGATCAACATTACTCATTCATTAGCACACAATAAAATTGCTCCAAGTATTGCTATGCATCACAAGCAATTCAATGTAACATAATACATTTGTTTACCCACAGTTAAATGATCAAACAGTTCTATTATCTACTATTTAATTTATCATTAGTCATTTGTTTGCGCATACTTTGAATATCAATCTGTTCTATTTGACCCATATATAGGGCCCTATAATGTGTTACCACTCCAGGTCAGAGTGAACCTTTGAGCGATGACAATGAAAGGGTACTTCAGATTCCCTAGAACTCCAGAACCCTTACCATGATTTATGTTTTAATCGGAGGTGCCCGTGGTGTAGTCGTTATCGCCGTAGGAAATGAGCACGACGATACGAGTTCAAATCCTGGACGAGACTGATTGCATTTCACATAGCACTAATACCCTTGGGAAAGGTATGAATCCAATAATTCTCCCTCCAGCTATGGGTAAATAGTAGGACAGACTAGGTTCTTCAGCCATGGTTAGGCAACTGGTCTAGGAGAAGGCAAACTCTGAATTGAAACCTGTTAAACTCCGCTTAAAAATTGACCCTGTGTCATATCCTGCCCGAGCGGAGGGGTTGGTAAATAGTACCATGATTTATGGCTGAGGGGAGGGAGCTTACATCTCTGCAGAAATACAGTTGCTGAATTCTATTGCCCATTCTGTAATTGTTTTGATTTTGATTTTTTCAGAAAAACAATTTTTCTATGGTCAGTTAAATAGTTCCAAGTATTGCTAAGTATCTCAAACAATTCAATTTAACGTCAGCCATTTGTTTACAGACAGCTAAATGATCAAACTGTTCTATTTGAAACAATTCAATTTATTATAAGTTTTCTGTTTGCAGTCAGTTTAAATGTCAAACAGTTCTACTTGACCCATGGATAGAACTCTATCAGATACAACCCCTCGGGGCTAGAGAGGGTCAGGGACCCACGGTAATCAAGGGGTACTTTGCATTCCCCAATTCTCCAAGGCTGGAGCCTCACCATCAAATTGTTTTCTATCATAACGGTTATGCTCGTTGTGGGGGTCTTACCCATCTGCAGAGATGCAGTCGAGGGACTCTACAACCCCTGCCGACTGGGATGTTCTTTTTTTTTTTTTTTTGTAAACAATATCAACAAGTTTTTGAGAATCACTTAATATATCTAATGCATATATTTATCCACCCGCACCGTCTCGTATAGAATACAATAAAAAGTCTGTTTTTAAGAGGAGTTTAACAGGCTTTTCCTAAACTGTTTTCAATAATAATATTTAAAATTCCAGTCTGGTCTATTTACCCTTAGACGAAGGGAAACTAGTTGGATATAAGCTTTCCCATCATGTGAAATGTAAACAGCTTCATCGAGGTTTTGAACACTTGTCGCCGTGTCCATTTCCAACGACGATAACAATTACACAATAAGCATCTCCATGTGATAATGGGGATAATGTAAGCGTTAAGTTCAGATTTAATGTCGATGTAAAATTCTTCCGTTTTATCGACTGAAATATAAAAAACCCCAATATACTAAGAAAATCATGCAACATTCTAAGATGCATAACTATAATGGTTATATTATTTTAATTCATCCGTAGTCAATCCCAATACGAACTTATAAAATTGGATCTGGATTCCATTTTCATTTTAATAGAGCTTTATAGATTACAAAAGGATTCGATCTGATAAACAAATTAATTTCAATAGAACATTTCTCGAGATTTAATAGGTCTCTATATGAAGAACCGAAAAAAATTATTCTCCCTTTAAAAAAAGTATTAATTTCAGCAATTTCAGGATATTAACCATTCCTATTAAATGAACAGAAGAAAGAAAAAATACCGAAATATGAATATAAACATTCACATCTCAATGAGAGGTGTGCTTAGCGTAACGGTTATCTTCACTGGGAATGGGATCGGTGACCAGAGTTCAAATACTAGACGAGACTATTTGCGTCGCACTTTGTTCTTCTATTAGTGTTTTTTTTTATGTGTGTGTGTGTGTGTGTGTGTGTGTGTGTGTGTGTGTGTGTGTGTGTGTGACGGCATTTAACTGATGCTGGTTAAGCTGGCTACACATGTGAACTTACGTGGATATTGGTGTCCGAATGTGGTATCCATTCATATTAATATAACACATTTCAATCGGAGTTTCCCTTCTGCAACACAAGTTGCCACACTAAGATGAAAAAACCCTGCCTATCCTTTTATTCACCCATATCTGGACATCCAAATAAGCCGGAATTGTAGAGTGCACCGACAACATCTCTGCAGAAAGGTAAGAAACCCACAACGAATGTCCAGGATATGACATTAAACAATCAGATGGTGACGTTCCAATAATGCCGGAGCTTTAGGGAATTTGGAGTATCCCTTTATTGCCATCACTCCCAGGTGCATTCTAGCCCGGTTTATTTTTATATGAGCTGACACGCACATTTGCAAAATAAGGCCGACACGAAACCTAATTTTTAGAAATCGAAAACATGCAACAACGAACTCAAAGTTTTAAGCTAGCACAAAATTTACCAATAAAATAAAATAATTAGCTAAAATAATTTATTGAAATTCCTAATTATTTACCTGTGATACATCGTAATACAGGGAAGTATTTAACTTTGTTGACTTATGCTAAATTGAATTGCTAGAAATAGAATCGTTTGTTCATTTTAATGTGTGTAAATAAATGTTTGATGTTGAATTGATTGTTAGTGATGCATAGCTATACTTGAAACGATTTATCTTTGTTGACATGTTTACAAATCATATATATCTAACATATGTGTATGAACTGGATTTGGCATTCAATAACCTATGAGGGTTGATATGCCATAAAACTAAAGCAAACCATATATGGAGGGAAAAAAAGTTCAATGTATACCTTTTCCAAGGAAATTAGTACTACGCGAAACACAAACAACTTCGTTCAGGATTTAAACACTAGTCACTTTATTCATTTCCTACGACGATAACCATGTTGTGGGCCTTTGGGAAAGACAGGAATTATTTTGTTCTCGCCTAAGGAACTAGTAAATGTCAGTACAGACAAGATTCTTTTACAACCATTCAAAGAGAAAAAAAAACACTGAACTTAAACTGGCTTTACTCCACTTAAAAATTGACCTTGTGTCACAGCCTGCTAGTAATGGACATGTTGGATAAATAAATACACTCACATCTCTGAATTTCATTTTCACATATCTAATGTACTTTATGTTGAAATGGTCATTTCATCGATGCTCTCCAAAGCTGAGAAAGCATCCAATATTATCTTCCAGGGAAAAAGCTCCAGAACTAGTTAAGAATAATTCATAACTCCTTAGATATATGCACAACTGTATACCTATCAACCGTTTTCCTCACATAGGATAACCTAGCCCAACCAGCGTCGTGAAAAGAAATAAAAAGAGACGCAAAAAATAAAAAATTTAGAACGACCCTCCTTTCTAGACGTGAAGAGAAATCTAAAAAGCACAAACAGTTGGAACGACTTTTTTTTCTCAATAATAAAGAAGGTGGTTGGATTACTGTTAGCATGGGGTCTTCTTTTTCACCGTTCCTAATGCTTGCCAACTATGTCTGTACTTAGCGAACAAGTGGCACGGCAATCGCCGTGAGCTATCCGCAAGGCCTGGATGAGTCTTCGCTTCGTGGCCGAATTTGGTTTACGCTCTAGCAGGCCTTGGCTTAATGCAGGAGAAATTCCGAAATGAGGTTATAAGTGTGAGATAGATACTGAAAGACAACGTGACCTAAACATAGATATATGGAGAGAATAAAAGGGAAAGGTGAAGATCGCTAGATAGAAGAGAATATAAAGAAAGATGGAGAGGTAAACCAATCCTTGCACACACACACACACACACACACATATATGGAGAGAATGAAATTAGAAGTTGGAGACTGATGGAAAAGAATATAATGAAAGAGATAGAGAGGGGGAAACAATACTTGTATATATATATATATATATATATATATATATATATATATATATATATATTGAAAGGGTGATAAAGACGGATACATAGACAGTATAAAAGGGAAAAATAGAGATACCTACATAGCAGAAAATGAGAAGAGATGTAAAGCAGTATTTACGCATACACATACATCTGCACACACACACACACACACACACACATATATATATATATATATAGAGAGAGAGAGAGAGAAAGAGAGAGAGAGAGAGTTGGTGGGGAAGAGGTTGTGAAGTTTGTATTCTGGCCGATCTCAGTAATGCTGTAGTTTAGATATTCTCGCACCGTTCTCCTATCGTCCGGGATCAAGCTTTTCGGGATCTTCTGAGTGCACCAATTACCACCAGTATCACCGTTACTTTCTTGTTCTCTTTCTTTTTCTAGTTCTCAGGCAAGGTCAGAATACTTGATCTCTTTTTTCGTTTTATTTGATTTTCAGCCTGTGGTCCAGCGGGATGACAAACTCCATTAGTTCTCTATTTAATTAATTAATTTGTGTGTATGTGTGTGTGTGTGTGTGTTAACTATCACGAGGTCTGTTTCCTGGACGGGACTACGTGATATGTTTGCATCTAAAAATCCGATTGAACTTCGTACGTCTCATTCTTTGCCTAGTCGGCTGGTGTTGTAGAATACACCGACTGCATCTCTGCGAGGAGTAAAACTCCCCCAACGAGTGTCATGGATATGATACTAAACAATCTGATAATGAGGCTCCAGTAATGCTAGACCTTTGGGGAATGCAGAGTACCCTTTCATTGCCATCACTCCTAGGTGCACTCTGGCCTGGAGTGGTAGCACCTGCCAGATATAATTAAACTGTGTATTTATGCTAAACTAAATTGTTCGAAATAGAACTGTTTTAGCATTTAAACTGCTTTCTTATGCTTAACTGAATTGCTTGGAATGGAACTGTTTTTTACCTTGAAACTCTTCTTTGACCAAAGTGAATTATTTGAAATTGAACTGGTCTAACATTTAATTGTGTGTAAATAAAAACTACACTCATACTAAATTGAATTGTTTAAATTAGGGCTGTTCCACTAAACTGAATAGCATGAAATAGAAACGTTTCGTACAATTAAATTTTCTGAATATGCTAAACTGAATTGTTTAAGTAGAACTGTTTATTTGTATAAAAATAGATTTGTCATTAAATAACCAACAATGGTTGATATGCCGTGAAAAACTAAATAAACAAACGTTCAGTTCTCCAAGACTGATTCTGATTTGTGCATATACCATTTATTCGTTTGCTGTTCTTCTTATTATCATTATTATTGATATGAAATAGACAAGTAAAGAACATTGCGGTTTAGCCATCCCTCTGCGACTAACTAATAACTCTCAGTTCAATGCATGTCAGACGTGGGGAGAGAATAAAAAAAATCCTGTCATCGGAAAAGAAGAGAATTAAAGAGCATATAAAGACACAAAGGCAAAACAATGTCTGCCTATTGACTAAGCTTTGCTTTGTAGTGTCACCAGGCCACACGTATGGAGCATTCAGTAATACTTGATGGTCTGGTTTGGTTTCTTTGTTTAATGGCATATCAACCTTTGTATGTTATTTAATGCCAAAGCCATTCTCCTAGAAGAACAGTCGTGGTACTATTTAACCCATAGCTAGGAGGATAAGGGGGTTTATACCGTTCCCTACGGTATTTGCCAAAAAGTGAACGTAATAGCGCGACTGGAGTACGAACTCGCGTACTACGATTCCGCAGTCCCTCGCTTTAACCATTCACACCACGAGGACTCCCCCAGTAATACTCGAATAGTTACAGGTTGCTAGTATAGTTTTCCAAACATTACACCATGTGAGACGCGTAACAACTCGCATATATATATATATATATATATATCCAGAAATAATCTATCTAGGTATTACCTAACCAAATCATCAGGATAGATCTGACTGAAGAGGGTTGGCACAAACTACATTTTATTTAGTAAAAATAGAATATTAGCATATAAAAACCAATAAAGATATATTAGTTCTATGAAGTAACCAAGCTTTTTTATGTCTACAAATATTAAGTATCTCCTATTTTCCGTTGAGTAATTCATTAAGATTATTGTAGGAAGTTATTGTTAGCAGTATTTGTTGCTCGCCCCACTGAACGGACAAGTATGGCACAAGGCTTTTTATGGTGGGTCCGGGTGCAGGGCCGTAGCCCACGCGCATCCGGCAGGTTCCAAAAATGCCCTCGGTCCTGTCGGCATTCCCCTTTTTGGGGCGCCTCTGGCGCCGGGCGATAAACCCAACCCTCCCGAAGGAAGTAAAAACCTGGGGGGAAGGCCCCCTGAGACCGAAGGATATTAACAAGAAATGCTTGCCAGGAGGCTAGCCGGAAGTTATTGTTAGCGGTATTTGTTGCTCGCCCCACCGAACAGGCAAGTATGGCACAAGGACTTTTTATTGTGGATCCGCGTGCAGGACCGTAGCCCACGCGCATCCGGCAGGTTCCAAAAATGCCCTCAGTACCGTCGGCATTCCCCTTTTGGTGCGCCTCAGGCGTCGGGCAATAAACCCAACCCTCCCGAAAGAGGTAAAAGCCTGGGGTGAAGGCCCCCTGAGACCGAAGGATATTAACCAGAAATGCTTACCAGGAGGCTAGCCGGAAGTTATTGTTAGCTTTTCCTCCATGCATAGTAGTCAATATATATTACCTGCAGAATATTCACATTTTTTACAACACATGATAGAATCATAAAGTGAAAACATGTTAAAGCAACAAACATATTTAAATGAACTCCCCTTAATATTTAGAGGAAAAAACTACGGAAAACATCATCATCATCATAATGTCGTGCGGCTAGCATGGATATCCCTGTCCCTCTCTCACTACTTCTCCCTATCGTTCATCGCCTCTGGCAGGTCTTCAGGGCTACATCCCGTATCCTCACATAGCTGCTGTATGTATGTTTGAGCTGGTCGTCCTGCTTTTGCTTGGCCATATGCGGGGGTCCTTAGGAGTACATCACTTATGAGCTCGTCCTTGCTTCTCCAGCAGTGACCTGCGTGTCTGGTTCGTCTAACCTGGATAGTTTTCGCGATGGGAAGTAGGTGGCCGTATAGTTGATGCTTTGTGGCGTGTTGCCGCCAGGACTTGTTCAATATTGCTCGCAACATTCTTGTGTAATTGGCGTCTAGCTTCTTCTTCAGCCGTTTAGTCAGCGTCCAAGTAGTGCATCCAGATAGCAGTATCAACACTACCGCTGCCTGGAAGGTAAAAAAACAAAACAACGGAAAACATAGTCTTCTGTAATTCAAGCAATATGTAATGTATTCAAAAAGTAAAAAAATTGGCTTGAAAAGTATTGCAACAAGATGGCGGTCATATTAACGCGTGATAATCAAAAAGTATATTCATAAACTCTCACATGATTTTTACTAATTGATTTTATCATTTATCTTAAGCCCTCAAACTTCTGCATATCTTTATCACTACCCACCCGATATCTCTAATTCTAAAGAACATTCTAGTGAATTTTTTTTTGTTAAAGTAATTCTCTAAATATACTAGAAATTTTAAAAGAAAACTATTTTCAGTCCTATTTGATAATGAATGATAATTTTGTGGAATACATAATCACAGAGGATGTTATTTTTTCACTAGATATCAACTATTTGTTTAGGTTATTTTTTTAATTTTATAATAAAGTAAAATTACTGAAATGATGAATTTAGATCGTTTTTCAATTTCTCAAAAGATTATCTCTGATTATCTATCCATTTCTGCCATCGATTAACGAAATTTTTTTTAAGCATGTGCCATAAAAATTTAAAGGCATTGAAATCACTAAATCCATTTTCTACTTCTTTAGAATGTGATGTTTCTTTGGCGTAAAAAAGTGTCCAGATTCTTGATAAAATGATAGCCGGTGGGTGAGAGATCAGGTTGATTGGGCAAAGTCTCATATCTTAAGTCAGTGAGCTTCTGCAGCAGCATCCTGACGAATGTTGTTGAGCATTGTCATGAAGCAAATTTATGACCAAGCTTTAAAAGTGAAGCATCAACTTTTTCTCTTATTCCTGATAAAACTTACAGAATCAAATTCTGAAAAAAAAATGATTACCAATTAAAACTATAATTATCAGAAATGTAAATCTTTCATACAACTGGTATTATATTATGTTAGAGGATAATTTAAAATCGGAATGTATTTTCCGAAAAACTTAATACATTACTCTGGTCTTCTTTAAAGATAAACCGCATTTTGGGTAATTTCCAATTTTTTTAAATTTGTTCTTTGATTGTACGATATTACTATTTCATATTATATCCAATATGCTTCCGAATGAATCTTTACACTCATAAGTGCAAGTTTTTCTAATGTTCTCAGTATGACACGCCAGAGACAAAACTTATATTTGTGCAACTTAGTTCGGGATTATCAGAGGTTCCCATAATGTAATCAAAAGGAACTAGGTTGGATACCATTTAATCCTGGGTTTTATTCTATTTTTATGTTCAATAATTGAAATTATTATGGAAATTAACTTTTTTCTCGCTAAAAGATATTGACGTAACGGTTATCAACTTCGGAAATCCAACCGCAGAACAAGATGTGGCCGTATATATTTCACTTTGCACTAATCCAAAGAAAAACTCGAAATTCACACCGGTTTTAATCATCTAATAAATTAGCCTTGAATCACATTTTTTCTTTTTTTCATCTCAACCCTTTTTTTAGTTATAGAGTTTACGTACTGCATTTGGTTATTAATAATATCTAATAATATCCGTTTTTATTGCATAAAATTTTGAGATGAATTTTAAAATATCTGGTATCTATAAAAGAAGATGAAAGTTTTATTTTGTTTTTTTCTTCTTTAATAAAGATTGTATTTGATATATTTATCGACGATATTGTTTCAGAATTTAAAACAAATTTAGGCTTTATGTATATTTCGCCTTGACATCCAGCGCAGAGAAGTAAGACCTCTCCCCCGAACACAATGAGTATCCTGAAGAAGACACTCAACCGACTCTGATAGTGAGGCTCCAGTCCTGGCGATTTTAGGAATGTAGTGTACCTCTTCATTGTCATTACTCCCGAAGTCCACTGTTACCCAGAGTGACACTACTTGTCAGGGTCCCATCTAGGGGTCAAATAGAACTTTTCAATCATTAAAAAAGGATTGTTATTATAAGTTATTTGAAACAATACGGCTGTGTCAAATCAATTTTTTACAGTGTAAAAATTGCTAAATAGAATTACTGATGTTAAATAAGAATACTTGAAACCATTTAACGGTGTACAAACAAATGTGAAAATATAGATACCTTCAAACTATTCATTTAAAAAGTACAGACATACATATATAATCATCCACAATCTGTTTCATTGTATCGCAAATCTTCAGTGTTGGTTGACTCATGAGAGGCTTCAAGCAGGGATCGAAACCCGGCTGACTTTAAGACATTTTACCGCAGAACCTTCGACATTCTCAGCGTAAGCGAAGGGACTTTTTACGTATATCTTTCTACATATACATTATCGGCAACTTCAAGTGCTAAATTCTTGGAAGAGCTATTGCATATATATATAGATATAGATATATGTATTAAATAAGAGCTATCTTCTAGATATATATGTATTATATAATAGCTATATCCCAGATATTGAGCATTATATATATATATATATAATGCTCAGTATCTGGGATAGAGTTATTTTCTATTATTACATATATATCTTGGAGAGAGCTATTATATATATATATATATATATGTATATATTGGATCGAGCTGTTATATAATAGAACTATTATATAATAGAGCTATTATATGAAAAAGAGCTATTATATATATATGTATATATATATATATATATATACATAGATATCAGGGATAGTGCTATCATATATATATATATATATATATATCTGGGATATATTTATTTTATAATATAGCTATTATATAATACATATATCTGGGATAGAGCTATTTATTTATTTGTGTATATATATATATATATATATATATATATATATATATATACAAGAGTATTTGGCATTAAATAATCCACAAGCGTTGATATGCCGTCAAACACTAAGCGGTCAAGCAGCCTTTTACATATATTGATAGAAGGAGAGAAATGAGATATGCAAGTGCAAATAAGATGAGATAGCCAGCTTCATATCAACGTAGGAAGTAAACCAGCCTGTCTACTACAAATATACTAAACCTGCTAGTTGTCGAGCAAGAGAGGCGCTTTTCTTTAAAAGCAGAATGACAATAAGAAGCAAACTTATTAGGGAAAGACAGCATCTCCACGAAGGATGTTAGGTGAACCAGAATTGCCAAAGTTGTTACTAATATGTGCAATGGACTAGCATTGAATGTTTCAGCAAATAGGGAAAGTGAGGAAGGGTAGAGGAATTGCACAAGTCAATTTGTTCAATGCCCATCGCTAAACGCGACCAAACTTTCCCAAGACAGAATCTAACCGAAATTTCAAACCTCTCTTCAATTCTCTCTCTCCCCGATCCTAGCTGGTAACAATTTCCGACATAGTCTTTTTCTCTCCCTTGCATGCTTCTTTTCTAGGAGTTTGCCTTTTAGTTACTTTTATCCACGGGTTTCTTTCTTTCTTTCTTTCTTTTTTCTTTCTTTCTCCTCATCAAGTCTAAATCTCTTTTATTTCCAAGAAAAACACATAATAGTTCCTTGTCAACAACTTTTTCTTTCTTTATTTCTTTCTTGTTTTTTTTTTCTTTCTTACGATCTTTAATATATATTTTTCTTTCTTTCCTTTTCTTTCTTTCTTTTTTCTGCTCTTCTTTATCAATTTATTTATTTCATTCTTTCTTTCTTTCGTTCTTTCTGTCTTTCTTTTTTTCTTTCTGTTTCTGTTCAGTTAAATCTCTCTTTCCTTTGCAAAAAACACATATAATAGATTTTTTCATTCTTTCTCTCTCTCTCTCTCTCTCTCTCTCATTCTTTCTCTCTCTCTCTCTCTCTCTCTCTCATTCTTTCTATCTATTTATTTTTTCATTGATTTATATGTCTCACTCGGGCTAAATCTCTCTCTTCCCTGTAAGAAATACGCATCATATTTTCCAGTCACCAAATATCTTTCTTTCTTTCTTTCTTTCTTTCTTTCTTTCTGTTTCTGTTCAGTTAAATCTCTCTTTCCTTTGCAAGAAACACATATAATAGATTTTTTTCATTCTTTCTTTCCTTCTCTCTCTCTCTCTCTCTCTCTCTCTCTCTCTCTCTCTAATTCTTTCTCTTTCTTTCTCTCTCTCTCTCTCTCTCTCTCTCTCATTCTTTCTATCTATTTATTTTTTTATTGATTTATATGTCTCACTCAGGCTAAATCTCTCTCTTCCTTGTAAGAAATACGCATCATATTTTCCAGTCACCAAATATCTTTCTTTCTTTCTTTCTTTCTTTCTGGTCTCCCGCTAAATCTCTCTCTTTTTAGTATTTATTCCTTCCGGTGTTTTTGATTAAGCTTGCCTTTATATCCAGATTCTTCTTTATTCAATCATCGTTTATGAAGTGGAGCTTAGAATACACTGTACATTTGTGAAACCCCCACAAAGAAAGTGGTGTTCTGGACATGATACCTGGAGAATATTTTGTACCCTTTTCATTGCCATTACTCCTAGGTTCACTAAGAGTCGAAGTAGCAGTATCTGTTAATATTTATGACTGAGTCAACATGTTCGGATTAAAAAATTTTCGTGTTTAGTAGAACCGGGTGCAAAAAAAAAAAAAAGAAGATAATCAGAAGAAATAACCGCATAAAAACATGTAATCCTGAAGTATAATGAACGTAATTCTCTAACCTCTAAGTATAAAATAACCCTAAATGTCGTTAAAATCAACTTATTTATCTAATTAACCTATCTGTTATTTAAGGGGTTTTCAATTCGTCTAACTCTAGGGAGTAAATCGGGGGGCTGGTGGTGTAATGGTTAAAGCGATAGACTGTGGAATCGTAGTACGCGAGTTCGTGCTCCAGTCGCGCTATTACGTTCACTTTCGGGCAAATACCTTTGGGAAAGGTATGAACCCCCTTATCCTCCCAGCTATGGGTTAAATAGTGCCACTACTGTTCTTCTAGGAGAATGGCTTTGGCATTAAATAACCTAAAAAGAGTTGATATGCCATTAAACAAAGAAACCTAGGGAGTAAATCTATAGTTCCATTTTCTCTTTCTTTCTCAAAATGTCGCTATCGAATCCTTTAGTTTCAGCTAGTTGTCAAACATTTTTCTTTTCTTATCTGACTGCCTTTTTTTTTAATTCTCTTTTTCTTTGTCGGTGTCTTGCTCCCTTTCTTTCAATATAATCAACGTAGCCCTATCGACTGGGGCTGTAGAAAACCCGGACTGCATCTCTGCAAGTGTCCTGAATATAACACAGAACAATCCGATGGCGAGGCTCCAGCCTTGGAGATTTAGGGAATGTGGAGTACCCTTTGATTGCCATTTTTCCCAAGTCCACTCTGGTCCCAAGTGGTAGCACCTGAAATGGTCCAATCTTAAGCTCAAATAGATCTCTTTGACTTTGAAAATGTGCGCAAACAAATTACTTAGGATAAATTGAATTGTTTGAAGTAGAACTGTTTGAACATTTAACTGAGTAAATTAAAAAACTGATATTTAATTGAATTGTTAGATAGATAGCAATACTTGGAACCCTTTAACGGTGCGCAAACGAGTGAGTAATGTTGAATAGAATTATTAATGTTAAATAGCAATACTTGAAACTCTTTAGCTGTGTGTCTAAATTGAATTATTGGTATTACATGACAAAAAGCTGGAAACATTTGACTGTGTGCAAATGAATCAATAGTGTTGTATACAATAATTACATTTAAATAGTAATACTTGTAACCACTCCACATAGTGGTGCCTGTGGTGTAATGGTTACCGTCGTAGGAAATGGACACAGTGACACGAGTTCAAATCCTGGCCGAGAATGATTGCATTTCACATAGCACTAATAACCTTGAGAAAGGTATGAATCCAATTATTCTCCCTCCAGCTATGGGTAAATAGTAGGGCAGAGTAGGTTCTTCAGCCTTGGTGAGGCAACTAGTCTAGGAGAAGGAAAACTCTGAATTCAAACCTGTTAAATTCCGCTTAAAAATTGACCATGTGTCATATCCTGCCCGAGCAGAGGAGTTGGTGAATAGGGTAACCACTTCACAGTCAGCAAACAAATGATTAATAGTGAATAGAATAGTGTGAGATAGCAATAATTAAACCTATTTAACTGTGTATAAACAAAACAATCCAGATGCGTAAACAAATTATTTGTAGCTACTTGAAAAATGAAATTACCTATAAACAGTGTGTAAACTAATGACTGATGCTAAAGTGTGACTCTTACATAGTGATACTTGAAACATTTAATATTTCGCAGAAAAATAGTTCAGTTTGGTTTTAAAATGTTATCTAAAAAATGTGTTTACAAATCATATATATATATATATATATATATATATATATATATATATATATATATATATATATATATATATATATATATGGGCACTAGATAACCAACAATGGTTGATATGCTATAAAACCCAATGAAACCAGACATGTGCAAAGAAATGACTGATTTTAAATTGTTACTGTTACATAGCAATAAACTGTTCAACTGTGTGTAAACAAATAATTAATTGTAAATAGAATGATTTGTATTACATAGAAATACTTGAAAACATTAAACTGTGTGCAAAAAATGAGTTCAGGCTCGTTTAACATTGTGTTCAGCAAAATGTGTTCATAAATAATATATATTGATAATAAATGAATATATGACAGAATTTGACATTAAATAAAGAACAATTGTTGATATGCCCTCAAACTCAACCTAACAAATTATCATCAACAAAAAACACTTTCTACGTCCTTTACTTTCTCATGAGCGAATAGTATTTTGTACTGAACAAAACAAGGGATTTTTTTCGGGTATAAATGGCTAACTTGCTGGACTGTATTATCTTAATTAGCGGGTTCGAATTCCTGTCGCTTTATTATATTCACTTTCGGGCTAATACACTTGACAAAGGTGTGAAGCTCGTCATCCCTCCAGATAAGGGTTTAATAGTACTCCTACTGTTCTTCTGCAAGGATGGCGTTGACTTTACATAGCCCAAAGAAGTTGATATGTCGTTAAAAAAGGAGATTACTGTTTAATTGCCCTAATTATTTTTACATTAAACTCTTTTCTTTTTTTAAAATTCACCAAGTCTCTTTCTTTTACAAAACCCATTCATTCACTTTTAAAAAAGAAATATCTCCCCACCTCACTCTTTTTAAACTCTTCTTTATTTCTTTGACTCTCTTATCTTTGTCTTTTTTGGATACTCCATTTTCTCTTTCATTTTTAAAACTCCCCTATTCGACTTCTTTATGAGCTCCTCTCTTTGCTTTATCTTTTAAAATTCCTTACTTTTCTTAGTTTTTTTTTCAATCTCCATCTTCTCTTCCTTTCCTCGTCAACACTATTTCTGTTTTGCATCTTTCCTTCCAACCTCACTATCAAATTTCCTGTTACGATATGGAAACTGCTTATTTCGTTACCACGTAAGGATGAGCTAGTCCTGGTCACTCGGCACGTGACTATATGCGCAAAAATGAATAACTGTTCAGGGCGAATGAATTGTATGTACACAGGTATGTACACGTAAACAGGTATATACAAACTCATTTGATTTTTTTTGTCAGTGTGTTCGGTTGTGGGTTAAATATATCATTTTCACTTAATAGGAAACAACCCAAAAAGATGATCATATATATATATATATATATATAATTTTCGCTTAATAAGAAAACAACCCTAAAAGACGACTATATATATATATATATATATATATATATATATATATATATATATATATATATATATATATAATTGTCGTCTAATAAGAAAACAGCCCAAAAAGACGACAATATATATATATATATATATATATATATATATATATATATATATGATGAAAGTAGATGATGCTAATACACAATTTATACGCACACACTGATATACCAGCACATATACGCACGTGCACGCACGCACGCACGCACGCACACTCTTATGCATGCATGTATACACTTTTCGATTATACTCGGGTTTCTCTGGGAATCAATCTTGCTGAAATATGATTTGAAATTCTGCTGATCTTTAGACGAAACTGTATAAAGATTATTATGAAAGCATCTTAGATAAAAGGAAAAAATATTTCACTGTATTTTAAAGAAAAATGTAAATTATAAATTACGGCCTTTAAAATGAGCAACGACGTTGGAATTTTTTTCCGTATATCAGAAATCTTTTAAAAGAAGAAAAATTTAACGAAAAATTGTTTATAAAAATGTTTCCTGTGTCTTTTTAAAGAACGTAGGTTAAAATGAAAGCAGTTTCTTTAATAGCTATATATATATATATATATATATATATATATATATATATATATATATATATATATAGAGAGAGAGAGAGAGAGAGAGAGAGAGAGATTCTTTCCTACGTTTACAAACAAACGGTTCCTTGAATGAATTTACTCATCCTCCTTGCGCAAGAATCGACACAAAAACAGTTTCTTTATAAAAATGTTTCCTGTGTCTTTTTAAAGAACGTAGGTTAAAATGAAAACAGTTTCTTTAATAGCTATATATATATATATATATATATATATATATATATATACAGAGAGAGAGAGAGATTCTTTCCTACGTTTACAAACAAACGGTTACTTGAATGAATTTACTCATCCTCCGTGCGCAAGAATCGACACAAAAACAATTTTTAAGAGGGGAAAATCTGGTTTAAATTCGGATCTCCTCTCCTCTTAGACTGGTTCCTGATCAAGGCTAAAGATCTCAAACTGCCCGACAATTTTTAACAAACTGACGGAACAGCAAAAAGATTTATGGCCTTTACAAACGCATTAGTACGCAAACAGTGTTGTCCAGGATTTGAATTCGGTTAAAGACATCATTTGCAAATACGATAACCAGTATCTGAAACGGAGGGTACTCATCAGTGCTTGATTTTCCAAACTGGAATCGTGGTTTGGTGCATGAGGCGGCCCAATGAGGTTAATACCGAAAGAATCAAACACATTTCGTTATTGTTGTGCATGAGCCTTGATTTGAGCGTGTAGTTCACAATAAAATTACTTTGTATCAGATCCTACCTCATGGGAGGTCGAATAGACATCAACCAATATCTTAGCGTGTTTCCTTTGGTTCCATGCAGAACTATCAAATTTAAAATATATGGTTAATAAACTCAGTGAAAAATTCAGACGTAATATTGAAATTTAAATGAAAGTGTTGGTAATGAGGAAAGGTGAGCTGTCATCAAGAAGTCATGTTTCGCCAATGTATATTAAGTAAATCCGACTGAAGTCAAATTTTCAAAATTCACCCACTTCAAAAAATAGATAAATAAAATATTTGCATCACGAAAATAATTATTCACTTTTGATTAAATATTATTCATTAGGGCTATTGTTTGTTCTTCAAATTGAAGATGTTACATTATTGTGTAGTCATTTCTACTTCTTCTTCTTCTTCTGCAACCTAGTTTTGTTATGGGGGCGTAACTCATGTAGCAATCTAACCAAATATTTTCCATTAACAGGAAATAGAATACTTGGATTCTTATTTCTCCATAGGCTTGTTTTGGTTTTATGCCATATCAACTATTGCAGTTTATTTAATGCAAAATCCAGTTTATACATATTTATTAGATAAATTTGATTTGTCAACAAAGTTAGATAGTTCTAAATATTGTTATGTATCGCTAACAATCAATTAAACATCAGTCATTTGTTTACACACAGTTAAATGGTCAAACAGTACTATTTCAAATAATTCAATTTAGCATAAGTCATTTGTTTGCACCCAGTTTAAATGTCAAGCAATTCTATTAGACCGATAGATAGGACCTTATCAGGAGCTACCACCCCGGGCCAGAGTCGACCTGGGAGCAATGATAATGAAGGAGTACTCCGCATTCCCCCAAGTTCCAGCATTACAGGAGCCTCACAGTCAGATAATTTAGTGTTATATCCAGGACACTCGTTGTAGCGGGGGTCTTAATCCTCTGCAGAGATATGGACGGTGTATTCTATGGCCTCTGCGGATTTGGTTGTAACTCTTTAGGGTAATATGTCAATGTGAAATGCAAATTTCCTCGATCAGGAATTAAAATCGGGTAGTTAATTATATTTCCTATGGAGATAAACGATACATTACGAGCATCTTTCGAGTTATTATTTTGTTGATTATTTCTAGATATATACTAAATATAAGAATGCATACTAAATATAAGAATGCATCGGAAATATTAAAATGTATATTAAATATAAGAATGTATACTAAATATATACTAAGTATCCAATATGAGGTGAATATATACTTAGTCGAAATTTATGAGTAGCAAACCACTACACGTAAGTTCGAACCAAACAAGGTGCTCATTATATCTAGCTTTGTGCCACAACTAAAGAAGCTTAAATAACCCTCAAGAAGTTCAAAACTACCTCGTACGCAAAATCACATTATTTAGTAAATATATCTATTAACTAACCCCAATGAAACACACGGAAGCGACACAAGTTCAATTCTTATCCTGTGTTTATTAGGTTTGAATTCAGAGTTTTTTTCTTCTTCTAAACTGGTTGCTATGCCAATGTTAAAGAGCTTAGTCTACCCTACTATTTACCTATAGTCAGAGGGAGAATGATTGGATTCATACCTATTCCAAAGTGAAATAAAAACAGTCTCATCCAGGATTTGAACTCAAGTCATCGTGTCCTTTTCCTAAGATAACAACCATTACAACACGAGCGCCTACGTGCATATAAAATACCAAGAGAAAAGCATTCAGGCCCTTCCCAAGAGGATTAGCGCTAAGTGAACAATTTTCGCTACCTCATATCTTTATGTAAGCGAACACATTTCAAGAAATTTTGCCATAGGCAGCTGAAACTCAATTTAAAGGAGGTACAGCTCCGTCCCGAATATTCCCTGATATACGCCCGGCGGAATACTCGTATAGAAATACCGACCTAGGGACACACTAGTCATTAGTGAGACAGAATAAAAGCAGTTTTAAGTTTCTCGGGAATCATCTCGATGCATCTCTTCCTCTCTTTTTCACAACAAACAAGTTGATAGTGTCCACTGTGAAGCAAATAATAGCTAAAAATTTTATTCTCAGCGCTGAATGAGAACTGAAAAATATAACAGTTAATTTGCTATGAGGGAAAACGTGATTTTGTAGACCCTGTTACCTGAAAGGGAACTTTGACTTGCAGAAGAATGCGCATGCGCTCTAACCACTGAGATTCGTTTCTGTATTAGCAGGAATTGTAAGCCACAGAGAAAACTGAATTTTACACAAGCAATTTAATTTAGCTATAGCAGTATATTTGCCATCAGTAAGAAAATGCGCCATATTACTGCCGATAAATCTATTATAAGAAACGCTAATATTACATACGAACAGGTATACTCTGACACGATATATATATATATATATATATAGAGAGAGAGAGAGAGAGAGAGAGAGAATAGGACAGAATGATTTTACGAAACACACACACACACACACACATATATATATATATAAATATATATATATATATATATATATATATATAATCTACAAGCATACACAAACACATTCACGTACGAACATGCTTGTGCATATATATATATATATATATAGAGAGAGAGAGAGAGAGAATAGGACAGAATGAATTTATGAAAGACACACACACACACACATATATATATATAATCTACACGCATACACAAACACATTCACGTACAAACATGCTTGTGCATATATATGTATATATATATATATATACAGAGAGAGAGAGAGAGACAGACAGACAGACAGACAGACAGAGACAGATACAGAAACAGAGAATGAGACAGACAGAGATATAGAGAGGGGTAACTGGTAGAATGATCTTCCAAATTTTTAAAGAGTATATATCTACACACACACACGCACACATATATGTATATATATAGAGAGAGAGACAGATACACAGACAGATTGAGAGAGAGAGAGAGAGAAAGAGAGAATCCCGCAGAATGACCTCCCATGTTTGTTCCTTAACAATAAAAAGCAAGCATTGATGCTATTCAAAAATGTAATTCTACAATAAGAAGGAACAATATTCGCCATTTTATTTCGTTATTTTCATCACTTTTTTCTGTTCTTTTTGTTATATCCTTTTATTGTTTTAAGATTCTTTGCGACTTGTCTCTCACTTCGTTTTTATTGGTAACCACCGTATGGTCCACCGGAACGCCAAAGTCCACTGTTCGACATGTTCTCTTTTTTTGTTAAATATTACTAGTTCTGATCCCCAGGAAGGAATTAGGTGATCTGTTTTATCTCGAATTTCTAGAAAATTTTGCGCGTCTCATTCTCTAGGATGGATTCTGATTTGTGCATTTACCAAATGTTCGGATGATCAGATTTTAATTTCTTGCACAGTTCCCGATGAATCACCATCCCTAATCAATCGTGTCTAGTCTTGTACTCTTTTTTACGCTAGTTTGATGCATTCACTTTTTATGCGATTAATTGTTTCTCTCTATCATAACATAACCTACACTAGCAATTCTATTTCATATCATATATAATCTATTTGACATAGTTGGACCTTACAGTATTATTTTGTGCTGCTATTAGAAGACTTTGAGTTTTTCTCTTAAAGTTGTTCATACTTAGCCAATTCCAGGTCTTCTTGTGTAAGATTTCATCAGTTTGTTGCTTGAAATATCCATACATTTGTTTTTCATCCAATTTCTGTTTCCTCGTTATTGTTGTTCTGTTCATGCTAATGTTGTCGGTGTTGTTTCTGGTCACAGTAATTTGTCTTACTTTGCTCTTTTTTATGTAGTCATCGAGTTCGTATATTGAAGCATCAACGCTATCTTCAATACAGGCGAGTCGTATTATTATTCTTATACTCTTTACGAGTTTTTCACACCAGGATTCACGGATGACCTTCACTGAAGTCCCAGTGAAAACAAATCTTTTAAACTGTGTTGCATATTGACATTTGACCGAGCTATCAAACAGAGATTTCTGTAAACAGGTCGCATCTGGATCAGCAAGTAGAAGCAGTCCTGTGGTTGATCGGAAATCATAGGCGTTATGAAATGATATTATGCAGATGCCAACGTGAGGGTCTCAGTAAGTGTGGGTCTTGAGCCAGTGACAGCTTGCAGTTGAGTTGAGCCGGCTGATAGAGAACCGTGGCCACAGGAAACCAATTTGCCCTAGGTGAGGACCGGTTAAGTATGTCTCATTGGAAGAGAATACGTTAGGCCTTGAAGATAACACAGCGGTGTATGGTTAAGAGAAGTTACGGATCAATATAGCGGTCTGTCTTTGTCCACCTTACGCCCGTCTGTCTCTCACATACCACAGAAGCTTCAACCCCTTTCGAAAATAAAGTGTGAAAGTTCTATTTTATTTTGTGGTTCTTCCCTCTTTGTGGGTATATAACACTCTGTTACACTTTCCAAATTATATCAAGCTGATGTTACCAGTGTGGTTTTTCTTCCTAGGATTTTCAGTACCTCCAGTCTCTTGATCTTCATGATTGTTCGAACGGCTCCCAATATGGTTGATAACAATGACAACTTTCAGTGCTTTTTCAACTCTCTGATCTCTTCATTGTTTTTCACTCTGATCTACGGAAATGGTGAAGTCTGCTTCAAGTTCTTTTCTTTTTTATTTGTTAAAATTAGATCCGGGGTTCTTGCTACTATTTGAGGATCTGTTTTATCTCTAAATCTCAGAGAACTTTGCTTCTTTCATTTTCCAGCGCAATTTCTGGTTTGTGCAGATACCATTTCTCTGTATTATCAACTTTAAGTCGCTATTGTATTTGCCAGTTGATCATCTACTATCTGAGCGACAACACATTTCAACAGGCCTCGAAGATTTTTGCTGATTTTAAGTGAAACCTGGTCTTCATTGTCTTCATTTTTTCCACTGATCTCCAATTTCCCTAGTAACCTTTCAGAATTTTCAGGCAGTTCCAAGTGCCCTAGCGACGACTGGCATCACTGTTAACTTTATATTTCGAAGGTGTTTCACCTATCTTTTCTTTTCTTTTCTTTAGTTGATTTGCTGGAGCAGCCAAATCAGGTTTTTTTCTTCTGCTTTATTAACACTATAGGTCTAGTTTTGTTGCCGGGATTTGCTATTTCATTTCTCTTCAAAGTCACGAGAAATTCAATTTGTCTCATTTTCTAAAGAAGACTCTGGATTTTAGATTTACCTTTTGTTTTTAGCATATTTCCCTGGCCATCACATTTCCCACCAAGCCAGTTGGCTGGCGATATAGAATAAACCGACTGTATGTCTGTAAAGGGGTCACCCCCGCCAAAGAATGTTCTGATAAATGGCATTAAACCATATAGAACCATGAAGTATCTCTTCATTGCTGTTTATCTCAGGCCCACTTTGACCAGGACTGGTAGCCCCTGATGGGGTCCTATCTACGGGTCGAATACAACTGTTCAACATTTAAACTGTGTGCAAACAAATGACATGAGCTAAATCTAATGGTAATAAATAGAACCGTTTGACTATTAACCGGGGGTAAACAAATGACTGATGTTTAATTAAATCGTTTGTGATGCATACCAATACTTGTAATCATTTAACTGTGTTATTTAACAAGTTATTGATAGTAAATAGAATCATTCGTATTAGATAGAACTACTTGAAACCATATAATTGAGTGTCAAAAAGCTCTGGCAGAGTTTTAAAATGTTATTAATGAAACGTGTTTAAATCTCATTTACCTTTAATACATAATATATAAAAGGGGATTTCGCAGTGGTTAATATGCCACAAAACCCAACCAGTGTTCGCCAATGGCCCGGGAGACCTGGGTTCAATCCCAGGTCGAGTCATACCAAAGACTTTAAAAATGGAACTTGATACCACCTTGCTCAACACTCAGCATTATAAGGTACGGTTCAAGGGTAAAGTGGAGAGATCCAGGGAATGGATTAGCGCCCCCCCTACATAAAATACAGCCAATCCAAATTCTGCATATTTAATATATAGGTATAAAGAGGATTTAGCTTTGAATAATCTATAATGATGATATGCCATAAAACCTAACTAAACTAAATCACCTTTCCCATCACCTCAGGCATCCTCATGCATTCGCTTATTATGTGATTAACTGTTTCGTCTCTGTCATCAGATAATCTATGATTGCCATTCTTCAGCAGATTTACCATTTTCGCATGAGCATAATTAGAACTTTTGGCATTATTGGGTGCTACTTTCTCCCTTCATTCTGATTCTAAAGAAAGTTAAAGAGGGACAAATAATGAAAAAGTGAAACAAACCTATATAGATATATATATATCATTAATATTATTATTATTATTTGAGAAATTAAATGAATTTTGCCTTGGGAGAAGAGTGAACTGATGCACCTTTAATTCAGGGAAATTAATACTAATGGGTCCTTTCTTGTGCAAGAAGACTTTAAGCACCCCCTGCTCCTCTCTGCTTCATCTGAAATTCTTCATTTACTGGCGAGACAGTGATTTTCTACTCAATAAATTCTCTTTTCAACTTTGGGTGCTGCCAGCAAATGCATTTAAAGTCCATTTGTAAATACATTTTTGACTAAAACATGCTTCTCCAACGTAATCACTCTTTAAAATTTTACATGGTTTGCACTTCTCAGCCACTTGAAATCCGATGAAAGATCTCTTTTAAAACCAAGAACACTCTGTTTTATTTGTCAGCATTTTTAACAGCCTCCAAACAAATTTTCGCAAGATTGAAATAATTTTACTATAAACCAATTCGAAATAATGCAGAATTTACATTTATGAAAAAAAAAATTACATAAAGATTACATTGTTTTTTCAAAAGATTTACTCTAATTACTTATAACCGGACATTGGCATAATGGTTTGAGTGTTCGCCAATGGCCCGGAAGACCGAGGTTCAATCTTAGGTCGAGTCATACCAAAGACTCAAAGAATGATTCATGATGGAACCTTGCTTAACACTCAGCATTATAAGGTACGGATCAAGGGTAAAGTGGAACAATCCAGGGAAAGGAGTAGCGCCTCGGCGTAGTAGCCATCGAAAAGGGAGCCTTCGGGTCACCCTCGTCTACGGTCACCAACTTTACTTTAATGACCCTTATATATATATATATATATATATAGGAAGAGAAGGAAAACCTAAGAGATGTTGATAAGAAGAATCTCTGGTACATTGTGAAACATTTTTCTGTAATAAGTTTATCAGAGAAATCCGACAGGTTATTCCGAACCCTTCATCAGTATAAACAAATCAAATGTGTATGTAGTCAAATAATTCATATATTTAACCGAAATGTTGGAGCCCAGAGGTAGTATATATATATATATATATATATATATGATTGTAGAGAAAGGAGCACGTGAATACTGATTGTGTTTATGGTCCCTAAGTACTTTTTAGGATTTGATATATAAATGACGAATCAAGATGACCCTCAAGTAAAATCAAAAATAAAGGTACCCTGCATCATCATCATCAACATCATCATCATCAAATTGTGTGGTAGTATGGAGATGCATGACTCTCTTCTGTCATCCAGCCTTATCTTTCATCCCTCCTAGCTGGTCCTCTCGTTGTCATCAAGCGTCAGAATGCTGATTTATGATAGTCTTTGCTGATTGGTCAACACTGGTGTGTCCATGTGTAGGGGTTCATGAAATAACATCTCTTATGAGTTCGTTCTTACTTAGCTGGGAGTGCCCAGCATGTTTTTTTAATTACTTTGATGGTTTGTGAGATGGGAGGTAAGTGTCTGTACAGTTGCTGTTTTGTGGGGCGTTGTAAAATAGCAAGTAATATTCTTGTGTAGTTCCCATTTAGCTTTTTCTTCAAGCGTTTTGTTAGCGTGCTTGTGGTGCAACCATACATTAGTACTGACACAGCTACCGCTTGGAAGAAATCCTATTTTATTTCATCAAGGAGATCATACTTCTATATGATCACTAACACGTCAATAGCACCCGACGGCCTCGCTCGGTGAATGTTCACGTCATTTTCAGTTAATGAAATATTTCTCCCGATATATATCATTTAGTCTGCTAGTTTCAGAGCCATTCATCTTAAAGTGGAGATGACTCCTTCTTGTTTAAAACACTAACTCTCTTTTAATTGCATTCATGTAGAAGCCAATGCTTTCTCCAGGTTAACCAGCAAGTAATCGGCTTGGGAAGGTTTATTTGTGTGAAGAGCTTGATCTTCAGTGAAGTCCTTCATTGTTTCTGCCGAATATCGTCTACATTCTGATCTTTTTTTAATGTGATACCATTTTACTTTATCAGCTTTATTTAATATGTAATCTGGGCGGATTATCATCATGCGTGGTGCAATATACCCGACGATATTTTAGGTTTTCTTGTTGTCAATGCTTGTCGCATAGTACCAGGTCTATTTTTGGCATCACTCATACATCGAAACATGCTATGTACTGCATACAACAACAGAACGGATCTAATTAAATACCGAAATCATCGGTCACTGCAAAGTTATAAAGAGTAATTTTCTGTAGTGACTTCTAGTTTCGTCTTCGAAGAATTCGCCCGCAAGCTGACTCAGGATTTGGAGCGCTTCATGTAAACGATTGCCTTACGTTAATCTATCTTCCATTTGTAGCAACTGCAATAAAGTATTATACAAAGATGGTTAGAATCTAATATCGATAAAAACGAAAACCTGTTTAGTAACTGGGATAAAGTAGGTTTAATTTTGATGGGGTTTTATGGCAAATAAATCATTGTAGTTTATTGAATGCCAAATCCTCTTAATGCATATTATATATGATTTGTATTTGTAAACACATCAGTGAAAATAAGTAAAGTGGGCGACTGTAGTCGAGGGTGACCCGAAGGCTCCCTTTTCAATAGCTACTACACCTAGGTGTAGGAGAGGGCGCCACTCCATTCCCTGGATTGCACCACTTTACCCAAGATCCATACCTTGTAATACTGAGTGTTAAGCAAAGCGGCATCAGGTACCATATTTGAGTCTTTGGTATGACTCGACCTGGGATTGAACTGCGGTCTCCTGGACCATTGGTGAACACTCTAACCATTATAATATCTATAAACGAGCCAGAGCTCATTTTTTGCAAACAGTTAAATGGATATACATATGGTTTCTGAGTCAGTAGTGTGTAAGTAATTTTCCTTTTTAAATGAGCCAGAGCTAATTTGTTATACACAAGTATTACTATTGTATGCTCATAGTTAAATATTCCCAAATATTCAAATACGAAACGCTCTTTTTAGAATTAATCAGTTGTTTGCACTCACTTAAATGGTTTCAGATATTGCTATCTAACAGGAATAGTTTTATTTGCATATAGTTAGATAGTTTCAAGCGTCGCTATGTAACACAAAAAATGCGATTTAGCCACACAGTCAAAGAGATTTAAGCATTACTAATCAAATCTAATACTTCTATTCAACATTACTCATTTGTTAGCACATAGTTAAATGGTTCCAAGTATCGCTGTAATATAATTGCGGAGGGATTTTTTTTATATTTCATTTTTCCTTTTATATATCTTGCCTTTTGGTTTAGTTAGGTTGAGAACCTTTTGGCTTAGTGCATGGGTTAGTTAGGTGCACACATTGAGTGCAGGTGCTCAGGCGCGTGCGGGGCGGGTGTGACAATCAGAGATGTCACAATAAAAACCCCAAATAGGAAATGTGACCGGGGACGTAAATGACGTCATGCTCGGAAGCGGGGCTGAGGATTTTGAGATTTGGAAAAAAGGCAGTTGAGTTGAGATTCGACGATAGCGGAAGGTAGACGATTTTCGGAGCTCTCCAGGGCCAGACCTGTAGATTGTGGCGGAGGTACCGCACATGGTGGGGTTAGATCGAAAAGTCAGCATAAAAAGAAATTGTGTCTCTCTCTCCTCATGTCGAAAAACCTTAAACTCAATAAGGTAATAAAAAGTTTCGTACCTGAACCAATTTCGTGTTTTTCGGATTCCTATATGCGTATCAACATTTGTGAACGTTTTCCGAATTTCTATGAACATATGTCTATTTTATGCATGTGAATATCTTGATCGTATTTTTAGACGTCGATATATTACATCGCTATGTATCACTAACAATTCAATTAATATCAATCATTTTTTAGACACGGTTAAATGGCTAAACAGTACTATTTCTAAAAATTTGATTTAACGTACGTCATTCGTTTGCACACTGTTTAAATGCCATTTTTATTTGACCCACTGTTACGACCTTAACAGGTGCTACCACTCTGAGTCCTAGTGGACCTAGAAGCTATGGCAATGAAGGGATACCCCATATTCCCCAATATTCCAGTACAGATAGTTTAATGTCATATCGGGACACTCGTTAGTGGTGGGGGGCTATATGTCTGCATGCAACAGGTAAGAAACAACTGCATAAAAATATGAACATACAATGAAACTGAGTCTCTAATTTTGTGGCATGAATTAACCCTAGACAGATGAACTTGCCAAAACATTTAAGCAATCAATCAATGATTATTAAACAATGCGGCCTGAGTAACATATACATACATACATACATACACTCGACCAGTCGGCTGGGGCAGTAGAATACGCTGATTGCATCTTTGCAGAGGGGTAAGATCCCATCCTACGAATGTCTTGATATGACACTGGACAACTTGATGGTGAGGCTCCTGTAAAATGGGATCTTTGGAGAATTTTCCTTTGCGGAGTACCCCTTCTTTGTCATTGCTCCCAGGTTCTCACTGGCTCAGTGTGGTAACACCTGATAAGGTCTTATCTATCGATCAAATACAACTCTTTGACATTTAAACTTTTTGCAAACAAATAACTTATGCCATGTTGAATTGTTTAAAATAGACCTGTTTTATCATTTAACTGTGAGTAAACAAATGACAGACGTTTGATTGAATTTTTAGTGATACATAGCAATACTTGAAACCATTTAATTGTGTGCAAAAGAATGAGCTTAGGCTCATTTGAAATTGTCATCAACAAAATGTGTTTCACAAATCATATATATTTGATACACATGACTGAAGAGGATTTGGCATTAAATAACGTACAATGATTGTTATGCCATAAAATCAAACCAAACCAAAACATTCATACACATTTAAATTCGATATTCGATTGAGAACATTCCTCACGATATCATAAATATCATGGTGTAATACACACACACACACACACACACACACATATATATATATATATATATATATATATATATATATATATATATATATATATTCAAGTAAGTTTTGTTAAAGACGATGGAATACAGCTTTTTATTCTTTATTTTATTTTTTCGAGTCTCCTTGTAATGTTTTTTGTGTCGAGATCAAGGTGTTAAAGAAATTATCCCATATCTTCTGACCAACTAATTTCGACCCTACTTTTCGTCGTCATTAGGAATAGTATAGTTTTGTATTGACTGTTTAGTTTTTACTGTTTTAATAATTTGTAGCCTTTTGTTATGAAGTTGTCGGTTGAAACGATTTCAGCTTTTAGTTTTACAACTTTCGGTTGGAAAAAGCTTTTCTAATAGAGTTACAAATTCTACTAATTAAAAATATTTAATATGTTCATGCCTGAGTATATGCTATTTTATTTGTTTTCTTAAATTATTATGGATATAGCTTCTAGGATTTATAGTCGTTGTTTTATTATTGTTTTTATATATAATTATTTTATTGTCCGTGAGAATCTTCCTTACATCGTAAGATGTAAGTTGATTAGACTTATTGTTCTGTTTTAAAATTAAATGTTGTTTTATGGCATTATTTTCAGAAAGGTAATAAATGAGACGACGAGGTAAGGTTGTGGTTGTGTAGCCAATGAAAGAATTATTTTCGGTAGGCTCTTAATATACACTCTTTAATATATATATAGTGGGGAATCCACTGATTTCCATTCAAAGAAAGTGTTAAGTTTCGTACAAGAAATAGGTTCGAGAAGTAATTTTCTTATCAGTAATTTTGAATTTATTTCCCTAATGGTGCTTTCGCACTAACTTTGAAATTTCCAGATCCTTCACCAATTAGAATATTTTATTTGCCGCGAAAAATTTTAATGTTTAAAACCCGGGATAATTTAAGAACTATTTCCTCCCATATTGTTAAACCATTATTAATACTGATATTAAAGGCTAAAATTGCCGATGAAAATACCAGCAGCAGCCGCATATACTTTAAGGCATAAATTCTACTTTCTCTCTTCTTAATGAAACTCTCACACAAGATAACTTTCGCACAAAAATCAACTCAGATTTTGATCACATAAATCATTACTTTGAAAGTATCATTTTTTTTCATATCGTAAATATAAGCAAATATTTCCTCCCTGACAAGTATAATCTTTTCTTACAAGAAAATATTTTGTGACTTCTTTTTCAGAAAAATTTTAACTCACTTTAAAAAAGAATAAAATTAAAAATTTGTAGATCGGAGTTTGATTCTGTCATTTACTCATTTTCCAAACCACACACACACACACACACACACACATATATATATATATGTGTGTGTGTGTGTGCGTGTACACATTTTTTTCTGTAATTGTTCCTTTAGAGTTTTTTTTTCACAGTGAACTATCAAACATTACCATTATCAAATTGATCTAGTTGATATAAACGTATTTAAATAGAACTCTAAACAGATACTACCACTCAGGTTCAGAGTGGACCTGGGAGTAATAAAAATAAGACGCTATTCGATACTCACCAGATCTCTGGAACTGAAGACTCATCATCAGATGGAATTAATAGTCATACTTAGCCCCCTCTCATTTTAGTGGGGGTCTTTCATCTCTCCATGGCATAGCAAGCTTATTCTAAGCCCCACTAACAGAGCGTAGATAGATATGTTCGCTGTTTATATATGATTAGTAATTGGGTGGCGGAAACTATTATCATTGTGACTGAGATATATGCGCATCTAACATGTAATGAAATCCTCCTTCCCTTCCATAATTTAATTGCACTCGAGTGTTCTGTCACTGACATCTGATGGATTCGAGAATTCGATTCTCAAGGGCTGATTTCTGTCTTGTTGTATATAATGTTATTAATAATTCCATGTGAAATTTTCTGTTTGATTGCAAGATTCTTTGATCTTAATTCTACATCATGGTAACTGTCTAACAATCTTCACACGTGATGTTCATTATAGTTCAGTTCATGAAGTATATTTTGTTTTTTAATCAAGTGAGTGTGCATATAAAATCTCATGCGAGCTTCTGTGTTTTATTTGAAATCAATCTATCTATCAATTGATCGATAAATAGATAGATATAAAATCGATGCATCTATCCCTTTGTTAAAGAATTATTAAGAAAACGAGCCATTTTTGCGTATGTTTTTCTATGGAAAGGTAACTCTTGTTTTGCGCGTCGATAAAAATGAAACTGGTTTCGAGTCGACTTGTCTACTTGGGACCGATTTATGCATACCCTTTTGGTATCATAGACCTAAATTCACTCCTATAATTATCTCCATTTTCTTTCAATTTGGAAATCAAATCAAGACCGAAACAAGTAAGCTGTCCATTTATGCTGCATTCCAAAGAGCATGATCTGTCGAAAGAGAACAGAAAGGACACCCTGTCTGTGTCGCTTAAAATACATTGCCTATATATCCTAATGAAAATCCCCCCCCCTAAAAATGGGATGTTATTGGTATGAAACTAAGCTCTATCTCATCGTGATACTCCATTTTTGGAGTTCTGTGAAGAGTGGAGTAACCTCTCATTGCTATTAATCTTAAATCCCCTTTTATCTAAAGAGGTAGTACCAGTGAGGGTCTTCTCAAGGGTTCAAATTGATCTGTCTTAAAATGAATGGTATTCGATAGGATTACGTGCAAAAAATACTTAAGGAACAATTATACAAAAAATATAGATATGAATACAATTCCCTAACCTCGAGGCATAAAATAACCCTAAACAGTTGATTATGCCGTTAGAATCTACCAGCCAATAAATCAGAATACAAAGAATTAAAGAATGTTCTCTAACTGGAAATCTGATAAAATAAAACAGGAATTCTTTCAAGCTCTATCAGTGTAATTACTATTGTAAGGAAGTGTTCGCATAAAAACGTAGATGGAAACTGCGCAAGAATGATGCATTTTGTTATGAACAATTCCTGGAAGAAGCAACCCACGAAGCAGCAGATGTACAGCCACTTACCTTCCATCTTACAAATCATCCAACTGACACCAATAAGACATGCTGAGCGCTGTAGATGAACCTGGGACGAACTCATAAGCAATGTTCTCGAATGAACTTCCACACATGGACACATCAGCTTTGGACACCAGTAAAGATTTACATACATCTTGTCTGTGCGGATATTGGATGTAGTCAAGTCAAGCTGCAATGAGCACTGACCGAAAGGGACGGATAACGAATCGAGGGAAATCCTTCAATCAGCATAATTTGATTATCATGTTGATGAATTTTTATAATTAAACATCAATTCGAGGAAGAAAAAGATAATTAGTATAATGACGATTTATTTTATTTGGTTTGGTTTGGTTTTATGGCATATTAACCATTCTTGGTGATTTAATCCCTAATCCCTTTAACATATTTACATTAAATGTAGGATTTCTAAACACATTCTGTGGACAAAATTTTGAAACAAAACTAAGTTCATATCTTACAGTTAAATGGTTTATCTTACTTCAATCTTATACAAATAATTCTATCTACCATTAATCATTTGTTTTCATAGAGTTTAACGTTTTCAAGTATTGCTATGCATCACTAACAATCCAATTAAACATCAGTAATTTGTTCACAGACAGTTAAATGATAAAACATTTCTATTTCAAGCAATTCCCTTTAGCATGTCAACAAAGTTAAAGAGTTCCAAGTCTTACAATGTATCACTAACAATTCAATTAAAGATCAGTCATTTGTTTATACACAATCAAATAATGAAACAGTTCTATTTCAATCAATCAAAATTTGCATAAGTACACCGATTTTTGTTTACAGAGAGTAAAATCTAAAAATAGTTCTATTTCATTTTACCATTTCTACACAGTTTAAGTGTCAAATACCTAAAGCTACAACAATGTCACAGTCCAGTACGTTTGCAACTACGCCACGGGGATTTATGAAAAAATGATAAGGGATAAGACGAATTCGTTTATATTTTTGATTTTTAGAAAATTGTGAATAATTTAAAGATTTGGTTTTGTTTGGTTTAGTTTTATGGCATAACAACTATTGCAGGTTATTTAATGCCAAATCAATTGTTATACATATAAGTATATTTCAAACAATTCAGTTTAATATAAGTACACCTGTTTGAATGTCAAAAAACAATTCTATTTCAAACAATTATTTAGCATAAGTACACTGTTTACTTCTATTTAACCAATAGATATGACCCTAACAGGTGCTACCACTCTAGACTTGAGTGGGCCTAGGAGCAATGGCAATAAAGGGGTACTCAGAATTCCCACAAGTTCCAGCATTAGTGGAGCTTCACCACTACATTGTTTAGTGTCATATGCAGGAAACTCGTTAGGAGAGTCTTACCACTCCGCTAAGATGCAGTCGGTGTATTCTGCAGCCTCAACCGAATAGACCCAATAATTAAAAACATTGTTTGTAATTTATTAATAGTATAAATCTATCTTACAATTAATCGTTTGTATTTTCTTAATATTGTCGTCAATTTTTAGTAATTTCATTTTAGTAAATTATGCAATAATCAATGTTATTATTTTTAGGTTTAAATACGAGTCGTTTGAATGAGAGAAAAATAGAGATAACATTATTCTTTTTGTTTTAAAGTAAAATAGCTGTCACTTTTTCTGTACTATTGCTATTAGCTATTCATTGTATCCAATGACGGTCATCAACTGATTATTTTCCTTCATTTTTTTTATAGTTTTAAACAGGTATTGTAAATTGTCTAATGGGATGTTTATGACATCCAGGTTACATTTAATGATGTCATCCTGCCTGTAGTTTACTCTACCTGTTTTATGTAACCTTTCTAAAAGTTGGCAGTTTGCTGTGCTCAGTCTGTTCAAGAGACCATTCTAAGGTTATATTAGGGGTTTAATTTCTCAAGGATGAATTTATTTGTGATATGCTGCCACCACTTTGTATTTTGCGCAAGTAAAGCATCATATAGACGTCCAGGCTGTGGGTATCCGCTATTTATACTGTCCAAGTTTCTGCACTGAACAGGAGGGTTGGGAGAAGTATAAAACGGTACACTGCACATTTAGTTTTTCTGAAGAGGTCTTTGTTAAGCCAGACTTGGTTCGTCGGTCTACCAAAGGCTTCAGAAGTATATGATATTCGTGTATCTCGTTCCACATCTAGTCTTTTATTGCTGGCAACTGTTGAGCCTAAATATTAAAATTTGTTTACTCGTATTAGTTCCTGGCCTTTGCTCTGTATGTCTTGGCAAATGTTATGAGATCTTGGAAGGGATTGGTGAATAACCTCAGTCTTCTTGAGGTTAATTTTCAGCCCAAATGCCTTTGTAGATTTCGATTTCCTATTCATGTTGGGGGTTGTGTGCCACGAGATCTGTGTCATCAATAAACATCACGTATTTGTATATTACTGGTCTTTTTGGAGACTTGCATTGACTGGCATTGAACAAGTTTACACCCGGTCTACTCTATACGTATATTCGGTAGAATCAGAGAAAACCATTGACTGCAAAATTGAGAATATTTTGGGAAATTTAATGCCAAAGCCATTCTTGATGAGGGACAGCACTGATACAATTAAATCCATAGCTGCTTTTATAAGCGTTTTCATAGCTTTTTCTGAAAGGAATTCGTCGGAAAATAAACCCAATAATGTGACTAGAGTTCGAATTCACTTACTTTGGACCTGCAGTCCAACACTTGCAATTACGCCGCAGGAAGAGCCCAAATTGTGCGAGATTTGTAACGAGTCTTTAAATATGTCGCTAGGTTAAGATACTAGGTTAAGAGAAAAGAGCACAAAAAACGTCTGTTTTGGAATGATCCATGGCCTGCAACGAGAAGGATTGCGATAATTAGGGTTTTGGGTTCGGTCCTTGAGCCATTCGTTGTATCGAGCGTAATTATAAGGTAAAAATTGAAGAAAAAGAAACTGAAAATCGGAAACTAAAATTAAGGCGGAATGAAACATGAAAGTACAATGATAATGAAAAACAAAGAAACAAAGAATAAAAGAAATAGAAATAAAAATAAGAAAGAAAGAAAGAAAGAAAGCAAGAAAGAACAATTAGTCAAAAAAGGAAAATCAAAAAAAAAGGCAGAATGAAAGAGAGAAAAACAAAAAAAAAATCATGAAGAAAGAAAGAAAGAAAGAAAGAAAGAGAGAAAGAAAGAACTATTAGTCAAAAAAGGAAAAGCAAATAAAAAAGGCAGAATGAAAGAGGGAAAAACAAAAAAAAATCATGAAGAAAGAAAGAAAGAAAGAAAGAAAGAAAGAGAGAAAGAAAGAACTGTTAGTCAAAAAAGGAAAAGCAAATAAAAAAGACAGAATGAAAAAGAGAAAACCCAAAAAAATCATGAAGAAAGAAAGAAAGAAAGAAAGAAAGAAAGAGAGAAAGAAAGAAAGAACAATTAGTCAAATAAGGAAAATCAAATAAAAAAGGCAGAATGAGAGAAAAACAAAAAAAATCACGAAGAAAGAAAGAAAGAAAGAAAGAAAGAAAGAAAGAACAATTAGTCAAAAAAAAATTAAAAAAAATAAAAAAGGCAGAATGAAAGAGAGAAAAACAAAAATAAATCATGAAGAAAGAAAGGAAAGGTAAACAAAAGATAATGAAAAGTACAACAAAAAAGATAAAGGAAGAAAGATTGAAAACGAAACAAACTAACAAACAAACAACTAAACAAAGAAAAAGAGCAAAACTAAGAAGAATCAAAAATACGAAAGAAAGAAAAACAGAAGGGAAATGTCCAATAAAACAAGAATAATAAAAAAAAGCACACACACACAAACACACACACAAAAACAAAATGTTAAGAACTTTATGAGGAAATATATTTGAGTACAAATAATGACTAAAGATAGTTCTAATACCATGATGGTTTCTGGTTTAATGGCATATCAATCTTCGTGCGTTACCGATGCCAAGTTATCTATCTGCAAAAACTGTCGTACTACTATTTAACCCACAGATGGGCAAATAAGGTGGTTCTTATCTTTCCCAAGGGTATTGGTCCGAAAGTGAACGTTAGAACGTGACAGGAATTCGAACTCATTGACTTCGAGGTTGTAGTCCAGCATTTTATGCCATACGCCTCAGAGCCTCTCTCCTAAAATACCATAGATATAGGTTCCATTTTAATGAAGACAAGATTAACGAGTGATATATCACAAATTAGTGTAAGAATTTCAAAAGACTTTGGGCATCCGTACACTTTCTATAGGGCAAAATCAACAACGTCATTCAAGATGTTGCGATTTTATTTTCACTCAGTCGATAAGGGCTGCAAGTTTTAATGATAGCTAATCTATTAATAGATAGATAGATAGATAGATAGATATGCATGTATGGTTTGAATGTAAAAAAAGAGAAACATATGTATACGTAGAGAGATTTCCTAAATACGCAATATATATATATATATATATATATATATATATATATATATATATATGCTTTTTTGGAGAAATCTACGAATGGTAACGATACCTTGATACATTGTCCGAAGTCCTTCGATTATTCGATGGATAGACAGAATCTAAAATATATCATTCTAGATTCAGAGGAAAGGCGGAGCGTATACATTCGGTATATGTCCTCCCCAAAGAAAGAAAAGGATGCTTTACAAAAACACAAAAGCAATGGTTCTTTTTTCTGATGGTATCACCACCGACATCTTTGACATTGTCACAGAAGTTTTGCAAGGAGGACCCAATCGGTTTATAATCATTCTACATTTCGGGCTATGAATGTCGATCATCTGAGTTCTCTATTATTGTAAAATATTGTAGCGTAGTAACGAATGACTGCTACTGTTGTCCGGTAGAGTGTGAAAAAAAACCCACAAAACACGACTCACCTTTTAGCGATAGGACCTTTGTTGCTCAATTCTCTCCCTTCAGTTTAAGTGTAGCATACACAACTCGTGGGTTGGACTCTTTGTTCTTTTACGGGAACGTCACTTCTCACGCCTTTTTTAACTATCACGTTCTCTCTTCACGAGAACGTTTGATTCCTCGCATTCCAGTCACTAAAAGAGAAAAAAGAGATCAACATCATTTATATATGTATACTAAGATTCCAATAATTCCTCACCCCACTTCCACCTCCAGCGGGTGACACTTGGATGGTGACCCAAGCAAAAACATTTCGCAGGGTTAAAGCACGCATATTGAATTACAATTAGCTCATTGGTAAAGATGTTGAACTGTGTCGACTCGTCTTTCATCCTGTTTTTGTTTCTCTATAGCTTACCAATTCACGCCCCTGTGACATTTACTTACAATGCTACAAATAAAACGGTTTCACATTAAAAATGATAAAAGTAGACGTTATCCAGCAGAAACTATAATAGATTCAGACTAAGCAGACTTTCACTTCTCGCAAATATAACTGCATATCTTCCGAATCCCATCTGTTCTTCATAGAACAAGCAGCTAGAGGCATTGGTCTCAACATGAAAGCAGATAAAACGTAGTTCATGTGTTTTGCACAAGAACGATCTATCTCTAATTTAAGCAGAGAACATCTGATGTAACGTTACCCCCTCTCGCCCCCACACACGTTAACTTTCTTCTAACCATGTCACTTCTTACGCCGGCCGGTGATCAACTAGTGGTTCGAGGGGGTAACGCACATTTCTTTACCTACACAAGAATACGATCGAGGGAACGGAGAAAATAGAAGGACAAACGAACAAACACGAACAAAGCTTGGGGTTAACCAAGAGCAGAGGAAGGTATGCAACACTTTGCATTCCTGATAGCATATATGGACTAACGCTAGCGTGGGTTACTAGCGAAAATTCCACAATACTACTGGAATCAGACTCATCTTGACTCACTCTCGCTGGACCCTATCCCATGCTGCCTCGCCTCTCTGTTCCGGTGTTTACTGCCCCTGTCCGTGGTTCCACGCCAACCCTCTGCTGCTCGCTTCTCTGCTGTCCAGCCGTCAACTGCTCTCGTCCGGGTCGCGTCGTCAACCCTCTTTCGCGTTCCCTTCCCACTTCCGGATACGGCGAGATTTCAGGTCCAAGAATCCTTTGTCTGGTTTCGCGCCAAAACAGACAAAGGAATCATCTGCTTTGGCAGCCCACCCACATAGTGCTACACTGATATAAGTTGACCAATTTTCCTACCTCAGCAGCAATATGTTATCGGCTGAAACTGATGTCAAGAAAGGAAAGGCATGAACTACTATTGACAGGCTTGTCGGTTATATGGAAATCTGATCTCTCTGATAAAATAAAATGGGATTTCTCCAAAGCTGTTGCTGTGTCAGAACTACTGTAGGGATGCACCACTTTGACTCTAACGAAAAATTTTAGGATTAATAAAAAGGTAGATGGGAGCTCCGAAAAAATACTATATTCTGTTTTGAACAAATTCTGAGAGCAGCATCCTACAAAAAGGCAACTGTACGGTCACTTATTTCCCATCTCACAGGACACTTAAGAATGATGAGTATTGCTGGTGAAGTAATTAATAACTCATTAGCGACGTTCTCATATGGTTTCCTACACAGGGACAAATTAGTGTTGGCCGACCAGAAAAGACTGACATATGTTCTGCGTGGACAGGGGATGCTCTTTATAGGACCTGCTAAGTGAGATGGATGATAAGGACAGAGGGCAAAAGAGAGTCAATTTATTCTGTACAATCAGCATAAGTTGAGGATGGAACCCACACACAAACACACACTCTCACACACACACACACACACACACACATATATATATATATATATTCATTTATTAGAGTGGTGGGTGTTGATGGCGTGACTTTGTGTGTGCTTGCGCTCTTAATTCTGGGTCTTTATATGTCCGCATACCTATTGAAATACATGCAATAACATGTACATCTCTATAGTGAACACTTTGAAATTTTGAGTATATATATATATACGAAGTTCCAAAGAGTTCAATATATATATGTATATATATATATATATATATATCCACACAAGTATATATATATATGTGTGTGTGTGTGTGTGTGTGTGTGTGTGTGTGTGTGTGTGTGTGTGTGTGTGTGAAGTTCCAAGAGTTCAAAAGAACCGGCAAAGAAAGAAAGAAAGAAAGAAAGAAAAAAAGAAAGAAAGAAATGACAAACAAGAGAAAAGAATGTTATTTAGAGAGGTCTACAAACAGCAATAAAAGAAGCAATGTACAAAGAAAGATAGCAAAAATAGACAGTCAAATTTAATTAAAAATGTCACAAAAAAAACGAACAAAAAACGCACAAAAAACGTCTTATGTAATACCATCCCAATCTCAAACGAAAAAAAAAGATATTTATAAAGAAGAAAATGACAAGAATGAGGATAGGATGTATGGAAAAAAAATCCCACATTCAATAAGATAGAAATAAAAGAAGAAAAATAGATGATGAAAGGAGTCAAAGAAACTGTCGAAGATCAAAGGCTATCTACACAGTATCTTGCTTATGTCATGTTTATGTGCTGTTTTACGATCGAGATTTGAAACATGTATTTTCTGTCTTTCTTTTTCTTTATATATTATTTTACTTTATGCAAGTTTTTTTCTAACCGGTATTAAGAGATGGTTTTCTCAGGAGTCCGAATGATAGCAAGTCCGCAGTTTTCCAGAACCCTTTCTAGTATTCTAGCTGACCTCAGCACTATTGTGGTCTTGATAACCTCAGTTCTTCCTCTTGGAATACCAGGTCCGTCATACGTTTTTCCTGATTTGTCATTGTTCTCAGATTTCCGACTGTATTTGGTTCCTTTTTATTCCTCAGCTTTCATTCAGCTAAGGTTCAGATATTTCCCGACTTTTTCGCTTTCCTTTATGGGTCTACAGAAATAGAGGAGCTTATAAGTTTATCTAGCTTTTAGGTGGATTGCATAGTTAAGCATATAAGGAACGTGCTTTTAAATTAGCAACAACTGCTTGGTTTATTCATTTTTTTTTTTTTTTTTCACCCAAAACCTATCCATTTTATTTAAAAGCAGCAACATTAAGTGCTGTTAGATTAATTTATAACCATTTTTAGAGAAGTTTTTTTCTTTTCGTTTATCTTCGTGAATTTTACTATTATTACTATACGTTTTTTTTAATTATTTCCAAAATATCGTTAAAATCGCTACCGTTTATTGTTCTATACTTATTAGTTTTATGTTATATATATATATATATATATATATATATATATATATATATATATATATATATATATATACACTACACCATCTAATCGGCCAGGATGTGAAACAGTAAATTTTTAAACGCAATTAAACAGGTTTGAATTCAGCGTTTTTTTTTTCTTCTGAACTAGTAGTCTAACTAGGTGAAAAAAAAAAACGCAGTCTGCCGATTGCAGGAAAAGAGAATAATTGAATTCATACTTTTCTCCATGGCACTAATGCTATGGCAATCGGCCTCCTACAGGATTTGAACTCGTGTATCTGTGTCCATTTCTTACGATCATAATCATTACAACACGGATATGGTTTAGTTTCTTTGTTTAATGCTATATCAACATTCGTAGGTTGTCTACTGTCAAAGTCACCCTTTAGAAGTATGCCGCAAAGGACACACTGACAACTACTGCCAAGGAATTTTGTCCATGATAAATATGACCCTAAATTCTGTTGGCTTAAGGAATGCCCTTTTCAACTTTTTCACTGTTCTGTTGCCATTACTCCCAGGTCCACTCAGACACGGAATTACAATACCTGTTTGGGTCTATTGCTTGAAAACTATCAGTATTAGATAGGGTGTGTGAAGACACATAACGGCATGTAAAATATTTGTATAAAATTGCCATTGGGAAAGGTATGAATCCAATTATTCCCCCTCCAGCTATGGGTAAATAGTAGGACAGACTAGGTTAGCCTTGGTGAGGCAACTAGTCTAGGAGAAGGAAAACTCTGAATTCAAACCTGTTAAACTCCGCTTAAAAATGACCTTGTGTCATATCCTGCTCGAGCGGAGGGGTTGGTAAATATGATTAAATTTGCCATTAAATAGCTTATAAGGGGTTGATAAGCTTGTAACATAGTCAGATATACGGATTTGTGAAATAGACATAGGGAATCTAAAAACACGAAACTTTACGAAATTGTTTCAGGGACGAAACTTTTATTCTCCTTTTTGAGTTTAAAGGTTTTTCGACATGAGGAGAGAGTGACACAATCTTTCTATGCTGACTGCTTTTACATCGTCAGCTCTCAACCCAAACAACGCCTCGGCCAGGTCTGAATCTCAACCTTTCCGTTCGGACGCAGGAACTCAACTCACTGCTTTTTCTCAAATCTCAGCCCACGCTTCCGGTGCGTGACGTCACCCACATCCCCTGGTCCAATTACTCTCTGGAATTTTTATTTTGACATCTCTGAATGACACATCGTCTCGGTGCGTGCGTAAACACCTGCGTTAATGTTGCACCTAACTAACCCATGCGCTAAGCGAAAGGTTATCAGCCTAACTAAACCGAAAGGCAAGATATATAAAACGAAATCCCACTGCAATTATATTACAAGCTGTTAAACAAACAAACCAAGCTGGTCTAAATTCGAGAAATTCAAGAAATAGGCATGAAAAGATGCGAACCCATAGGTAAAACAAATTTTTGTTTGTAAAAATTATCGTCACATAAAAATGCAATGTTTAGAGCAGAATATAAAAGTTTTAATCAATTTGTTTACAAGTAAATGTAATTCAATGTTTGGTTTTCCAAACGTTTCATATATTTATTAACAAGAATGTTGGTGTATAATGATTTTATTACGAGCTTAACTAAAGATACGTTTTCCATGTTTATCATATGGATTTTGTTGCATGGATGACCAGAGTTTTGGCTGTGTGAATTGCTAACCGTACCTCAGAGAATGGTTAACATTTTGATTAAATATTTTGCGATGTTACGAGGAGGAATAGTGCATCGCATTATTAATTACAGGCTACCGTATATTCATCGTATATCTACAGGATATCATATCTATCTCTCCATACAGGGTGCGGAAACAAAACATGGAATAATTTTCAAAACGTTGTTTTTTAGTCTTATTACTCAAACTTCTGAAAAAAAAAACTTGATAAATCTAAATTTTCATGATTACCTCTAATATTCAAGCACTGTTTTAAAAATTGAAATTCAGCTCAATATGAGTAAGCAAGAAAGAAAAACAACAAAGAATCTATGATTTGCTTAATGCCAAAACCAAGCCAAAGTTGTTGTTGTTTTTTTCAACCGTATACAAAGCAAAGTAAAACTTTTCACAAAAAAAGTGGTTTTTAACGAAAAGGTCGAGTGGAGGATGGAAAAAAATGCAAAGAGTTTTTAACTTTCTCGCTACAGTGGTTACGAAGAACCCCTCAACGTCAGTAAGAATTCACGCTAATGAATTGAAAGTCAACGAGAAAACTGTGAGGACAGCAATTAAACAAGATTTAAACCCAGACCTTAACCCTCTTGATTAAGCTAAATGTGGCGTTTTAGAAAACAAAACAAACGCAACACCCAATCGAAATATTGGTTCGCTTAAGCCTGCTATTGAGAAAGAATAAAATAAAATGTCTGAAAAATTTATTTTGAAGGCATCCAAATCATTTCGAAGGCGTGATGATACAATAAGTGAAAAAAAAAAATGCTGTTCATATTGAGTAAATTTACTGGCTTGTGTCTGTTTCATATTTTGTGGTTTATTTTCAAAAATCAAAATTAAACCTGTTTTATAATTGATACGTTTTTGATTATGCTAGAATATTCCTACTTTTGCTCCCACAGTCTCTCTCTCTCTCTCTCTCTCTCTCTCTCCCTCTCTCTCTCTCTCTTCATATATATATATATACATATATATATACATATATGTATATGTTTGTGGGAGATTTTTAGACGATATATATATATATATATATATATATATAGAGAGAGAGAGAGAGAGAGAGTACTATATATCTACTTTACGAATATTTATAGGGTAAAATATACTTAACATATAAATATTCACTGAATACGATAAATGCAATATGTATACATAAAAAGACTACCATATATTCACCGCAGAGATATTTTAGAGTACCACATATTAAAGCCTTTCTTCAGATTTCCACATCTAAGCTAATAATTTTCATAACGTGAAACTCTGAGGACTAATTTTTGTGAAGATTTTTGAATATCTTTATATTCACCCTATCCATTGAATAGTAACCAATGTTTAGGTTTTTTTAATGACTCTCAGTGTTTATACAATCAGTCTTGAATACATAGACCTATATATATATATATATATATATATATATATATATATATATATATATATATATATATATAATGGTTAATGGTTATCACTAGATCACTGGGAGAGTTAACGGTGGACCAAATTGTTTAGCATTATCAAATAAAGCTCAATATCAGTGATATTATACTTACAGATAGATAGATAGATAGATAGATAGATAGATAGATAGATATTTCGTGTGGTGTCTTTCTCTTCAGTAAGTTTTCTTTGAATTTCTAAGGTTCCTTTAAAATATGTTTTCATTGATTTCTTTGTCTTGTCTTCTATCAAGATTTAAGTTTATTTCAATTTCATATAAAAAAATTAGGCACAGCAGGAAATGTTAGTGGGATATTATACATTAAGCGCATTTTACTTTGTATTCAATAAATACGGAGATGGCTGAATTTATCATTGAAAATGCGAATGAAACAAAATACGAAGCATGTGTTTTCATTTGGATTAACTTAAGAAAATATATACATTTCAATTAATAGAGTAACATGCTCATACAAGTATGCATATATATATATATATATATATATATATATATATATATATATATATACGCGCGTATGTGTGTGTGTTTTTGTGTGTGTGTGTGTGAATATTAGCACCTTACACAGATTGCACTCACCTACATTAAAACTTAGTATATATATATATATATATATGTGTGTGTGTGTGTGTGTGTGTGTGTGTGTGTGTGTGTGTGTGTGTGTTTAAACAGTGGCACCTGGAATAGATTGCACACACGCTCACGTACAAAAAACCTTTGTGTATATATATATATATATATATATATATATATATATATATATATATATATATATATATACATATATATATATATTATCGATTTGTCTTCTTATCTGCATGCATTATTATTGATTTATGTGTGAAACCGTTAAATTTGTAGGTTTTTCCATTAATGATAAAAAAAGAAATGGAAATTGATCTTCTGTATTTATTTGTAAAGTAAAAAGCAACCTTTTCAAGAACACTACCTGTTTTTGCATTTTTTTGTTTCTTATTTTTTGTTTTTTGTTGATTTTTTTCTCTTCATGAATCTATAAACGTATTAATCCAAGCATTTATGACTGGGATCGTCACAGATTTCCCATCGGCCTTATGTTAAGAGCCTCGTTTTCGAATTGTCGATTTTCAAGTATTCTCTCTTTCCTTTTCTCCCGTTTTCTCCCACCTCTCTCTCTCTCTCTCTCTCTCTCTCTCTCTCTCTCTCTCTCAGGCACACACACACACACACACACACACACAGAAACACAGAAACACACCCTGTCTATCAATTTATCTCTATTTCGCTCTAACTTTCTTTCAGTCGTTTGCCCGATCAATCTATATGAATACACATATTTACGGATAAATAGATAGATACAAAGATAGATAGATACAGAGATAGATAGATAATGTAAGTAATCAAGTTAGCTCGGGTAATATTCATTCTTTCAAAAAGATACCACGATATTTTTCTTGTCACCATTCCGAATACAAACAAATGGAGACGTCTTTGGACCTATGGAAGAGATCATTGCGTATTTAACCATTTTTTCTTTTGTTTAGTTAAATTTGCGTTTTGTTTGTTTTTTTTGTTTTTATTCTGTCGGGTGACTAGCCAGGTTTCTAATTAGTTAAGATTGTTTTGATTTCTCGACAGATTGGCCTACAAAATCTTAAATACCCAGTCCCCCTCGCTCTCTCTCTCTCTTCACGATATATATATATATATATATATATATATATATATACATGATATTTTAATTTACCGTTATTTCCTGTTTTATATATATATATATATATATATATATATATAAAGTTTTTGTTTTACGTCCAAAGAGAGAATAAAAATATTTTAAAATGAGTAGGTCCACGTAGAGATTTGTATTTTTTAGAATTTATTTATTTATTTTGTTCTTACATACGTGTATGTTTCCACCTTGATGGTTTCGTCAGAGAACATGTATGGCACAAGGCTTTGTTATTAAGATATTCAATGAGACTTGAACTCACTCGTGTTAGTAGTTTGAATGGTTTTCGGTTGGTTACGGACTTTTTTTTACGAAGCACACTACTTCCTTTTTTAGAATATTTTTCTCTTAGTCGACCTTACCCCTCATTCTCTGAATAAAATCTTGCTGAAGTTTTTCTCTCGTCCACTTTAAGAATGATCCCGAGTATCTTACATGGGGGACAGCCCAGGTGTTTATCTCTTGGATGAGATTTCTTTGATACAGTTTGGTTTCGCGTAGTTTTCTCATTCTTCTGATATACTCTTTTTAAATTTTTTTCTTTCATCTCCACTTGATTGATGGTATCCACTTTCAGTATTCCAAAGTATTTGAAAGTTTCCTTTTCTCCAAGTGTTCTGATTTTTTTTTCTTGGTTTGATAGTTTCATTCTGTCTGTCATTTGTAGTTTCCCGCATCTCGTTATAAGCATTTTCAATTTTTGAATGCCAAATTCAGTCCCTATTTCCTGATTGCAAATTCTCATTACCTGTAGAAGGGTCACCAATTCTTTTTCATTTTTAGCAAACTGTTTGATGTCTTCAATATACATCAGGTGAATGATCTTTTCAAGCGATTTAGTAAGTTTATAGCCGCTATTTATTTTGTTATCATTATTGTTGTTGCTGTTGGTTGTTTTTGTATACTGCTGCTGCTGCTGCTTTACACTTTGTTGTATTCTACTTTCAGTGTAACTTTTCTTCTCCTAAGTTCGTTGGTAAGTAGATTGTTTGGGAGTTACACCGTAAAGAAGTAAAGTCTTAAAGCGAACGGGATAGCAGGTGGGCAATGTCCGAAGGCCACCCAGCATCGTCGTTTTTTCTTACTTTCTGCCTTTTTTATGTATATAGATAAAACGATTCACCGAAAAATATCTTTCTTTCTTTCCTTCTTTCTTTCTTTCTTTCTTTCTTACTTACTTTTTTCTTCCTTTCTTTTATTCTTTCTTTTTTTTTTCTCTATTTGATGACTAATCTTTTTTCTTTTTTTTATAATCATATTTCCATAATTTTCTGTCATTTTCATTCTTTCCTTTAAATTTGATCATGTTTTATTTGATTTTCAGTAATCATTCCTTTCTTTCTTTCGTTCGTTCTTTCTTTCTTTCTTTCTTTCTTTCTTTCTTTCCATACATAACAGTCATTATTTTTCTTAATTCCTGTTCAAATCATCCTTCCGTATTATTCGTTCATTTTCTTTCTTTTCTTTCAGTTCAGTTTAACTGTTTTTCCTTCTTTTGCTTTGGCCATTTCTTTCTCTCTTTCTTTTTCTTTTCTTTCTTTCTTTCTTTGTAATAAGTCATTGTTTCCTCTTTTCTATTCTCGCGGAACCTTTACTCTTCTTTCCGTGTTTTTTGTTGTTTTTTTTTTGGTGTGTGTGTGGGGGGGGCTTCGTTTTTTTCTGTTTCTTTGTCTTCCTTTTTACTTTTTTCCGCTCGGCCTCCTGAATATTTTTTTTTCCTTTCTTTCTATCTCCTTTTATGTTTATTTTCTCAGTATGAGGGTAAATTTACTTGAGGATCCTTTTCACCGTTAGCATGTGTCAAATACAATTACAACGCGATTGTAAAACTGAATGTGTAACACATACGAAAGATCGTAAATTAGGTAGATATACATTGCGCACATGAATATCAACATGATGATAAAAATATTTTGCCAACGCAACATTCACAAATAAGACTATGTAATTATTATTTTTTAAATACTATTTTTTAACAAGATTTAAATTTGACAACATCAGCATTTTCACCACAATTATAACATTTGAAACGTTCAAACAAATAAACTAAAATTGAATTAAAAAATATATTCACTCATAGATGTGTAACTGAAAGTGACTACGTAAAATATTTATGAGCGTTTCACCGAATGTGTGAGGCAAACGAGTCAGGTAAGACTGAATAATTTGAAAGAGAATCGAAACGAAGCCATTTGATACTCTTCACCATCTGGGAAATAACAGCGAGTAGGAAATTGTAAAATTTACGTCAGCCTTAACCCGACATTATTATTTCGAAGCTGTTTGTTTGGCCTGCAGCAGAAATAAATGCCATTTAATTAGAATAGGTAGTCTTAAATTCGATCTGCAGCACGTGCACTCATGCACACGTATGCATTTAATTGCGCAGGTGCATATAAACTGAAACAACGAACCCTCAACGAGAGCTTTGGGAATGAATTTCACATTCGAAAAACACGTCAATGGTGAATTCATGAGGCAAGAACAAATGTTCCCTGGTTTCTCGAATTTTTTTTTTTTTAATAATACTTGATATTGAAGAAATCCAGCGATATTGAAGGGACAGAATATGGAGGGTAATTTATTGGTAGCTAAAATGGAACCGGCGCAACGTGTTTTGTTGAGCTTGCTCTCACTTCACCTAATTTAAAATTGCTTGCTTCACGTGCAAATAAAATTTAATCGCGCAATTGCATTTTATTAACGATATATGAAATTACTAGTAATGAGATAAAAGAAAGTAAATGAAATCCTATTTCTAAGATGAAATATATCCCTTTACTATTCAAAATCCTTCGATTAAAAATATTAAAACTGTCTAGCATGAACTTAAAAATATGACTGCTACACTGTTTGAGATTTGTTGATTTTTTTCATTTTTTTTTAAATCTTTGTCCGTGTACCAACAGATAACATAGTTTATCTATTTTTTTGGTAATAATCCTTTAGTTATTGTGCCTAACGCACCAATCACAATTGGCACAATCGTTACTTTCATGTTCCACAGCTTTTTCAATTCTCTAGCAAGGTCGAGGTACTTATCCTTCTTTTCACTTTCCTTCAGATTTATTCTATGGTCCTCCGGGACAGCAAAATCGACAGTTTTGCAAATTCTCTCTCTTTATTTCATTTTTATTTATTTATTTTTATTATTATTATAAGTTCTGGTCTTCTGGCCGGGATTAGGCGATCTGTTTGTATGTTAAAGTCCCATAGGAGTTTATGCGAGTCATTTTTCAAGACAGGTGCTGGGTTGTGCATATACCATTTGTCTGTATAGTCTAATTGAAATTTCCTGCACATTTCCCAGTGGATCACCTTGCGACCCAGTTGTGTCCCGCCTTATACTCCCTCTGTGCTAATTTGCTGCATTCGCTTATTATGTGATTGATCGTTTCGTCTCTGTCACCGCAAAGCCTACATTTACTGTTTTGTTGTGTCTTATCTATTCTCGCTTTGATATGATTGGTTCTTATGGCGTTGTCCTGTGCTGCTATTAGGAGGGATTCCGTTTCTCTCTTAAAGTTTCCTTTTCTTAACCAGGTCCAGGTTTTCTGGTGTGAAATGTTGTTTATTAGACGTTTAAAGCGGTCATAGAGTTGTTTTCCCTTCCATTTTTGTTTCCTAGTTGTTGTCATTCTTTCCTCTATCGTGTTGTCCATATCGTTTCTGATTGTTGTAATTAGTCCTCATTCGTGTTTTTCTATTTAGTCTTCGAGCTGGCAAGTCCTTTTCCTCCCTCTTTTCTAGATACATATAGTCTGTCAACGTCGTCTCTGGTGTGTAATGCCTTATGCATGGTCATTAGTTTTCTTGTTCTTTGGTCCATTTGTTTAAGATCCTCTCTGGCCCACTTGAGAAAGGGTCCCGAATATCTGACTAGGGGCACAGCCCAAGTATTTATTACTTTGATGAGTTTTCTGCTGGAGAGTTTTGTCTCGAGTAGTTTTCTCGTTCTCCCGAGATATTCTTTTCGGGTCATGTCTTTCATTTGCACTTGTTTGATGGTGTCAGCCTCCCAGATACCCAAGTATTTGTAGGTTTCTTTTTCTTCGAGTGTTCTAATTTTGTCATGATTTGGTAGTTCCATTCCGTCAGTCATATGTCGTTTGCCACTTTTCATGACGAGCATGGCACATTTTTCTATGCCAAATTCCATTCCTATGTCCTGACTGTATATTCTGACGGCGTGTATGAGAGTTTCCAGTTCTTTTTCATTTTTTGCAAATAATTTAATGTCATCCATGTACATTAGGTGGTTGATCTTCTCTTGCAATCTGCTGAGTTTGTATCCGGCTGCGCATTTTCTGAGTATGTGGTTCAGTGGCATCATGGCTATTATGAATAGGGGGGGGGTGATAGTGCATCTCTTTGGAAAATCCCTCTTTGGATCTTGTTTCAGCTATGCTTCTTCCTCCTGCTGTCAATTCCACTCTCCAGGTTTTCATGGTCTGTTCGATGAAGTTTATGACTTCATGTGATATTTTGTACACGTTGAGATTTTGTGTAGTATCCAGCTTTGTGGGACCATATCATATGCCTTTTTGTAGTCAATCCAGGCCATAGCTAGATTTTTCCGTCTTGTCTTGCTCTCATTTAGGATGCGTTGATCTATGTAGAGTAATTCTGCTGTGTCTCTGGATCCTTTGCGGCATCCTTTCTGTTCGTCAGGGAACAATCCACGACTTGTTAGCGAGTAGTAGATCTTTTCCCTTATTTGTGCTGTTAGTATTTTCCACATCATTGATAGGCAGGTTATGGATCTGTAATTGTTTAGAGCAGTTCCTTTGCTAGGGTCCTAGGTAGTCTTTCTTTTGGTAATTTATTCAGGTACTTTCGCGCCTTGTAAGCATCTGTTCATTTCTAGTGCTAGTCTGCCGTGAATGGAGGTGAATTTCTTGAACCAGAAGCCATGTATTTAACCATGGCCTGGCGCTTTCCAGTTTGATATTCTTTTTAGTGTTGTTTTGAGTAAGTCGAGGCGTATTTCCATTTTGGGGCCTTCTTCAAGTCCCTCTAGTTCTCTTGTAATATTGTTTATCCATTCAGCATTTTCGTTATGTTTCTTTGGTTGCCATATTTTAGTCCAAAATCGTTCGGTTTCTTTTATATCCGGTTGTTGGTATGTTTGCGTGTCACTCCCTCCCAATTGTTGATAGAATTTTCTTTCGTTGTTTTGGAATCTCCTGTTTTGTCTATATTGTTTTACCCTTTGTCGATATCTCTTTAATCTTCCTTCTTTGGCCAGTACTTTCTGGTTTATTTCCTCAAGTTGTACAGTTATTTTTCCCCATGTTGCCTGTTGCTTCTTCCCGCTTATTTCAGCGCCTCTCTTTCTTATCATTCGGGCTTGTTTTCGCCGGTTTTATTATGTAATCCTTGAGAGTTTTTCATATCAGCATTAGCTGATAGTCTTTCACTGAAGTTTGAGTAAAAGCAAGTTTCCTCAAGTCTTCAGGACGCTTCTCAGTATTTTGTCCGTTCTCTATAATGCTGTAGTTCACTTGGTCTCCACTTATTATTATTATTATTATTGATTTATCATAACTATTTAATGCATAATGTTCGATCCAAATGACTGATCAAAGAGAATGCGATCTCCAAAAGGAGATTGCCCTCAAAATAGATTGCTGCTGTCTAAAGTCAAATGCTTGTTTTTATTATTGACCTATGGAATTAGATGCAGCTTCGTATAAGTTAATCCAAAATATGATAAATAAACAATTTCTTCTTAATATCAATTGATAAAATTTATTCTTATATTTTTATAATATATAACGATGTACAAAATAAATAGTTTATAATACACTACAGTGAGTCAAAAGTTTAGCCATATTTTAGTAACATGAGTTACATTTCGGCAACTATAGTTGCTTTTGACAAGTTCTTGAAGGAGACTGATCATACCAGTCTATAAGTGCTGAGCTCACCTAATACTCTCTGTGTTGTACTCAGCTTCTTTGCTTTTATCACTTGCAGCATGTAATCGGAATCCATGGGTTTATCCTTACTTGACCTTGCTTGATCATCAAGGTTCTTACAACCTGATTAAGATTTCTTTAACCATTTGCTTTTAATACTCCAATCACCTGCGCATTTGCTTTTTGAACGGCAAATAAGTTTGCTGACTTATGCGATGTAATGGCCTCGTTCGAACTCATAAAGCATAAGTTCCCGAGTTAGACTATGTTGTCCGTTCAGCTGTATGGCTTCTAAATCACACGCGGAATTAAGCAATGCACCTCGTGTCAGCGCACTAACTACCACGACACTGTCATCAGTCCCCGTGGCTGACGTGCTAGATTGCAACATCGTATAAAACATGTTCGGACTCCAGTCACGCTATTACGTTCACTTTCGGACTAAAAGGGATGAACCTCTCTTATATACACAGTTCTGGTTTAAAATGTACCTCGACTATTCTTCCGCAGAAAGTACTTTCGCATTAAATAACCCACGAAGGTTGATGAGCCATTAAACAAAAAAACCAACTGCTCATTTGGCTGGGGTTGCAAAATACCCCAACTGCGTCTATGTAAAGAGGTAAGACAACCCCAACGATATGACACTAAAGAGTCTGATAGGGAGGCTCCAGCCATGGAAATTTGGGAAATGTGGGGTACCCTTTCATTACCATCGCTTCCAGGTCCACTCTCACCCGGAGTGGTAGGACCTGATGAGGTCCTATCAATGGGTCAAATAGAACAGTTTGACATTTAAGCTGTGTATAAACGAATAACTGATGTTTTAATTGAATTGTTGGGGATATAAAGCAATACTTGAAACCAATGAAGAGGATGTTAACGACTTCGTATGTTCAATAGAATAATTAGTGTTAAATTATAATGCTTATTACCACTTCCCTGAGTGCAAACAAATGATTATTATTGAAAGGAATCAAAAGCAATAATTGAAATTGTTTAATTTTGTGCTAACAAGTGATTCCTAGTCAATAGAATCATACATATCTGATATAAATGCTTGAAATCATTTAACTGTTTCCGAAATAGGCTCAGGGTTGGTTAAAAATGTTATCAACAAAAAATGCGATTACAAATAATATATTTCATCTATTTGTATAAAGAGAATATGCCATGAAATAACCTATAATGCTTCGTATGCCATAAAACTCAACAAAACCAAACCAAAACAAACCAAAGAAACCAAACCTACCCAAAGAACGAGTACTTTCTTTGGTTTATACTGCTCCAGTCACGGCTAAACGTAATACAAACTAACATGTACCAGAATATTATACTTTTGAATTACCCAAAAAAATTCAGCAATTACCTAACTGCTGATAATCGTTCATTTGTCCAGTTTTTTTTTAATTATATTGGTTAACGGTAATACATTACCACTCCAATCATCTCCATTCATTGTAGGGCATAAAATACACCGACTGCATGCACTGCAGAAAATAAAGGCCTTCCCCGAAGGGTTTTCTTGGGTATAATAGTAACCTGATGAAATTCTGAAACCCTAAGAAATGTGGAGTAACCCTTTAACCGAGATTGGTAGTATATGTTCGGAACCGGCCCATAGTTCAAGTAGATCTGTTCCAATAAAACTGGTGGCAAACTATTTGTATTTAGTTGTAATGTCTATAATTAGTTATATTTGTATATAATTAGTTACTAGAAACCATATAACCCATAGTAAACAAATGATTATATTTAAATAAAAAGTTAAAAAGTTAAGTTTGAAACATAATCGAGGACGACAAGAAGTCTCCCTTTTCGATAGCTACTACACCGAGGTGTAGGGGAGGGCGCTACCCCTTTCCCTGGATTGCTCCTCTTTACCCTTGATATGTACCTTATATTGCTGATTGTTAAGCAAGGAGGTATCAAGTGCCATTTTTAAAGTCTTTGGTATGACGCGACCCGGGATTGAACCCAGGTCTTCCGGACCATTGGCAAACACTCTACCTACTACTGAAAGGTATTTAGAGGAAGTCGCCATAGCTAGAGAGCTGAAATAAGAGTTGGTTAAGGTAACAAACGATACACCAGTTCGAACTCCAGGCTCACAATTCAGTTCACTTTCGTTTTAATTCACTTGGGGAAAGTGTGAACCCTCTGATCCCTCTTACTACGGGTTAAAAGCATCACTTCTGTTTTTCTACAAGGACGACTTTGGTTTAAATAACCCACACAGCTTCATATACTGTTAAACAAAGAAAGAAACCGAAGGTTAAAACCATTTAATTCAGTGCAATTGACTTGTATTTAGAAGCCATATGATTTTATTCAACCTTCTTTATATTAGATTGGAATATGGGATAAAATAAATTATTTATGTTTAGATATATGTGAAAAGAATGCTTAATCTATATTCACTTTAAAGAATTTCATGGACCATTAACAATACTGCTATAATTATTATCAAACTTTTACAAACGAATAAATAACCCAGTAAGAAGTTAATTTGGTTTGGTTTGGTTTGGTTTGGTTTGGTTTTCATAGCATATCGACCATTTCAGGTCATTTAATGCCAAATTCTTCATATATATATATATATATATATATATATATATCATCATCATCATATCGTGCTGGCAGCACGGATATCCCTGACCCTCTTTCTCCACTCTTCCCTATCGTTCATCGCCCTAGGCAGGTCTTCAGGACAACAACCTGTATCCTCACATAGCTGCTGAATGTACGTTCGTGCTGGTCGTCCTGCTTTTGCGCGGCCGTGTGTGGGGATCCATAAGAGTACATCTCTTATGAGTTCTTCTCTGCTTCTCCAGCAATGTCCTGCATGTCTGGTTCGCCTAACTTGAATAGTTTTCGTGATGGGGGGCAGGTGGCCGTACAGTTGGTGTCTTGTTGGGTGTTGCCGCCAGGACTTGTTGAGGATTGCACGCAGCATTCTTGTGTAATTGCCATCTAGTTTCTTCTCCAGCCGTTTTGTTAACGTCCATGTAGTGCATCCATATAGCAGTATCGATGTGACCGCTGCCTGGAAGAAACTGCGTTTCATTTTATCGGTTAGGTCTGACTTCCATATAGTCGATAGCCTATTGATAGCTGTCCATGCTTTCGTTAACCTCGTTTCGATGTCCTTTTCGGTTGATTCGACGCTGCTTCCTAGGTACGTGAATTTGTCTACTAGTTTAAGAGGGGTTCCTTCTAGAGTGGAGATGTCCCCCGTTTGGTTATAGCACATATATTCCGTTTTATGTGCATTAACATGGAGGCCTATGCTTGCTGCTGCTCGTTCCAAACTATGCAGAAGTGTTTCGGCTTGGTCAGGTGTATTTGCCAGTATCGCTATGTCATCGGCGTAGTCGGCGTCGGTAATTGTTGTTGCGGGGTATCTTCTGCTTCTTTTGTTCGTCAGTTCGAAGCCATTCTCTTTGATTTTGTCAATCGATGTTCTAAGTACGTAGTCTAGACAAATGATAAAGAGATACGGAGCCAGCGTGTCTCCTTGTAGTACTCCTGCTACTATGTCGAAGTATTCTGTGTCTCCATCTGGTGATCGTACTTTTACTTTAGTGTTTCTATAGAGAATCGTTATTGCCGCTACGGTTTCTTTAGGTATGCCGTACGCTAGTAGGATTTGTTCCATCTTTCCTCTGTGAATGGAGTCGAAAGCCTTGGTAAAGTCGACAAATATTAATGTCGCTTGTAGGTTCTTTGCCCGTACACCTTCAAGGATTCTGCGGATGGTTAATATTTGTGAGGTCGTAGATCTATTTCTTCGGAAGCCATTTTGGTTTTTTCTAAGTATGTTGTCGATTTTGGGTTCTATTCTGTTTCGTAGTAGGGCATTGTAGATTTTGGCAGCTATGGATGTAAGTGTTATGCCTCGGTAGTTTTTGGCTAATCCGAGGTCCCCCTTTTTAGGGAAGGGGAGTATGCATCCCTTCGTCCATCTATCTATCGGATTTTGATTGTATACTGCGTTGCAGTGTCGGAGCAGTATGTCGTCGAATTGTCTGGTCTTCCATACTTCCGGGGGAATTTCGTCCAGTCCTGCAGCTTTTCTATTTTTAATTTTTCTGAGAACCGAGTCGAGTTCTTCTTGTGTGAACGGTCCAAGTTTAATGTCTAATTGTTTGCTAATTAGTCTGGTGATTGGTTCAGGCGTTATTTTTGGTGGGTTTCCAAGTAAGTTTTCGAAGTGCTGTTTCCATAGTTTTATTCTTTCTTGTTGGTTTGCTGCTTTAAGTTTTGCTTTGGCCGTGTTCTTTCTTCTGCTCACTTCGTTTATTGTTTGCCAGGCAATTCTAGATTGTCTATCTTCCACCGAGTCTCTAATCTTATCTATCTGATTTTGAATGTATTCTGTCTGTTCTTTTATATATATGCCTGCTAATTGATATTGTGCCGTTTTTAGTTTTAAGGCATTTGTGTTTGTTGGGTTTTTTCGATAGTTTTTGGAGGCTGTTTTCACTACGTGCACTAGTGAAAACAGCCTCCAAAAACATATATATATATATATATATATATATATATATATATATATATATATTAATATATGATTTCTAAACATGTTGAAGATAATATTTTAAAACAAGCCTAAACTAGTTTTTTATTGCATACAGTTGAATAGTTTCACTTAATTTCAGTTTAGCATTAGTAGAGCCTTTCATTAACTGTTAATCATTGGTTTGAAAACAGTTCTTTTGTTTATGCACATTTAAATGTAAAACCAGTTAATTCCAAATAACTTAGTTTAGCGTAATCACACAGTTTAGTTCTATTTGACCCATAGACACGACCCTATCAGGTGCAAATACTTCGAACATGAGTGAACCTGGGAGCGATGTCATCGAAGGAGTACTCAGTATTCCCAAAGCTACATTACTGGAGCGTTGTCATAAGATTTTTAGTGTCATTTCAGGACACTCGTAAGGAGTCTGACTCCTCTTCAGAGGTGTAGTCAGTGTATTCTACAGCCCCAGCTGATTGGGCAATAAGAAGTTAATGTGTCGTTGAATAAACCAAACCAAATCAATTATAAACAAATAGGAATATTATCAAATATTTAGAACTTTCAATAATCCGAAAGCAGTTTATATGCAAATAAGTAAATGAACCAAACCAAAACAAATAAAGAACCGGCTCATTGGACCATTTGGTAGGGTTCACCAATGGCCCGGGAGACTGGGTTTCAATCCTACGTCGAGTCATATGAAAGACTCAAAAATGGCACAAGATATCTCCTGGCTTAACACTCAGCAATATCATTTACGTATCATGGGTAAAATGGAGCAATCCAAGGAAAGGAGTAGTGCCCTTTCCTTGAACTCGGTGTAGTAGCTTTTGAAAAAGGAGCCTTCAGGTCATCCTCGTCAACAGGCACCAACTTTACTTTATAATCTAAAGAATGATCGTAATAGAATTTTGAAAATATAAATGATTATAATCAAATATTTACAGATGAATTATAATTTTTCAGTATTTAATTACCCATGAGCAGTTGAAATGTCATTCAACAAATAAACGCAGAAACAGTAGATTATCAACGCTTTTATCGACTACTAGAGTCCTTATTTCAGTAGTTAGAGGGGGAAATGAAATGTAGTATTTCCTCCTGCTTTCAATTTTCTTCCCCTTGTACTGTCTTGAAAACTCTGGGGAAAATCGAGTGACAAAAAATAAATATATATAAGTTGGTTTTCTCTAAACTTTTCAAATTCAAGGTTCATTTGGGAGCATACGCAAAAGATCTGTTCAGATTTTGGCAAGTAAACGGACCCTAATTAGTAAGATTCACAAGTAAGATAATGAAAAAAAAAAGTGGGAACGTTCTATGTGCTTGCTTAGCGTTCAATTTTATTTTATAATCTTTAATTAATTTTTTTTTAAACCCAAACTTACACCCTGAATTCAGCGGTTTCTATCGCCCAAATCCTGTTCATCAAATCTTGATCAACACCTTCCGCTTCTTCGACACCTTTTGCAAAATCTTGTCCGGCCTTCCAAAGGTGCTAACGTTTCTTGTGAACTCATTTTGGTTCATTACTTTTTGGTTTGTTATTGTTTTGTTTATTTTTGTTTTTGGCTTAATTGTTTGTTTGTTTGTTTTGTTTTTTTTTTGCTTGTTTCTTTTTTCTGTTTTTTTTTTTGGGGGGGGGTTCATCTATTGGCTTTAATGTTCGTTTCCTTTTAAAATTTATGTTCGCATCAATTTTGATTTTCAATTTTAAATTGATTGATTTTCTTCGCTGAAAATCACTTCACTAAAAGTTGTGAAGAACACTCAAAAATATGCATCATAGCCTCTTAATAAAATTCATGCAGTAGGTGAAATAAATGAAAAATAAAAAAAGAATCAACTTAATATTCTACCTGTGGATTTTATCTACGTATACATTATACAGTTGCGTAATATATATATATATATATATATATATATATATATATATATCTGTGTGTGTGTGTGTGTGTGTGTGTGTGTGTGTATCTTTATCTCTAATTGACAATTTTAGTCTCCTACCTCTTTCTCTCTCCTAACTATATATATAATTGTGAGTGTGTCTGTATTTATCTGTCTGCCTTCATCTCTGACAGATCTTGTCCTTATACTAATGTCATCCTCTGTCCTGGCTTCTTTTTCTCTATCTCACTCTGTCTTTCTCCTTCTTTCTTTCTTTACTTTATTCTCTCTCTCTCTCTACTCTTACACTCACACTCACACAAATTTATACATATTCATCTCTGAACATTTTACTATATGAATGTCTCCCAACAGCTCTCTCTCTCCCTCTCTCTCTCTCTCTCTCTCTCTCTCTCTCTCCCCATGCACACACACACATATATATATATATATATATGTGTGTGTGTGTGTGTGTGTGTGTGTGTGAATATAATCTATAACTCCGTTACGAGGAGGATGTATCCTTAAGTTATATTTTTCAAGTGAAGATTTTACAGGTGTTTAATTCAGAAGTTACTTTCTCCTAAACTGGTTGCCATACGAAGGTCAAAGAACCAGCCTGCTATACTAATAACCAACAACTGCAAGTTGAGAAAATGGCTTCATATATTTCCCAAGGGTATTTGTTCTAAGTAAAATCTACAAGACTTTGTTCCAGATTTGAACTTAGGTAACTGAGCACTTTTCCTATGATAACCATTGAACAAAATAGCATATATATATATATATATATGGGTATCTATACCTATCTCTATTTGACCATTTTTTCTCCATACATCATTCTCTCTCCACCCCCAATATATATATATGTGCGTGTATTTGTCGTGCAAACAAATGTTTGTTTAATAGCATATCAACCTTTGTAGGTTATTTAATGCCAAAGGCATTCTCCTAGAAGAGCAGTAGTGGTACTATTTAACCCATAGCTGGGAGAATAAGGGGGTTCTAATTTTTCACCAAGGGTATTTGTCCGGAAGTGAACATAACAGAACGACTGGAAGTCGAACTCGCTTACTACGATTCCGCAGTCCATCACTTTAACCATTACACCACGAGGACACCGCCGCGTGTATTTGTGTATCTATCTGTTTTTATCGCTAAATATTTCGTATATAAACGTGTCCAAGTGTCTCTACCCCTCTCTCTCTCTCTACATCTCTATCAGTCTCTCTCTTTCTCTCTCTCTACACAAACACAGGAAGGTATATATATATATTTATATATAAATATATATATATATATATATATATATATATATATATATATATATATATATATATATATATATGTATATATATATACGTGGAGCATTTAATAAGTTTCCAGAGTTTTTTGATACGGGCATTTAAAATTGTCTTAGACTCTTGAAAATTCAGTATCTTATTTCTATACATCTTATAAGATAACTGACCAATTTTAATGATTTCAGGTTCAAATAAACAGCTACAGCAGGAATTGGAATAACCCTACTAAACCCTGATTGTCACAGTTTATTTATTAAAGAAATTCAATCTGAATGTGAGGTCACTTTAGAAGAACGATATGCAATAAAATTCTGTTTTAAACTTGGAAAAAATGCCACAAAAACGTATGGAATGCTTCAGACTGCTTTTGGAGCATAGTGCATGAATCGAGCACTAGTTTTTGAGTGGAATAAGAGATTCAAGGACGGCAGGGAGTCTGTGAGGGATGATGAGAGGTGTGGCAGGAGTAAGGAAGTCAATACACAACAGCTGATTGGCCAAAGGGTTAGGGTTAGGGTTACTATGTAGAGGTTTTAACGGAGTTCAGGAAGAGATTCCGTCGGAAGAGGCCAGCACTCTTCAAATCAGGTCAGTGGCATTTCCACCAGGATAATGCACCAGTCCACAATACCATCCTTGTCACAGACTATTTGGCCAAGATGGGCCTCAAGACAGTTCTTCTCCTCCCTATAGTCCAGACCTTGCTCCCTGTGACTTTTAGTTATTCCCTAAGCTCAGAGGCTGTCGTTATGAGACAATTGAGGAGATGAAAGAGGCTGTGACGAAGATCATTGACACGCTCACACAGGAGGACTTCCATGGGGCCTTCCAGAAGTTGTTGGAACTGTACAACAAGTGTGTTGCAGCTGGGGGAGATTACGTCGAAGGGGACTAGAGTTTCATGTGTGTACTATCATTAAAAGTGCCCATACGAAAAAAGTTTGGAAACTTATTTATTGATACTCGTATATATATATATATATATATATATATATATATATAGTAATGTGTTTAGATAAGTGCGTCTTTAGAAACTATATATATTAACCAAATTTGTCTGGATTTTATCATTTATAGTGGGGTATTATAAGATCAAAACATATATAATTAGACATTTTTATAACCAAGTGACCCAGCAATATGAAGAAAAATATGAATATGTAGTCGTGCATTGTTTGTTGAGATAATGATTGCAGTCAACCTCATATTACGGGGCTGCAGAATACACCTACTGTATCTCTGCGGAAGTGTAAGACTTCCCCCATGTGTGTCCTCGATATGATTCAAAACAATCTGATTATGAAGCTTCACTAATGCAGGAGCTTTGGGGAATGCGGAGTAGCCCTTTATTGCCATCGCTCTCATATCCACTCTGACATGGAGTTGTAGCACTTAGTAGGATCCCATCTATGGTTCAAAGAGAACCAAAATGTGGACTTATGCTAAACTGATTTGTTTAAATAGTAGTGTTTTAACATTTAAACGACGTACTTATCCTAAACTGAATTGTTTGAAATAAAACCGTTTATATGCATAAAGACGGAATTGACATTAAATAACCTACATTACGATAAAACCAAACCACACTCATATTACGGGTGGCTTGCAAAATTTACTTGTTTTCTTCAGGAAGACAAATTTATGTTTCATTTGAACAGCAGCAGATAGAATTTCCAATGTCGTCACCTTATTGTGGTCTGTAAGACCTGACTTTAAAATCTAGACCGATTTACCTATCAAGGTTTCTGTTTTTTTTTTGTTTTCTTTTTAGGAATGCAATTGAAAAGTTCATTCCATAATCTTTTCCTAAACGTTGGAGTATTCCAAAATATTTCGATCTGTAAAACTAAGAAAAATATACCATCAATTTGAATGATTTAATCTCGTTTGTTGAAGGGATATCCCATGCTCAGAAATTTCAGCTATTAAAGAAAAATGGTTCAACGTCTTATCTGTCATTAGTTTATTATCAGCTAAAAATTAAAAAAAAATTAAAAAACGTGAAAATTTACAAAATGTTTAAATTCAACAATTTATGCCCGTGATGGAATATATATATATATTACAAGCCAAAAGTAGTTGACCACCCTCAAACATTTTCACCTCTCATCCTAAAAGTTTTATTTTTAATAAAACACCATAAAGCACCACAATGTTTTTATTCATTATCTTTAATACAAGTCTTCCTCAGTAACTTTGGCCATTGATATATTTTAAAAAAATGATTTGAAGATATTTTCCTTTTGCGAGCAATATTGAACAACACCCCACAAGACAACAACAATACGGCCACCTGCCTCCCATCACGAAAACTATCCAAGTCAGGCGAACCAGACATGCAGGACACTGCTGGAGAAGCAGGGACAAGCTCATAAGTGATGTACTCCTATGGACACCCACATATGGCCGAGCAAAAGCAGGACGACCAGCTCGAACATACATACAACAGCTATGTGAGGATACGGGATGTAGCCCTGAAGACCTGCCAGAAGCGATGAACGATAGGGAAAATTGGCGAGACAGGGTCAGGGATATCCGTACCTGTGACACGAAATGATGACTGAGCATGCACTTGAACTCACATTAAACTATATCGTGTTGAATTTCTGCTTTCCAGATTCTACCTGTTTTACCTATACATAGGGCAATTTCATTAGTGTTACCAACTTGCGTGCCCGAAGGCTAACTACTCAAAACGTTACAGCACAACTGAACCAATGTTGTGAAGAATGTGTCAATATCTATTTTGTAAAGATTTTATGAAGCTGGCCTATATGTCAGAATTGTTGTTAAGAAACCACTGGTGAGGAAGTAAAACAATGTGAAAAGGTTCCAGTGGGCTAAGGTGCATAAACGCAAGACAATAGAGCAGTGGAATAAAGTGCTTTAAGAATGAGGATTCAAAGTTCAAAATCTTTGGCTCAAATAGGAGGAGCTGTATGTTGCGAAAAATTGATGAAAGAACTGCAACCCCTTGTATTACACAAACTGAAATCATGGAGGAGGCTCTCTTATGATGTGGGATGCTTTTACTCATAGCAAAGTTTGGGATATGCACCAAATAAAGAGTAATTGAATAAGACCGGCTATCACAGCATACTGCAGCATCAGGAGTTCCTACCTGTAAGGCAGCTTGTGGGTCAAGTATTTGTACTCATGCTAGATAACCATCTAAACCATACTAGTATACTCTGCCAGTGGTATATTAAAAACCAAGAGGATCAGTACATCCTTCATCTGATGTCTTGGCTGGCGCCATCAGCGGACTAAAATCTCACTGAACTGGCGTGGGATGAACTTGACTGATTAGTCAGAGCAAAACAACCCACAAATATGACTCATTTTTGGAAAATATTGCGGGGCAGAACTATCTTCTTTGTACCGCCAGTCTTTGAAACACTGAAAGCGGCCGAAGCGGGTCATTTTGATGAATCAAAAATTTAAGAAGTTTTTTTTTTCTGCGCTATTTGGTCAATTTGCATATAATGGGGCTTAGAAAGACTTGTATTCAATATAATAAATAAAACCAGTGTGATGCTTAACTTGTTTCATTCAGTAAGAAAAAAAATTTCTTTGAGGGTGGCCAAATACCATTTACTGGTAGTATATATATATATATATATATATATATATATATATATATATATATATATATTACCAATGCCTTTGCTTTGTCAGAAAAAAACAGGGGGTCAATTTTTAAGCGGAGTTTGGGTTTAAAGTTTTCCTTCTACTAGACTGGTTTCCTAAACAAAGCCAAAGAACCCAGTCTGCCAGATAGATAGATAGATAGATGACCGTCGCGTACTAACCCCAACCACCCAAACAAGAAAGCATATTCCTTTTTATGGGACCGAAAGGGTAGGTTTCATATATCTTTCATGAATTCTACCTTATGAAAATTAACATGTAATAAAGCGTGGGCCCGTATCAAAGATTCAGGAGGGAATATCATAGATTTCCTTGTGTCTCTGTATATATATATATATATATATTTATATATATATATATATATATATGTATATATATATATATATATATATGTGTGTGTGCGTGTGTGTGTGTGTGTGTGTGTGTGTAATGAATGTTTACTCACCTCTTTATGCCAACCTCATATACAGACTAGGTTCATTAATCTTGGTACGTCAACCAATCTTGAGGAAAGAAAACTGAATTCAAACCTGTTAAATTCCCCTAAAAATCCAACTTGTGTTGCATCCTGCATAGGTTAAGGGGTTATGGAACAACAAACACACACACATACACACACATGTGTGTATATATATGTATATATATATATATATATATATATATATATCAGTTATGGACGATTTTCATTAAGTTTCACCTTGTTTTCTGTATACAATGTCTATATTGAGAGCCGATACTCCATTATGATTTAGATTTATAACAGTTTTGTTTTCATTGTTTTAATGGCCTATCAAACTTCGCGGGTTATTTAATGTCAAAGTTATCATTCTAGAAAAACAGAAATGATACTATTTCACGCAAATTAACGTAATAGCATCTGTGGAGTTATAAACTGATTACTTTATGTCCAGAGTCCAGCAATTTAGCCATTAGGCCACCATATGTGAAACTGATTACCAGAGTTTCTTGTGCTTATACATTTGCAATCGATAAAATAAAAAGACATTTTTAAATGATTTGTTTGATAAATCCTAAGCGAAATATTACAGATTCCATAAAAAAGAAAACCTTGTTATTCTAAACTTTTTGTGAAAAAATTCAAGTTAAGAAAAGAGAGTTAAATAATGAACAGTGCTAAATATTATTCATTTCCTCTAAATCATGACATGTCTTCTCACTCTAAATGGTTCGATGGGCCAGTAGCAAGGGCACATAACTCAGTTAGCAATCTGTACTTTTCATTCGTTTGTCGCCAGTCAAAATGTTCTTGCAACTGTTACAAGATTTTCTACTCTCTTCTCTTGACAACATGTTTTCTTAATCCGTTATTTTGTCAGTAGTCGAGACATTTTTTCGCAGTCTCCATGTTCCGTTCGATTAGAGTTTTGTAAAGTAAAAGCTAATGTCTTCAAGACACGATGATCTGACAATGATTCATGTCCATTCATAGCTTTATTGAGAAATGGTAACTATTATGATGAGCGATGCGAAAGGTGGTGGTTCTTACATTTTTTTTCTTTATATAGAAATACTGAAGCCAGTTCAAGTTCAAATTCCTATACTACAATTATTCCTATTAACAATGCCGTATAGACTGTTTTGATCAGAAGTATTTGAACAAACATATAATACTCTTTTTATTGCTGGCGTTTCTAGTTTGTTTTTTTTAGCAGAAAGGAGGTTTAAATTAGCAAACTATTTAATTATCTCGGGGCGTTTGGTAAGGAGAGTATGGTTAAGTTTAGTCAATCAAGGGGATAATTCAAGTGGTTTTGCTTGGTTTCTTTGATGTATCAAGTTATTTGATTTGTTTTTTGGAGCATAAGCCCTCTTTGTTTTATAAGTGTAGTGTTATCTTTTGACCCTGAGTGGTGGGATAAGGGTCAATTCGATATGTAAGCACTGAAAAAATTCAAGTTAAGAAAATAGAGTTAAATAATGAACAGTGCTAAATATAATTCATTTCCTCTAAATCATGACATGTGTTCTCACTCAGCATGTATGGGAGGAAAGACACTCATCCGGGCGGTGTCACTGACCTCAAGTAAACGACTACAGTGACCACATCAGACCCTTTTAAACACACTCCAAGAGCAAGCGGCCAACTCCGAAGCCCAGGTGAGAAATGGGTTCATACTTGTCCCAATGGTTTACGTTTGGTTTATTTGTTTAATGGCATATGAAACTTCGTGGGTTATTTAATGCTAAAGCCATTCTTCTAGAAGAACTGTAGACGTACTATTTATCCCATTGATAGGAGGGTGTGGGGCTTCATACCTTTCCCAAGGGTATTTGTCCGAAAACGAATGTAATAGCGTGACTTAGTTCGAATTCGTTTATTACGATTCCGCAATCAAGTGCTTTAACCATTACACAATGAGGACTCACCCAATATTATAAGACTAAAAGTGAACGATATAGAGTGACTGGAGTTTGAACTCGTTACTAAGATGTCACAGTACAGCACTTTAGCCACAATGCCACGATTAGTTGCCCACTTCTTGCGTGGTTTAATGGTAAACAAGCTAGTCTAAAAGACCCTTGTGAATGAGTTGGATTATCACTGAGTGTCTCGTACTTAATGTCTGGGGATAAATGAAGTTAAGCTTCCTTACTGAGCATTATTTTGGTATTTCTTTTAAATATAAATGTATGTTTGCCTTTTGATCATATTTAATTCTGAACAAAATTTAAAAGGACAAGGAAGTCTAGTGTTTTTAATTCTATATTTTATAACTTTTCAGATATTATAAATTCATAAATACAAACCAATATTAAATACTTTGTGTTGAATACGATAAACTCCCATTCATCTTCTAAAATGATTCCTGTTGACAGGACAAAGAATAAGTTTTCTTAAGAATAAGTTAGAATAGTAAGAGCTGCCAATCCGACTGGGGAGAGAATAATTTGGTATACTTATTTTTTGGTTTAGTTTCTTTGTTTAATGGCATATCAACTCTTTTTAGGTTATTTAATGCCAAAGTCATTCTCCTAGAAGAACAGTAGTGGTACTATTTAACCCATAGATTTCTCAGCGCATTTATTTTTGTTTCTTTTAATTTCTCATTCAATATGTTCATTATATCGTGGCAAAATAAAGAGACTCGTCAGAGAATAATAGTTAGCAGGATGGTCTCTCAGTTACCACTGAATAACATATACGTAGGGACTTTTATCAAAACTAAGCTCGGATTGGTAAATAAAAATTCCAAGATGATAAATGAGAACCTCAAAGGGTGACGCAAGCCTTAGCTCAAAACTTTGCCAGGATAAATTAATAAATGCTTCAAAATTATGAGTTAGATCCTTACTGGAGGATACAAGCCTTATCTCGAAAATAAGCCAGGATTGATCTTTCGACATGATGAGTAGTTCGATCTTTCTTTCTTTTGTGAAGCAAGCCTTATCTTGAAACTAAGCTAGGATTAATAATCTTTAAAATGATGAGTTAGATCCTTACTGGGTGTTGTAAGTCTTATCTCGAAATTAAGTTAGGATTGGTTTGGTTTCTTTGTTCAATGGCATATCAACTCTTTTTAGGTTATTTAATGCCAAAGCCATTCTCCTAGAAGAACAGTAGTGGTACTATTTAACCCATAGCTGGGAGGATAAGGGTGGTTCATACCTTTCCCAAGGGTATTTGTCCGAAAGTGAACGTAATAGCACGACTGGAGTACGAACTCGCGTACTACAATTCCGCAGTCCATCGCTTTAACCATTACACCACGAGGACACCGCTTATTTTTTGGTTAAGCAGACAAGTTTACGTTTCCGTCATTTATTGAATTTATTCTTTTGTTCCAGGCAATACCAGAAATTTCAGCTATTGCTTTATAAAATTAATTGTTACTTCTAATGGTTAGTTGATTGTTTTGTTTTAGGGTGTGTCAACACTTTTCGGGTCATGTAATGCCGAAATAAGTCATTTTGATAAAACTTTCAGACAATTCAGTTTAGTATGATTACATTTTTTTTGTTTACACACAGTTAAACATCAAAACACTTTTATTTAAAAAAAAAAAAAAGGTTTAGCATAAGTGTACCATAGCCAGATATGGATATGTGAAACGTAGATAGAATGTTCATAACATATATACATAGAACATAGGAATCCCGAAACACGTAAAACACGTAACGACTTTTCAGTTTAGTTCAGTTTAGTGTAAGTACAGTTTAAATGTCAAAAACAGTTCCATTTCAAACAATTCCGTTTGGTATATAAAAACAGTTGCATTTTAAACAATTCAGTTTAACATAAATAAGAAGTTTAAATGTCAAAACAGTTGTATTTCAAGCAATTCAGTTTGGCTTAAATACGCAGTTTAGTTCTATTTTACCCATAGGAAGACCCTACCATGTGCTACCACTGTGGGCCAGAATGGGTTTGGTAGCAATGGCAATGAGGAGGTGCTCTGCATTTCTCAAAGCTCCAGTATTACTGGAAAATCACCATTAGGTTGTTGAGTGGCATATCCAGGACCCGCGCTCGGGGTCTTACCACTCTACAGAGGTGCTGTCGGTGTATTTTATTGTCCCAGCTGACTGGGCAAGTAACTTCCAATGATTTTAATAACTACTCTTTTGTGTAAATAATAATGAATGTTTTAAGATATAACAATGTATTACGAACTGAAAACAAATGAACGCCTTTTAATGAAAATTCTGCAGTAGAATTTAACTTAAAAAATTTATATATACAATCAAAATTGGTGTCTCTTTGAGCTGGCTGTCTCCTTCAAGATGGTGTCTATTTGAGTTAACCATTTACTATCTCCTCTCACATGAGCGGATGGATTTTGATAATGGAGAACGTACACTTAGCGAGTGGTGTTACATAAAAAAGCCGTAAATAGTGTTAAAATCGATTCATCAAACGCACACATTCAAGTGGACGGTTGTCAAAAGGAGTGAGCGGGAGTAATAGACATGGTCATGTTAAATGTATCGGATGATTTGAGCCACTTATTAGCTAAAACATCATTTTTAAACGAATTCATCCGTCAATAATCTTTCTGTCTAAAATGAATTACTATGTTAATGTTTTTTTAGTGGGTATATTTGTTTTGTCTACTAGTAAAAATTATCAAATGAAATTTGTATCAGTAACAACAAAATGAAGATGACATCAATTAGGGTATCTTATGTGGCTTTCAGAACCGAGGAAACACGAGATGATCGATGTTCAAGAAAGAAAAACATGGAGAACAATTTGATTGCACAAAGTTTTTTATAAACAAATTTCCTTTTTTATAGAAATTTCTTTTCTTATAGAAATTTCCTGTTTTATAGAAATTCCCTTTTTATAAATAAATTTCATCTTTTATAGAAATTTCTTTTCTAATAAAAATGTTTTTTTTATAGAATTTTGTTAATAGAAAGTTCCTATTTTATAGAAATTTTCTTTTTTCAAATAAATTTCCATTTTTAAAGAAATTTCTTTTTTTTGAATAAATTTTCTTTTTACAAAATTTTCCTTTTCTATAGAAAGTTTCTTTTTTATAGAAATTTCATTTTTTCAAGTAATTTTCATGCTTTCTTATAGAAATTTGCTTTTTTATGGAATTTTCTTTTTTTCAAATAATTTTTTTTATTGAAATTCCTTTTTTTTCAAATTAATTTTCTTTTTCAAATAAATTACCTTCTTTATAAAAATTTCCTTTTTTAAATAAATTACCGTTTTTATAGAAATTTCTTGCTTGCTTTAGAAATTTCCTTTTTGATGGAAATTTCTTTTTTCAAATAAATGTTCGTTCCTATTTAAATTTCTTTTTTGTACAAAATTATTTTTTAATACCATTGCTTGTGTATAGAAATTTCATTTTCATAAAAAATTCTTATATCGTATGCTTTTTATATAATTAACATTTTTATATTTAAATTTACATTATATATATATAGATTTACTTTTTTAAAAAAAATCTTTTTTATAAAAATTTCCTTTTTAATACAAATTCCCCTACTTTTATTGAAATACTTTTGCATAAATTTCCTCTTTATATTTATAATTTTTTTAAAAAATAAATTTCTTGTTTTTACAGAAATTTCCTTTTTTAAATAAATTTCCTTATTATAATCTGCCCCTTTTTATACAAAATATCTTCTTTTTAATAAATTTCCATGAGGTATATATATTTATCATAATAAGATGTTACTAGTTATAATTTTAAATACCTTATCTAAAGATGGTTTTTATAAAGCTTATAAATAAAATTTTAATCTTATAAGAATTTGTAAGAGCCTGAAATAAAATTATA